>VWZL01000641.1:1095314-1317373 GCA_013396915.1 Stercorarius parasiticus
CCACATCATTGATAAAGTTATTAAACAAAACTGGACCCAAAACTGAGCCCTGAGGGACCCCACTGGTGACTGACCACCAAGAGGATTTCACCCCATTAATCACAACTCTCTGAGCATGGCCATCCAGCCAGTTTTTTGCCCAGCGAAGAGTACACTTGTCTATGCCATGATTCGCCAGCTTCTCCAGGAGAATGCTGTGGGGGACGGCGTCAAAGGCCTTACCAAAGTCCAGATGGACAATGCCCACAGCCTTCCCTGCATCCAGAAGGCGGGTCACATAGTCATAGAAAGAGATCAGGTTGGTTAAGCAGGACCTCCCTTTCCTAAACCCATGCTGGCTGGCCCTGATCCCTTGGCTGCCCTGCACTTGCTGTGAGACCTCACTCAAGATGATCCTCTCATGTTATGTTATAGAGTATGTTATAAGCAACATACTCTTCTCCCCATGGTCTCTGTTTCTAGCAAACCCCTCTTTGGCATTTTCTGAACATCCCCATAGAGGACAATGCTCCTTGGTGAGCAGGGTGGTGCACAGGTCTTCTCACACACCTGCCAATGTCCAATGCAGATCTGTCTACAATGGGAGATGGGGGCAAGAGCCCTTAAAAAGGGACAGAGAGGGGTAAGTTAAAGGATGATGGTGGTCCCTCTGGATTAATCAGGATTAATTAGCCCTTCACAGCCACCTCCTCCATGCTTTTGCAGACCCCACCTGCGCTGCAACTTCTCATCCAGAGCCTGATCTTTCCTGGCTCCTCTCCAGCATCCCTCGACGCTGAATGCTTGGTCACATCAAATCAAGAGACAGCAATGATACCAGACGGCTGCCCCAGAAACTGCTGTCCTGCGTATTAGCTACATTAATGCTGGAAAGCCAGAAGGAAGGAAGAAAAGAAAAGAAAAAAAAAAAGAGAGAGAGAAAGAAAAAAGACAGCAACTAAAGCCACCTTTGGTTCTGGGGAAGAAAGAATAAAATCAAGGCAAAAAACATATTGCTGACTCCCCAAAACTCCTTCAAATATGTAAACTGAATTAGTTGAGAAAGAAGCAGCAGCATGCTGAGCAGCAAGAGTATCAGTGAGAACACAGGGAACTTTTACTTCCCCTGCATTCACTTCCAGAAGGGTGAAAGAGGGGAGGAAAGGAAAACTACTGTTAAAAAATCAATCCTACCTGTTGCTTATGCCTCCTTTGTCTTGTATGACTTTCAAACACTGAATATAATATGGGATAACAGAAGAGAAGGCTTTCAGGTGTCCCTTTGATTTCGCTGGGATTTCAGTTCTCAAATAACCTTATGAAATGGGGTGATTTCAGACTGATGCTCAGCCCTTCAGTGCATGCATAAAGAAACATGGTTCTGCACAAAGCCAATAACAAGAGCGGTCATTTTTCCTAATATAGCCTAGGAATCTACTGATAATCTCTCAGTGGTACTGAGCAATGATTTCTGGGTTTGACAGAACAAATCTGAGACAGTCAGATGCTCTGGCAAGCTGAATGCAAGAGCCTGAGCCCCAGAAAAACTCAATCCTCTATTAGTGACATTGGTATAACGCCTCCAGCTAATACCATAACCATGGCCTGATTAACTAATTCTCTCCACTCGTAAACTGGTGGAAGTTCATCCAACATTATAGGCAAGTAACATAGGTGTGAGTTATCGTAGTGTAGAAATCTGTCTTATTCGTAAGTACTCTTCAAGTATCTTTTGAATATAACCTTGAGGACAACGCAACTTGAGCTCAAAGAACAGCCATACCACTACCTCTTATGCAGCAAAAGGCCATCCACATAGCTAGTTGTCCACTTTTTCACCTTTGTGAAGTCCCAGTAATGGTTTCTGACATGCTTCTGTCCCATTCTTTCTCTAGTGTCCCCAGTGACAAAGACTCCACAGTGTCCTTACAGTCCCTAATCAATTCCTAGGCTTCCCTCTGCTTGCCACCAGAAAGATTTTGTCTGTTTTGTGAAACACAAAATAATAACCAGTAAATTTGCATTGGGAGGTGGTAGCTTTTTTTGCAGAGTAAATTGTAAGACACAAACTTCAGTCAAAGAGATTTCTATTGACTTGGAAACAACCAGGATTTCACCTAGTTTCCAGGTAGCTGGCACAACATACACCCTGGTTAACTGAGTCAGCAAACATTGAGAATGGCATTAAAAGAATGATTAAAGGTCTGGAAAACTTGCTAGTGCCAAAACAAAACATCCCAGCTAAAGTGAGAGAGAGAGAGAAAAGTCCAATCAATCACAACCAGCAAGTGCCTAAACCATAAGAAGACTTCCTACCGAGGATAACTATTTAATGGGAAAAAAAAGGCTTAACAAATTCCCGTGACTGAATTCTCTAATGAGAGAAATGTGGATTAGAAGTAAAGTACTGCTTGGGAATGGTTTAACGCTGACTGGCATGACTTATTGGAAGAGTCTCTTCAAATCTTTCCAGTCCAAAGCAGAAACTAATGTTTGGGGCTATGCAGATGGTCAGTCTAACACAATCCAACAGATGACCTCCAGGGGTCCCTTAGCCCTCACCCAGCCTGTGATTCTGTGTGAAAATGATTTCAAGCTGGCCAAGAGAAAAGGGAGCAGGTGCAATTCCTGGGATTCTTCTTTTAACAATCTAGCTATCACATTCACGGATCGAGGGCAAAGAAAAACCAACAAAGATTAGAAGGGTCCATAAGGAAACAACTGTTCTATCCCCGCGTGATATGTAATAAGAAGTCCCAGTAATGGTTTCTGACATGCTTCTGTCCCATTCTTTCTCTAGTGTCCCCAGTGACAAAGACTCCACAGTGTCCTTACAGTCCCTAATCAATTCCTAGGCTTCTCTCTGCTTGCCATCAGAAAGATTTTGTCTGTTTTGTGAAACACAAAATTTCCGTGGCTTCAATTTAAGGCACAGATTTCTAGTTCTACCCAGACTGGTTCTGGAGAACAGATTCCCTGCCCCCCCGCCCTGCTTCTTACTTGCAGTAGTCTTTTCACATACTTAAAGACAAGTTGTGATTTCTCCCTTCTGTGTTTTTGGGTTTTTTTCAGAATAAACATCCCCAGTTCTCTCAATTTTTTCCCCAACAGCATTTTTCAGACCTCTCGTCATTCTTCTGTCCCTGCCTGGACTCCCTCTGGCTTCTTCAAGGGCTTTTACCCCAAAATAGACACATATGCTCCAGCTGAAAGTCTACCAGGGATCACTTGCCTCTTTTGCTTTAACCCAAACAAAAGTTTGGTTCCAGTTTATTGTTTATGTTACTTGCAGCCTGACATAATCAGCAGCCAAACATAAAAGGGGTTGCCTACGTGTTCAGCCCCTCCTCTGAACCATCGACATGGAAAAAAAAAATACTAAAAGAGGAAAAAAAGACTAAGAAATCCCAATTTTGCAGACAGAGAAGAGAAGCTCACAAAGTCGAGGAGGGCAAGAAGTTTCATCAGGAGTAGGAACTAAGGGTAATTCTTCCAGATCCCTTATCTAAATCTTAGGAATAAAATCACCTTTCAGCAAATTCCGGTAATATCAGCGCAGTAGGTGACTGCCACACTCCAACGAACTTTGTGTTGCAGTGTCACTTACAGCTGAACAGGACAAACAAACCGCAGGGAATCACAACAGGGAATAATGTCCTCCATCCCAGAGGAGAAGCAGAAAAAGATACCTGAAAAGGGCATTCCCCTTTGTACCTTCCAGCTCCCTAAGTGCCACAACAGGTTCTGATATCTCCTGGACTTATACTTTCACTTTGAAATAGAAAGGTAAAAATATAGCTTTACCGTGCAAAAATGATGGTAATTGATAAAAAAAATTATTAAAAAAACCCTCAGTGTTTCCTCACTTTAGTTCATCTCCATTTATAAAGCCCAGCAGCTCTAATTTGTGAGCCTCACTGAGAGCTCCTCAGACAGGTGGGCTTCACAGCGTACCTGGGACTTTCCTTATTATAAATAAGGATTGAATTGCCATCAAACATCAGGAGGTTTAAATGAACGTTGAAGGAATGGAGGTAACCAGGGAAATTATTCTGCAGAGGAGGTATCTCTGCTGCGGTTTTACTTTTTTCCCCAGGGTTTGTACACTTGACCAGGACAAGTCAGCCAACAGACCTCGACATCATCCTCTATACAGTCATCCTCAACATCTGAACCTCTCTGTCCCTTGGGGTGAGCAGACCTGAACACAGCATCTGTCGGAGGGGGACACTGTTAACAAAATACATTACTGCTCTTGAAAAGGCTGTTTTCCACCCTGACCTGTCTGAGATTTCAACACCGCTAAGCATCGATGTGAGCACTGCAGGTCTCCAAGGAGCTGTGGGAAAAGCTGTGCAAGATCTCCTTGGAGCGGCCGTGGCGCACCTACAGCCCCAAGACATTGCACTCCTTCCTCAAACACACATGCTCTCTGGGTAGGTGTCAGCTCTGGCCAACACTCGCCCAGCTGCAACGCTTGCTTTTCTTCCCAGGTTGCTGAAAGCTTCTCCAAGCATCTGACTCAGATGTAGCTGACTCAGATGTGGCTTTAGCTCCTCATGCTGTCCCTCCCACCCAGCTGCCTGGGCCCTTTTAGTTCATTTGTGTGATATATCACAATACCTGTGATATTCCTTCACCTTTTTGCCTGCAACAGCTTCCCGTGTTAGCGAAGTCTTGCCTAGTACTTTAACAGCAACCAGTGTAAGACCTTCACCTGCGATCCCCAGCCAACACCACTGTCTCTTTAGAGTATTAATTCAGGATGCGACTGGAAATAAGACATTACCTGCTAAGCCATCCATATGCACTTTCTGCTTCTCTAACAACAAGTCCAGACAAGTGTGTCCATCCAAGGAGGATAAATGTCATGGCTTTAAGAAACTCTGGATGTATGTAGAGATGAAACTACAAGCAGATTTAAAACCCTGTTAAAAATCCCTCTGCAATAGCTCAAGCTGCTATCAAAGTTTCTAGACACAAAATACCTTAGGGGAAATGACCACAAAACCCAAGGCATCTTAAACCAATGAAGGTGCATCATTAAAAAAAATAAAAATAATAATTGAAAAAAATACAGTGCCTCTTCCCTCCAAAGTTTTATCTTGAGCAGAGGTTTCTTGGCCACATTACAAACTCCTGGAAGTCACAGGTTTTGCTCAGAAGCATTCACCACAGTAACAATTCAAGCACAGACACATAACAAACGTAGTCCAAGAATTTTCTAAAAACATTAGCTGACAAAACCCAGCCAAGTTTTGCAGCTTGCCATCCAAGTCACATGAATAGGAATATATTCTATAAACACAGACATATCTCTAGAAACAATAATACCAAACAGGAGATCCCCATTTGCAGGTTTCTTTTTCTTCTCTAGTATTATTAATTGTACTAACCATGGAACTGTTAATGAAACAGCACTTAAATTGTTCATAACAGCGTTAAAACTCTCTCCCCGTGAAATGAATGAAGTTCCCCTCTCAGATCCTCTCTGTGAACTGTGGGAAATTTCACTGCACTGCTCACAATGTTTATTAAAAGTTGATTTTTGAGTAAACAATTGTTGTAGCGAATTAATTGCTGCACTTAGGTGCTCTTCTCTGTGGATCCTTCATACCTTTTCAGGGAATGTATGCCTACACTTTCAGAATTGTGTCATTAAGATAATGTTATCTTTTCCCACCTCCAACTTCTGATCTATCTTCCAGAAAGGAACTCCGGCACGTTGTTGTACCTTATTAAAATATCCCCACTGGCCCCCAAATTATGCTTCTGTAATAAAAACTGTCTTCACTCTTCTTGTGATCTCTGTGTTCGACCTGGCACATAACCTTCTCCTCCTGATGTCCAGGCACCAGCCTGATGATGGGGTACCTCTTTCACCACTTGTATTTGGTTGCCCTATTTGCACACAGTGCTGTGAGATGGGTCACAGGTCTTCTGGAAGGATGGGCCAAGTGGCCAAAAAGATAATGAACTAAGCCAAGCATGGTTTCCCAATCCAAATTATTAACCTTGAGTAAAACCTAATCTCAGTTCAACTATGAATGAAAAGGAGGGATCGGAAGTGGAAATAAATAAGTAAACCAACAACCCAAACCCAGGAATATTTACTAGCCGGAAGGGCAACACAGATGAGTGATGTCTCATGAAGCTCAGAGGCATTACATGGGAACCTCAAGACATCAGGAACAATCTGCAGCTGGTAAGAATAAGATATTAATGAGAAGTTATTATTTTCAGGGGTTTTTAATTTGGTTGGTTGTTTTGGACTTTTGACTTGTTGGGGTTTTTGGGTGCTTTTTTGTTGTTTGCTTGTTGTAAAAGCATTACAACAAACAAAATCTTACAGTCCAGTAGAGGAAAGTTCAACGTGTGATTTTGATCTGTATTTGGAAAGTAGCAGGGCAACGTGCATGTCTCTGATGATGATGAAGAAGTTTTTTCCAGTCCATTAGTAACAAAGGCAGATGTTAAACAACATCTACGAGAGATAAACATTTAAAATCAGCAGGCCTGGATAACTTGCACCTAAGAGCACTTATAATAGCTGGCTGAGAAAGTCTGTTTGAATACAGCCAAGTGCAAAAACTGCACTCAAGAGCAAATTCAGCACAGACCTCCAGTATGGCAGCCTGAATTCTGGAAAGAGCTGATGTGGTGGAAGATTTGAGGATTGAAAAAAGGTAAATAGTTCAGTGTGAACTCCCAGTACGTGCTGCTGAGAAAAGGCTAACACAACTGTTTGCTTTATAAACTGAACAGCAAGAAAGAACACGAAGATAAGACCTGGAGCAAGACCTGGATGCCCTCACTATAACATTATCTCAGTAGACACTGACACCTGTGCTTAGACAACTCAATCAGGTGTTGAATGTCTTCAGAGATACTCCACTGTAAGGCAACTCAATCTAGCAGAGAAAGGCATAATGGGATGCAAAGTGGAAATCTATGCAAATTTATAACTCTCTCCAAGGTGTCTCGATTAATAGCTAGGACAAGGGGAAACAGATGTGCTGAGTTGTCCATATCAGCTCCTGAAAAGAAGTGTTCAACCGAGTTATGCTTTATCAGAAACAGGTTGTTGGACTCAACTTGCTGAAGGTAACTGGTGAAAATTAGTTGCTTTCAATAACCAGCCGAATAAAATAATCTGCCCGTCCCATCAGGGATTACTCTAATCTTAATATAGCTGCAACTGCACAAACTTCCTGGGTTTCTGGTGTCAGACCTTGGTCCAGGCACTGAGACGTTACATTCCACTTGGATTTTCTGAAATAGCTGCTGGCCTTTAATCATGGAAGCCCACTTGCTCTTGCTGCTGTACATTTGGGAAAAAATACATTCAAATAATGAAGTTTCAATAGTGTTCTGAACTTCAAGAAGAGGAAATGCTGCACAGAAGTCCTTACAAATTCCACTTTAGGGGCACTTGTGTTTGATTAATGCATTTTTGATACAAAAAGCCTGATCAAGGTCTAAATATCCACATCATGAATCAAGAAGAGACAAAGCAAAGTCATATTGACAATGCTGGAGCCACTGGGTGCTGCCAATCCCCAAGGTTTCATCAGGAAACTTGGAGTATTTTCCCTTTGTCCTGGCATGGTTAGCGTATACCAGCCAACGGACAAACAGCAGCAACAGTCTTCTAGTCATCTTGATTGCACAGAAAAGGAAGATAGGATAGATAGAATGGGAGTCTATCAGTCCCTTGCACAACCTCTTCCCCTGCTGCAGTGTACGGGCGAAAGAAATCCGTCTTGAACGAAGGAGCTGTCCTGCTGTTCCAGGGAAGAGACACCATTCTCACTTCTTTTGTTATCTTCTGGTCTTCAAAGCAAGAACATCCATGTCATCAGTTCTGGGTTTACTGGACCCTACAAGCCCAGGCTTGCAGTACTGAACGGGGGACACAGTGAACTCTGGCTGCATATGTCAATTACAAACTATTTGGATGTACTTCACCTAATGAAAACAAATGGATTGTGCAATTTCTGTGACTGCGGATGTGCCAAGAGACAGCTTTTCAAGCCACTTGCTATCTTAGATGCCCCATCTGTATAAAGGAAGGTTGTGCTGTATGTGATTTATCAGACTCATCTGGGTGTTAATCTGGGAATATGGACCCAGAACATATCTGCAGTGCTGGGATTTCACAACCCAATTGCTTTATTCTTCCTGTGAAGAGTTTAACCTTTTCCCTGAGGCTCATCTATGTTCAGAGCTGAAAATGCATCTCAGTGGCACAAGCTCATACTGCCATGGCAGAGATTGCTCCAGCTAGGGAAGATCTTCCAGACGAGGTAGTGCAGGCTATTGCCAACAGGCATCATATTTGAGGAGTCCTTAAGAAGCTCTTCCCAGCTCCACACCCTACCAGCTAGACAAGTGAAAAAAGAGAACATACTGTTCAGAAGCCCGTGCCTGCCCACCACAATGAAAAATTGTGTTCACCAGCATCTGGTTCTTGCCATTAACTTCCCTTAACTGGGTTTCCTGCCTCAAGGGGTTGCTTCCTGCCCAGAACATCCCATTTTCAGCCCTGCACACATTACCGAGGACTCCTATTTGTAGAAGAGAATTTATGGCACTTTGACATAAAACAAGGCTGGAATGCTTTTAAATCACAATGAAACTGGCACTGGGGTACAAGTGTCCCTTGTGCATCCCTCATGGGTTTATCAAGCTATGATTATTTCTGACAAAAAGTGGATTCTCTAAGTGTGGAAATGCAGCTTTGTCTCTTCATGTCATTCTTAAATTCCCGCAGTTAGGATCAAGGGAACCATGCAGGAGACAGCAGTGGCACAGGGTGAGGAAGAAAAAGAAACGACAAACCCTAAAATCAAATCTCTGTACCTTATTAAGAGGCATACAGAATCATAGAATCGCCTAGGTTGGAAGGGACCTTTCAGATCTTCTAGTCCAACCATCAACCTAACTGACAAGAACCATCACTAAACCATGTCTCTAAGCCCTATGTCTACCCGTCTTTTAAAAACCTCCAGGGACGGTGATTCAACCACTTCCCTGGGCAGCCTGTTCCAATGCTTAATAACCCTTTCAGTGAAGAAATTTTTCCTAATATCCAGTCTAAACCTCCCCTGGCGCAACTTGAGGCCGTTTCCTCTTGTCCTGTCGCCTGTTACTTAGAGAAGAGACCAACCCTCACCTCTCTACACCCTCCTTTCAGGTAGTTGAAGAGAGTGATATAAAGCCTATTATTTCAATAATCATAGCTGTATTTACTGCCAGTTGTAACTGATGTGCTTTACATGCTTAGAAGACCTCAGGCGAGGAGGGAACACTCTTCCTCCACAGCTTTCCCAACCTGGGCAAGGAGCCATCCACTGCTGTGCGCTCCCAGCACGCCTGTCCAGCTACACAGCCAAAACCCAGCCTCGCAAAGTGCTTTAGGAAAATTAAACTCAGAGATCCTGCCCCATCTATTTACAGAGACACTCCAGACTATAATTGTGATTATACGGTTTGGAAATACTCTTGTGGGTGAAGAAATGAAATAAAATAAAATAAAACCTTTAAAAAAAAAAAAATCTGCAAGACCTTTCAGAGTTCTGGATGGTATTTATCACCTTGCTGCTTTTCTAGTCCAGCTGCTCTTTTTGTACATCAGTTTTTGAGAAAGACACTTGTCATTCATATCTTCATTGATACAAGTTGCTATCAGACAGCTGTTACTAGAGTTATTTGACAGAAGCATCTCAGCCACAGCTAAACAGCATGAGCAGATAAGACCAAACAATGTAAGTGAACAGGAAAACATCTTTATTTTCTTCTAAGTGTGCACCCATTTTCTATAAACATAACTAAATGTCCCCTAGATTTAGCCCAGCTCCAGGATTTGCTCCACAAAATTAAATGCAGCATATGAAAGGGATAGAAAATAGAGGGAAGTGCTTCATCAGCATCAGGGTACACTGAAATGTACAGATCTTCTCTGAGAAGCCATTGTTTAAAATGTAACAAAGGTCAAGATTGGTTCCCTGAGTGCAGCAGCCCCTGGGATGGCACAATTAACTCCTTAAAATGTGGAGTGAAAGCCAGGGATATCTTAGTGATTCTTCTGCCGAGGAGATATGAGGAAAAAAATGCCAACACTTCTTCCAAGGAGTAGGGAAATTACCCTGACCTGGGATCCAAGCCACGGTGGATTAAAACTCTTTGGAATGAGAAGACAATCATATTTTTTTTCTTTTTATATCCACAGTAATTTGCCTCTTCAATGGCATAAAAATTAAATCCAGCTGGAATGGCTTTTTAATTAAAATCATACTTTGCTTATCAGAGTGAGAACACTTAACTGATTACAAAAGAAACGTGGAAACCTCTGGCATCCTTTTCCCTGTTCTCCACCCAGCCTGTGCAGCAAACTCACTCTGCTAAATCATGTGTAACCCTTTGGAGACTGCCCTACATAAGCTCTCCTCACCCCATTTATGGAGTAGAAAAAGTCATATAGAACATACAGAGTCTCTATAAAAAGGTACATACAAAAGTTTGCTCTCTCTAGCTGAAGTTCACTCTTGTTTTAATTTGCTGGCTCCTGGCACTTCCTTGTGGAAGCAAAGAATCTCTACGCATTTAATTTCAGCTCCTTGGCTGCACTCTTATTTAACCTCATAGACAACTGAAAGGTTTCCTACTGTCTTGAAAGCACCCTCAGGCCAAAGGCTGAAGCCATACACCTCCTAGCAGATATACCCTAGAATCCCACTCCAATGGTTAAGGACCTCTTTTTTCCACAAGCACCATCATCCAGGCTTGTTGCCAGACTCAGCTTATTTTGCTGGAGGCCTCCCCATATGGTGACAACAAAATTCATGGGTCGTGATACGGGCAAGGCTGGGTCACACAAGCTATGGCACTCACACACCTTGAGGTGTTCCCTGAGGAACATCTCACATGCCACAGACTCTGGGCCACGGGGAGGACTGCTGCTGCCTGTGCTACATTTAGGTTTCAACCTTCCAGGGTTGCTCCCGTAACAATTTTCATGAGCATTAAACTCAGAGTCAGATGCTTAGACGGCACGGCACAGCAGTGTTAACGTCAGTGAAGCTAAGCTGATTTATTCTGGCTGAGGATGGTGACTGCAGGGTAGGATTTTCCCAAGCGCAACTATTAGTTAAATTCCTAGGCATGAATGAATATGTGACCGAGTGCCTGCATGCTTTTATCTTTCTGTTTTCAGTGCCAGGTCCTGCTAGGGAAAGGGATGTTGAGGCAGATGCTAGAACTGAGGTCTTGAACCCATGCTGTTCACAACAATCCTATGGGACCTTCCATCAGAATAGCACTGTCACAGGAACTCAGCTGCATTTTCCTCACAGACAGAAAGGAGATCAGATACTACTTCAATTGGGAAATTTACTCTATTTTTAGTTCCAGTAAGCCCATTGCAGCCATAAGGTGCTGGGTTCCAGAGGCTGAAATAACTATCTCCCAGACAAACCCAAGAACAAACATGTTGTTCTCCAAATGTCTCCCACATAAAGAAGAAAATGCAATTTTACTCTTGCAGCTCCTCCTGCCCTCTCCCTCTTGACACTCAGATGTGCTACTTTCAGTCACACCATTTAAATGCCACACATAACATGGGGGTACCCCGATATACTCCACAGGAGACACCAAAACCCTGATCACATTGGTCAGGATTTTCTTAGATTTTTAAATACCTTTCAACTCTAGACTTAGTCCAATATTATCCTTGCAGACCTGGAATTTTTCTTCCCTCATTAAATCTGCTGCTGCTGAAGTGAGTTAGAGATCCCCGGACTCTAAGACTGAATACGCTTCCAACTAATAGCTGTGACCGAGCAGCTTTCAAAATTGAAATCCTTCCACTATCCGATATATGATCTAAAAAAAATACAGGTCATTAAATTAAATACAGGTCATTATCCCTTCTCTGAGTGTGTCAGCCTTCTAACCTGCGAATCAGGAAAGCGCTATTTCCCTCCTTCCCAGAAACAGCTGTGTCATCATTTAAAGATGTGGCATATTCTGGCCATTTTCTGTCCAGAAAATGAAAGTTTAAAAACGATCCATAAAAAGCAAGGTTTTTTTCTTTATTCATTCTACTGTCAATAAAAATAACTCACAACTTGTTAACTTCTCCTGTTTCTTGATGGGAATTAAAAAGGGAAAAGCTACTCTATTTGTTCTCCCCCATCAATCAAGAATTAAAATCCCCAAGGATGAATATCTCTCTCACCCACTGCAACTTTACAAGCAAAAAGATCCTATCTTCCTGAAAATATTCCTCAAGTGAAAGGTTATCTTTTTTGTTAAAGAAAATACATTTGGAAGACAAACGGTCAGCAAGGTCTAATGTGAAGAGACAGAATCATAGAATCTGTTGGGTTGGAAGGGACCTTTAAAGGCCATCTAGTCCAACACCCCTGCAGTAAGCAGGTACTTCTTCGACTAGATCAGATTGCTCAGAGCCTCATCAAGCCTGGCCTTGAACGTCTCCAGGGATGAGGCCTCCACCACCTCTCTGGGCAACCTGTTTCACCACCCTCATTGTAATGAACGCTACAAAGTCAATGTTCTTTATTTCTCGGCCTTAAGATTAATTAAACCTCATTTTACAGTAACCATCCACACTCAGGGGCCAGCTGCAGCCACTAATTGGGTGAGCTGTGCATAATGGTTTCCCCACTGTAGACCTTACTTCTGGTGTACAATATCAATTTTAAACTCCTCTTTTGCTCACCTTTTGTAAGCAACTCATGTCCATGTGCAGTTGGAGATGGCTGACCGCATCTTTTCTGGAGAGAAGCACCATTTTTAAACTTGCTGGTGTAATTTTAGTACAATATCAATTTTAAACTCCTCTTTTGCTCACCTTTTGTAAGCAACTCATGTCCATGTGCAGTTGGAGATGGCTGACCGCATCTTTTCTGGAGAGAAGCACCATTTTTAAACTTGCTGGTGTAATTTTAGTACAATATCAATTTTAAACTCCTCTTTTGCTCACCTTTTGTAAGCAACTCATGTCCATGTGCAGTTGGAGATGGCTGACCGCATCTTTTCTGGAGAGAAGCACCATTTTTAAACTTGCTGGTGTAATTTTAGTATGGTGTGAAGGATCTGGACACTCACTATTGTTCGTTTGAGAGCTATCAAAAATATTAATCCCCCTCTCCCTCGCCTCTGAAACAAAAGATTTACAAGAAACAGACCGCGTCTGCTCTGTGAAACACTGTGCTGGGACTGTCAACCCAGCCCCTGGCTGGACACTGAGCATATGGCCAGGGTCATCCTGATTAAAAACTATCCCTGCCTCTGCTCCCTAACAAACCACCTCTTTCCCTTCATGGCCATGACCTCGATGACAGCATGAATGATGACACTGTTGGCTGGGAAGGCCTGAGTTCACTGGGGATGGATCCCCCAAAACAAGGGCAGTGACACCTGTCACACACAGAGTGAAGGCCTCTGGTTGGCTTTGAGTGTCCTGCAACAGGAACATGCCCAAATGCACTCACACATACCTTCAAGAAACAAGAGACCAAGGGGAAGATTGCCAAAAGAGGCATCACTGGTGGGACCTTCCCACTGGAGAACTGGCAAAGCTGCAGTACTGGGGGGACTATATGAAACCCTAGAGAGATCCTGCCTATCTCCCAACAAACCAGTAGCTTTCTAAGACGATATGTTTCCATCTCCTACTCTAACCAGTCTCAAAGACAAACATGGATGTGCCTCCAAGCCCAGCCAGCCTCCCATTCCTGCACTGACGGGTAGATCCATACTGTGATAATGCTTTGCTCCTGCTAAAGGTGGTTTTGCCTTGCTAAGTTTTTCCTTAAGCAGGAGAGCGATCGCTGCATTGTGAACAGTATCACACCAATTGCTCTCCCTGCAGAGCAGCTGAATAACGTACACATCATATAGGGGTGCATCAAGAAGAGTGTAACAAGCAGATTGAGGGAGGTTATCTTCCCCCTCTGCTCTGCCCTGGTGAGGCTGCATCTGGAGTACTGTGTCCATTTCTGGGCTCCTCGGTTCAAGAAGGAGAGAGAAGTGCTGGAGACGGTACAGCAAAGGGCTACCATGATGATTAGGGGACTGGAACACCTCTCTTATGAAGAAAGGCTGAGGGATCTGGGTCTCTTCAGTCTGGAAAAAAGACGACGAAGGGGGGAATCTTATCAACGCTTATAAATGCTTAAAGGATGGGTGTCAGGAGGGTGGGGCCAGGCTCTTTTCAGTGGTGCCCAGTGACAGGACAAGGAGTAACGGGCACAAACTTCAACATAGGAAGTTCCATCTCAACATGAGGAGGAATTTCTTTATTTTGAGGGTGGCAGAGCACTGACACGGGCTGCCCAGAGAGGTGGTGGAGTCTCCGTCTCTGAAGACATTCAAAACCCGTCTGGACACATTCCTGTGCAACCTGCTCTGGGTGACCCTGCTCTGGCAGGGGGTTGGACTTAGATGATCTCCAGAGGTCTCTTCCAACTCCTATCACTCTGTGATTCTGTGATATAGGCAGGCTCCTTCTGAGGCAGTTCCTGTGACAGACAACAGGATGTGTTGTCTGCCTATCTGGAAATGAGCCAACCTCCACCACAAAAGAAGTCAGCTTTCTGGCTCTCAGTGCTGCTCTTGGCAGGCTGTTCTCGCATCTCACTCCCCTCACTGCTACAAACCTTCCCATACCCAGCCAAATCCAATCCCATCAAGGATACAAATGCTCCTGCACCAGCACTAGCCCTTTACAAGACACTTCCATTCCCCAGTATTATCATGAATGCGCATGTAGGGGGTGACCACATCATCCCCATGACATCAATTTGCAAGGTTAACCTAACCAAACACTAACTATGAGGTCTTTATGACATAGGCAGGAAACAGTGAAAAGAAATAAGTGAAGGACAAGTAAAGGAAGTCTATTTTTCTCGTTCCCATTGGATTTTATGCATTCAGACCACCGCTAGCAGAAGGTTCACGTACAGAGCCTGGAACTGACCTAAGAGCTTCTCAGCTTCATCCTGTGCCTGAACTGTTGGTCCTTTCCAGCTGCAGCTGAATTTATTGGTTCATCTCCTTCTACTCATGGCTACCCCAGTGGACGCTGTTCCTTGCCTGTACTTCTCCCCAGGCTACTCTGCAAGGGAAATTAGCATTTATTTTTAGGTGCATTGTACTCTGACGGGTTGGGCTCTGCTCCCAGGGCTGCAATATATATTTAATACTTGTTTCCACAGCTGACAGCCCAGGAAGCTTGAGTGGTGAATTGGCAGAGAAGAAAGAATTATGAAGTAGAGGGGCATCAACCTGCCAAGCATTTTAATACCCCTTCTAGAAACAGAGACTTGACTTTTCAGCAGTCCCGTAGTGAGGAAGAACGTGAGCCCGAATCAAAGGCACAGTTGCTGTTTTATTATGATGATGATTTCAACTGTGCAATAACAAATCCTGTCAGATCTGCAGGAGAGAAGAAAAGGAGCAGAAATACACTATTAGAGCAATATGCAGTGAAAAAATGTACTGGGAAAAGGCAGTATAGGAGAGACAACTGCACCTAGGCTGCTCAGTGTTCCCAGCACAGGCTGTCCCTGAGAGTGCTATGGCTCTGGGATGCTCCTGGGCAGTCATCCAAGTGGGATCAGCAGATCTGGTGACCAACCTGTGAAACAGGTTCAGCTCAAATGTGGAATTGTTCCCCAATTGATCCACCTAAAGGCTGCGGCTCCTAACCTCTTTGTAGCTGGAGTTCATGACTGATGCCCTCATGTTTCTCTTGCCTATTGCTCCCAGCTGACCCTCCACACACTAACCTCCTTCTTTCCCTCATCCCAGTCCTCCCCATATCCCCAGGCAAACACCATGCTGGGATCACAGGTCCCAGCTCGTTCCTGAGGCCTCCATCACAGCTTGCAACAGCTCCTTGGACTCTTTTCCCTTCTGCATCTCTTTTTCTGAAGAGTAAATGCAGTGCTGTTGAGAACATTAGGTGCTTTTCCTTCAGAAAATCTCAGCCCTTTACTTAGCTATTCTTCCGCAACTGAATTTTCTGTTTCTGGAAGATGCTCCTTCAATAAATCCTGGCTTTGTTTTATCTCCCTGTAACAACAATACATAGCAAAAAAAAAAAAAAAAAAAATTGAACAGACAACCAAAGCTTCAGCTTTATAGCTAGGTTTAAAAATATTTTCAGATGCTTATTGCTCCCTCAAGACATTTCTGAGGCTCGGGTCAAGCAGACCCAAGGCAGCAAGCTCCAATTTTTAATTTCTTCTCCATCTACAAAACTGTCAGGGCTTGGCTAACACAGTTTAACCATCAGAGCTGTCTGGCTCTGGAAACAGCTTCCCAGTCAAAGGAGCACAGCAAAAGAAGTGAACTTTAAGAAGTGAAAGGTAAATAACTCTGTGAATACAATGGGAGCCCTATGTTGGCAGACACCTCAAGGAGACAGAAAGGTTGTTCCTGCCTCATATCCCCAAGCTTTTAAGATCCAAATGAAAACAACAGCCAAGGTAGAAGGCACAAATACACACACCAATATTACGAGTCTCTTCCTCACGGCGTGTAAACTTAATTATAGTGCAGACCATGCACTTCCAGCACAACTTCAGCCACTGACAGTCATTGAACCTCCAAAAGAATTAGGTACCAAGACAAACAGATCTCTAAAAGTAACATCTCACACCACAGTTTTATTAAGTGTTATTATAGCCATGATTGACTACTGACATATGGGGCATAATACTTTTTTTTTATTAGACCAACTAGTACAGCTAGAGAAAAAAAAAAACAAAACAAAAAAGGTTTTGTAGCTCTTTAACTCTGAACCACACTCAGGAAATTTCAGGATATGCATAGGTCTGAAATAATTGTTCTGAGTTTAGTCAAGTTAATTAATTACAGGAAAAAAAAAAAAAAGAGCAATTAGCACCTGCAGAGCAGATGAATCACTTAGCCAGAGAGGAGGTGGTAGGACCATCAGCCCTTGTAGGACTGCAGGGGTGGTGAGAGTTATCACCTCTGCGACAGCAAGGAACTAGCAGGTGGTGAGACGTGAAGAAAACTGCGGCATGTCATAAAAATCAATGTCTCCACTGATTTCAAGGTTTTTAGTGCCCAGCAGAACCTTGAAGGTTAATTTGTGGGCTTGGCTTTCAGGGGTACATTGTTGGTCTATAACACAGAAGGGTGGCAACGATGGTTTTGCAATAAGCCACTCTCTCCATTGGCACACTTTCCTTTCAAGTCGTCCCGCTCATAAACACCTTCTGACTAAACCCAGGGCAATTACTACTCAGTTTTGTTTCTTCTTCAGACCTCAGGAAGCATTGCCATGCCTGAAAGTATTTTTATCTTGTATTTATATTTTTATATACATATATAAAAATACATATTTCAGTTTTTCCAATATATGCCGTTATTTCTCTTGACAAACCTTGCCTCATCTACGTTGTATGCAAACAGCCTGAAGACAAACCCTTGACACACCCTTGCTGAAATATGTATGACTTCCCAGGGGAGGGAGGAGAGAGTGGGACAAAGAGGGACAAAGGTTCATTTTGCCAAAAACGGTGCTGCAAAAGAAAATATGGTGGAGAGGATGAAAGAGCACAAATTCCTGCACCCAAAACCCAACAACCCATGCCCCAACTGTAAAGCACCAGCTCCAGAAGCTGAAAAAAAGCTTTGCACTGAGAACCTGTGCGAAAAGGGAACTGTACAAGGCTCAGAGAGTGGAGCAAAGCAGAAGGGGCAGAAAATTGTTTGAGATGAATTGTTGCAGCACTGGAATTAAGTGCATGGCATAGCTGAGACCCACACGGCTCTGTAGCTGTGTTTAATGTCATTCCCCCTCCTCCCAAAAAAATGCAAGCAGCCTAGCAGTCGATACTTGAGCACGTCAGTAATTCTTCACGTAGTGTTTGGCCTCCTTTCAGTGCCCTGTGAAGCTGGGAACTGTCTCAGCAGCAGCATTTTTCTTTCCCTTTGAGTGTGTCAAGCAAAAAGAAAACCTGGTTCTGTTGTGGAAAAAAGCTGGAAAAGCCTAATTATGCTTAAGAACCAGGGGTGGAAATGAAAAATAAGCAAATAAATGGATGCAGACATTGCAGGAAACAAGTGGCGTGTTTCAACGCAGGCTCTTTCATGCTTGCACCCTGTTTTGAAATGGCCCCGGGGCAATAGGAAAGCCCTGTCACCTCCCCAGGGAGGGAGTCCCAAAGGGGTCCCCAGCCAGCCCCAGGCTGGCAGAGGGGCTCCATCACCCCTCTGGGAAGCTCCCAGCACATAGCAGGACTCAGCAAGGGGAAGAAAACCACCTTGTCCCTTTGCATTCCTTGCTGAATTGTCCCAAATTACTACCCCCAAATTACAGGGGAAAAAAAAGCCAAGAAATACTGGGCACGGCTCAGGATTGAACCCAGTCACTGATGGTGAGGAGGATGGAGTGGCTTTAGCAGCAGGACATGTACAACCGCATCAGCCAACGCTGCTGCAGCTCCACACCTGAGCAGTTTTCCTTACAGCAAGGGCTGGAATGGTCCCGGGGAATATCTTGTTTGCTCCCTTCCTCCCCAAGAAAGGACATCTGCCAGGGCAGTGGAGTTTAATCTCTGCTGAGCAAAATCCTGAGGGCGGTGAAAAGTGACTTAAAAAAAAAGAATAAACAACAACAAAAAACCCCAAGTACGTACATCCCACACAGCCATGAGCGGGATGAACTTTCTAAAGGGGTTCACCCCTCCCCTGACAAACGGCTAAGGGTCTGTAATGGGAAAGAAGCCATAAAAAATAATCACTGCATTCACTTAAAATAAGAGTTGAATTTGGCTACAGCAAAAGAAAGGTGGGAGAGGTACAATCTCTAGCAGGATTTGGACTCTGGCTGTTTCCAAGCTGAGTGCATAAAAATGCTGAGTGTCAGTGTTGAAGCACCTTTTAATTTTGTTGCAACGGAATTGTTACAGGGTTTGGGGTTTTTTTGTTTTGTTTTGTTTTTTTTTTTTCTTTTTATGGGGGCATAGGCATCACCTTCAATGTATTTAATATTGTTTCCTTTTTGCCTGGCAAAGGGATACCTTTCTTAAAGTTCGATCTGCAGCAGTCTGGCCACTGGGGAAAGATGAAATCAAAGCTGCTTTTTAGTAATGAATAAAGCAGGCTGCAGGGAAAAGCTCAGCGTGAGCGGGTTTTCTTCTTTTTTTCATTCTTCCACAGCACAAGAGAAATCTGGGGAGGGATTCAGCTTGCAGCTTAAGATCTCTAAATGTAGGTGTCCACCTGAGGGTGACTGAACTACTGCTGTAGTCAATGAGGGTTCAAAAAGGTGCATGTGGGGCCATCTGAGAGAACTTTATTTTCTGTGTTGATAGCATCCACGTGGGGCTGGGCAGGTAACACAGCACCTACGGGGGCTTTGCTCTCCAAGAAGGGATGATGTGGGATAACAGGATCTTTTCCTGCATCCCACATGGCCTGAGAGCAGGCAGCTGACATGAACTCGACAACACTGCTGGCCACAGTAGGAGCTCAGACCAGCTGGGTCACACGTAGACACCTACACAGAAATGCCGAAACGTAGGTGTCCTAATCTACACGGTGAATCCCACCCCAAGGTCACCTGCAGGGAAGCTCACAGACTGATTAGCTGTGATAGACAATGACATTTATAAGGGCCCTGGAGACACTCGCTGCTCAGATGTTGGTTGTGATGTTACAGATCACCAGGTATTAATTGAAACATCTGTTAAACACAGAATCAAGGTTGGAGCCTCGAAGAAACATTTTTTTTAAAAGACACCCAATAGATTTCAGCTTTACAAAGGAGACACAAAGTATTGATATTTTTCCCTCCTGACGAGAACTGTATTTAAATAGATTTTTTTTTTTCCCTCTTGATGAGATGCAATTTCACAGGGATGGAGATTAAACAAAAACGTGGAGCTCATACTCAGCTTCCCAACTGTCAGGAGCAGGAACATCCCTGAGCCTGCTGCAAAAGCAAGAAGGGGATCATAGGGATGGTGGCTCAGCAAACAGAGTTGGGGTCTCCATATTCCATTCCTTTGGTCTCTTCTCAACTTCAAAATCAACGCAAATCAATGAAGCCAAGGTGTGACATCCAGAAGAGTTTATCCAAACAACATCACCAAGTCTGTTGTCCAGCCCACTAGTGAAATGCATTAGAAAATAATCACGATTTTGTTCTGAATTAGAAAATAATCGCAATTCATTTCTAACACTTGAATTTAAATGCAAACGACAGAAGTGTAAGTCTCCATCTCCCAGCAGCGCAAACAGTGAAACGGATGGCTAGTGACTGCCCTGGGGGTGAGAAACCTACCTAACGTGACTAAAGGAGGAGTTTAAGGCTGTTAGCAAACACTGTTTCAGTTGACTGGAAAAGTGACTTTGTTAATGTAAAGTACACCAAGGTCTCTAAAATTCATGTACAGCTCAGAAGCTAAAATAGGTCTTTGAGTCCTGGAATTACTATATATATATAAGTTAGTGCTGTAGATAAAATCTGGCACAATAAACCACCACTAAAGCAGCACTAATGTGTGTCTTCCAGCCTTAAGAAACCCACAACACACATTCCTTTCTCACAAAAACGTCCCTAAATTCACTTTATAAACCAACCATCTAAAAATTACCAGACTGAGTTCTGATGTCACCTATGCTAACTTCATACCAGGGCTGCACTGACTCCAGGGCACTGCATCTGCCTTGCATCTGCACAACTGATGGATGAGTGGGGGAAAGAGTATCAGAGGCAAGGACCGTAACAGCAAAGAAATATCACACCTGCTTCCGCCTCTTAACCTTACCTGCTTGCTTCCAGCAGGTCAAGCCGTGTTCCCATCGGCTATTCATATTTGTGCAAATTGGCAATTATTAAACATAAGTGTTCTTGCTATTATGCTCTTCCCTCATTAGGGTTTATGCATGAGGCTAAGCAGGTTAGAAGTGATTTGTAGCAAAGCTAATAGCCAGTAAATGCTTCTAATAAAGCTGAAATTTCAGGACAGAAAATCATAGAATGGTTTGGGTTGGAAGGGACCTTAAAGATTGTCTAGTTCCAACCCCTCTGCCATGGGCAGGGACACTTCCCACTAGACCAGGTTGCTTGAAGCCTCATCCAGTCTGGTCTCAAAGCCCCATCCAGCCTTGTCTTGAACATTTCCATGGAAAGGGCATAACACCTCGGTACTTTATTAACAACAGACTTATCAGAAAGAAACTTTGCACTTTTATTTACATCTCCAGAAACCTTTAGGTTTTCTAAAAACCTAGTGCTGAAGAAGTCTTGTATCGCTCCATTCAACAAATAAAAGGGCTGTATAATGATGCAAGGAGCATCCAGCAAGCAGTGGAGCCCATCTTCTTCTTAAACCTTCCCCAAGGCCATTTGACTACTAACGAATGAACTCTCCCTGTGTTACAGGTCTTGTAATGTGAAAGGTGAAGCTCATGGCTGGAGATGTGAATCATCCCAGAGAAATCCCTGGTGGTCAGGCATGAAGCCAAGCAAGCTGCAGGTTGCTCCAAAAGGAATGGTGACAAGAAAACTGCTCAGCTGGTGAACAGCCTTCCCCAGACATGCACAGGACCTCCCTGCCATGGTGTTAGCTGTGCTAGCTCTGCATGGAGGCCAGTCTGATGGTTGGCATCACTTCCCTACGTCTCTCATACCTGTTTTGAGGTCTGATTTTTTTTCCACTGCTGTCCTCTGGGATCTCACTTTCAGAGGCAAAGACACCTCCCCTCTTGGCTCAGTGCCCACCCAAATGAAGCTGTGACTTCTGGAAAACATTTGGGAGCGTGGAAGGGAGGGAGCAGTGAAATGGCAAATGCTCATCACTCACTGAGGGAAACCCTGCCTGGCTGCATGGGGCCGGAGGACGAAACAGTGCCATGGCACAGGCAGGCTCAACAAGTGTCACGGAGGGAGCAGGAGCTTCTAACCTGCCTGTCTGTCTGTTTCTCCATCTTTGCTCTCCATCCCAACTGCTGGGCCAGAACTCCAGCCCCACCTGCTCTGGGGTCTCCAGACAACTCCAACCCATTTTAATCTACGTTTTTGGCCCACGACTGAGGATTTTTTTCTTGGCTGCATTTGCTAGATTTTGCTTTTTACAAGGACTTTCCTCTTCTTTCCAATGTGTAAAAGAGAAGGTTGATGAGACCAGAGAATGCAGCTATATTTAATCACCCAAGCTTTCCCAGGTATTGGAAAACCACATATCCATTTCCACTGAGCCAGCGTGATGCAGCAACGATCCCATTCGCAGCAGTGAAATGACACTACCACACTTGTGCTGACTTGGTCTGAGGGCAGGACGTGACCTACCATGTTCACAGAATCAAGCAAAGTCCTGCTCCTCATCAAAACCTGAGTAACATTTTTTTATTCCGCACAGATAATTTGATTCCTTTCCTGAATTTGAGCCACAGATGCCATGCAGAGTGTGACAAATCTCCTTCAAGTCTGCTAAGGTCTGACTTAAAAAAAAAAAAAATAAAAAATCATCTCATCTTGGGTCTCATTGATCTACAGAGTGTCTGGTGCCCTTCCTCAGACTGCCAATAAATGGGACACTTGATGCTGAACAGGGAGATATTCTTCCTGTCCCTCTTCCCTCTCTTCTCCATCTCCAACAAAGATTTGCATCTACAAACTAGCCCAAACAGCAGGTGACTTCCCAGTCCTACCAGACTCTAACCCAGCATATGATGCGGCAAGTGGAAGGCTGATTTCGACAAGATACCAGTCCTCCCAGTTGTTTCTGCTGAAGACCATCTGGTAAAGGGAAAAAGCTATCCTTTTTGGGTTTTTCCCCCCCAGAAAAATAACAGAAGCTCTGTATGTTTGCCATTTCCAAGGCAGCCTTGCAGTTGGTGCCTTGGGAGAGCTAAAACACCTCTTCATGACACCGGTCCCATCACTTACTCACGCCCCAGTTGCCCATTTGCAAAACATGCAGAGCACCTTCCTACTTTGCATCCACCAACCACCATGACCCCTCCTTGGATATTCAAGTGAGAAGAGACAAACACCACTCAGAAAAGCCATGCCACTAGGAAACAATGAAAACCAGAACAAAATGTACCAGCAGCCTCACAGGTCAGCACTGGACAGACTTAGCACAAAACCCAGCACACCTTACTTTGCATTTTTATCCAGTGCAGCCCTCTGGCTGTCACACCACTGCTGATATTACAACGGGAAGGAGTTTGAAGCAGAATATATTTAAATCAGTGTACAAAGGAGGAAAAAGAAATAATGTATGTATACACCCAAATTCACAAACCAGGCAGCTTTCCCTGTCCATGGTCCCGTCTGCCTCCTGATGCTGAATTTTTGGCAATTATCCCTCTTTTTTAAAAAAACACCCTGGTGGGCCCATGTCCTTTTACGACACATCACAATTCCCCTTGCTGTCTGGTCCTCTGGAGTTTTTCCCACGGGAGACAGACCTCTCATTCTGCGGGGAGGGTGTGATAATTACGGTGTGAATCCCCCTGCTGACATACATGCTGGTGGGCTGGAGCAACACGCTGTTGGAAGCAGCCTTAAATATTCCACATAGGATTTTTTTCCTCAGATACTGTCTTTTTGCCTATTTTGCTCTTTTACCTTGTTACGCCCTAAATAAGAGTTTCTAAAACGTGTGTACTGCTAAAAAACACACACTCTGGAAACTTTCAGCATTATAGAGAGGCAATGAGACTTTCAGACCTACCCAGATATGGGGTTGGGCAACTGGTTCTCCTAGGTGGCTTTAAATAAAGTCAGTCGTGCGTTTATACATGTATAAATTGAATAAATTGTACACCTGGTAATACAATGAGGTTTCGTGGCAAGGCCTTTGTTAAACACAAGTTGTCATTGCTAAAAGATCTTTGTGTTGGACACAGGAATTCGGCTAAAGGATTCTAGCAAGTACCTTGCCTCTTTGCCAAAAGCATCGATTATTTTGTTTTAAATGTATTTATCTCACTTCTCAAATTCTCAGTCAATGACAGGGTGAAAGAGATGCATATAAAGCTGAAGTGGTTGTCCCATGAGCTTAAATTTAACTGATTTTTCGCAGTGATCCCATTTTCAGCATTTATACTTGGATTGCTAAAGGATCTGATCTGAGTTTTTTATTCCTTTCCATCATGTGTCTACTTCATAGCTGGGGCAGAATAAAACTCTGAAGAAAAGCACAAATTACACCAGCTGGACAGATTTGGATAATTCAACGAGCTTGCAGTCTGAAGGAATCCACCAACTGCTTCGACTTATCCGCATCTCATTTACGAGACACACACCGAAAAGAAATAGTCCAACTTGTACCTCTCCAGGCCAGATTATCTTAGTTACGCCCTTGAAAAGGTGAACTGACCCACTAGTGCCTAAAAGGGATTGTTCTGGATTTACACTATTCCCCCACCACCAACTTCAGTACTTTTCTTCAAAATGTTAAAAGCTGACAGTGGCAGGAGGCAGGTCTCGGGTGAGCATGGGCTGATGAACGACAGCAAATGAGATTTCCTCAATTCCCTTTTTTCCCACATTTGTAGATCACGAGAGGCCGAGGTGAAAGTTTATAACAGCAATTAGATACCACAGAGCTGCAACAGTTTTATAGCGCTGAACTTCTCGATCAGCCAATCGTTCTCGTTCAAAGTTTTTCCAAGGACATACCAATAAAAATTATCACAATAAATTATAAGAAAAAAACACCAAACTCTGCTGAGCCATCGTAGGTCCCAGAGCCAGGTTGTTACAATCCCAGAGTTACGTTTACTTTAAAAATGAGCACCAAATTCTAGGTTTAACCCGAGAAACAAAAACAGCAGGGATTTTCTCTAGCGTTGAGGTACTTCAGTATTAGTCACCTTGCAGATCTGCAGTGATAAGGAGCATGTGAATCTCTTTAACCCACTGGTATGAGCCACGTCCCAGGAACATTAACACAATGAAAGAATGAGAAAACAACCAAGGGTTCCACGAAACCAAGGGCAAGGAAGTGAGACAGAGTATGAAACAACAAGATAATAAAAGGGTTGAAAAGGAGCCAGTAGAGGATTGCACCTAGGCTGTGCCTTGCCGTTGTCCCAAAGCTTTAGGGATTTGTGTTTACTGAGAGGAACACTGAACCCAAGAGCAAAAGCATAAGGGCCCGATCCTGCCACCACTTACACGTTGAACTTCAGTAGGCTACGTGACTCAACTCTCTGCAGGATCTGGCCCCAGAGGACCTCTTCATGCCAACAATGTTTAAAGAAATGGTATTTTTGCCATGGGCTTCAGTGGAAGTGAGAGTTGGAGCAACTCCAGCAGCGGATGGGAGCGCTGCCCCCTTCTCATTTCCACAGCTCCAGCCCCAGACACGAGCTATTTTCGATCTTCCCTAAAGCAAAGCCTGTAGAATTCCAGGAACTAATTGCCTGGTCATTTTTTTAATACTTTAAACCATTTTCCCAGCCTGTTCTTCCTCAAAGAAAGTCTTTGGTGATGCAGATGGCTGGGTGGCTCACGGAGACAGCCAAAAAATTGAAATAAGGCTATTTGCCTCATTTCTTAAGGCACAAGGGGAGAGGAAAGAAGAGATAAGTGACACAGTGCCAGACCTGGGTTACCTTCCACTCTTTGAAGCACAGCTCAGTTAATCTGATTCTGCTTGCTGGGGACTGGAGTGGCGTTGATTGAACCACTGTCACCAGCCAAGCAGAGCATCAGAAGCCACCTGCAACCAAGTACTGACGGGCCAGTTCCTGTGGGCAACCTCAACCAACCCAACAGGATGCTGGTGGGGCTATCTCACCTTCCAAAGAGAGAAAACAACTGTGGGAGAAGATTAGAAGAGAGAAACTCAGCCCCAGCCAGCACCCAATCTCCCCCCAACCCCAGCCTGATAAATAAAAATGAAAGGTCTCAGCAGAAATCATACGGTGTAAGGAAGCAAGCTGCAAGAACAAAGCTTCAGTGAAATGTGCAGAAACCCCGTGTCTGCACTGTTTGCACAGAGAATTAGCTTTTGCGTGCACACGTGTGTGTGTGCGCACACAGACACATCGCCAGGAGAAACAATCCCGTTTGCGAGTTCTACACTGTGCTACGAGCCATCTGCGGCGGGGGAGGAAACGGCACTGCCCCAATCAGGGACCTGCAAGCATGGAAATCATAAGCAGAAGGGACACAACAGCCAGGAAACACATGCTTTTCTCCCAGCTTCTGCTCTTCTCCCAAACAGCGCATCCACGTGAGGTTTTAGTGTCAGAGAGCAGCACTTTGCTGAACTTCTCACGGGCGGCTGTTCTTCAACCAGAGCAAGATCATGTCCGAGAGCCCCCTGCCCTGCCAACGAATCGTCACTGGGAAATTTCATCCCGTTATCCCCAGTTTTGGGGAGAGGGGGGAGCTTTGCACGAAACAATCGAGCTCCTGAACAGAAACCAACGCAAACCGAAAGCCAGGCTGCAAACCTGAAATGACAACGAAACCAAGCGCCAGTCTTGAAATAAAGCGCTAAAACCCTAAAGTGAATTCCTCTAGCTCAAGAGATCCTCTCGCTCTTGAAGAGGAACCATATCTTGAATAAAAAGACATTTAAGCGACTGCTATTTTGCATATTATCGAGGGAAAGGAAAGCCAACAGAGATACACCTGCCTTAAACCAACAGCACTATGAAAGTTGCCCAAAGTTTGCCCGAGGCTGAAGCGATAAACCGAAGGAGCGGGCGCCGGGGTCGAGCCGGCACCGCGGGCGCGGAGCTCAGCCGCGCAACGTCCCGCCGGGAGCACTCACCGCGGAGAGAAGGCAGCCGAGCAAAGGCACCACGACACCTAGGACCGCGTACTCCATGCTGCCCGCACCAGAGCAGAGGACACCCCGCACCCCAAACTCCCGGCGCGGTTGCGGGCAGCGCGGAGCTCCGCTCTTGGCGCCGGCCTGAGCGCATCCGAGGAGGGCGGGAGGGCAAGGACACCACCGCCCTCCACTCCGCGCCTCTCCGCGTCTCTCCGCACCGCACCGCACCGCACCGCTCNCTTTTTCTCCTATTTTTCCTTCTTTCGCCTTTCCTTTCTCCTTTTTCCCTTTCCCCATTCCTTTTTCCTTTATTCCCTCTTTCCCTTTTCCTTCCCCTCCTTTTTTCCCCTTTTCATTTTTCCTGCCTCTTTTCCTATTCTTTCCTTTTCTTTCTTTTGATTTTCCTCTTTTCCGTGTCTTCCCCTTTCTTCCACCTTTCTCTGTTTCCTATTTTTTCCTTTTCACTGTTTCCCTCTTTTCTCCCCTCTTCCCTTTTATCTTTGTTTCTCTTTTTCCACCTTTCTTTTTTCTTCTCCCCTTCTATTCCTTCCTCCCCTTTTTATTTTTTCTCCCGTCTCCTTTTTTCCTCACATTTTCACTATTTTCCCCTTTTTGCCCCTTGCCCACTTTTTACACCTTTTCACCTTTCCCCTTCCTTTTCTGCTTCCCCCCTCCCCATTTTTTATTTTCCCTTTTTCTTTTCTTTCCTTTCATTGTTACTTCCTTTGTTAATTTATCTCTTTTTCACCTTTCTTTCTTTTTTTTCCCCTCTTTTTTTTTTTCCTTGTATTTAAATTTTTTAAATCATTGCAATGGTCTGGAAAGAAGCCAAGGCTGAGGAAAGGAGTAAAGCTTGATTTTCCATTTTCACCCACCAGCCCATGCAGTCACTATGGGATTCCTCCAGCTCCAGAGTGAGAATTTTGCAGATCCACAGAGGTGCAAAAGCATCTCACCTCTTTGCAGAGCTTGGGGCTTTCTGCTGGGTTCAGCCCTGAGAGACACTGAGGAGGGTGATGGGAAGTTGTCTTGTTAGTAGGGGTAGTAGTTAGAGGCACAGGAGATGTCCCATTATTGCCCTGAGCTCCACAAGTGGGTTGAGCCATGCTGGGAAAGAGACCCAGCGATGCTGGAAAAGGGGAGGAACTGTTGGTTGGGGCATTAGCCTTCCTCTGAAAGAGCTGCTGGGTTGGAAGAGGTTAGGTGGAACAAAGTTTGCAAATCCCAGCCCGATTCAGTGAATCTGTATGTCCTCTCCCCAGAAAAAGACAGAAAAGTTCCAAGGTGCAGGCCAACGACGTGACATTTCGGGATTTCTCATTTTGGAAGAACAGCTCAAGACCAGCTTGACCTGCATTTTTGATGCAAATGTGGTAATCCCTCCCCTCTCCAGCATGATGTGAAGCATTCCACTTCATATTAAGGGCCATGCTCTTTTCAACTCAAGAGAATCCACAGGCTTGCTTTAGTGCAAAAACCCAACCAAGTCCCATAAATAAAGCTAACAATAAGAAAAATAATATCCTCCTTGCTGTTCTTTTTTCACCAATCCTGCTAGATTTCCAGGCTTAAAAAGATGGACAGATTTGTTGTCTTTTAAAACACCTGTCAAGAAGAGAAAACAAAATCCTGGTATTTGGGAGGCCCTGGGGACACCTCCCTAATTCCAGTTTGTTCAATTTACTGACATGACCAGGAAACCTGGCATTTTTAGGGAAGAGTTTAAGAGGTTAAAATCCTAAAGTTATATCCAGTCTCTAGCTCTCTTTAACAAATTGCTAAAACATTCACTTTTTAAAGACGACGTGCAAAGGATGAGAAAAAACAGTTTAATATCTTTTTTCTCCCTTTATGGAACGACCTGTGCCTTTGTGAGTATATGACGGACTTTTTTTTTCCCCCCTTTTCTTTTGCATTTGACACGAAAAATCACAGTCCTATCTCTTGTTTCTCATTGTAGCCTAATGGTGGCTTCTAATTGCCAGTGTAAAGAGAGGGACAAGATGTTAATTACATCAATTAGTTGTAGAACGATTTGAACATGCAACAAAGCTATATAAAGCTCAGTTCAGATCATAAAATGACAGGGGAATGGCTGATTAGCTGGTCACTGCCTCTCGCAGCTAATAATAGCCACTTCATGTTTGCTTATTTCATTTATTCATGCAGCCTGAATGCTTTCAAGTAGCCTGTTAAGGACAGATTTCCCGGGGCCGGGGGGCGGAAGGCACAGGAGGAGAGGCAAAGATATTGGCAGATGTTGCACTTTAGTTTCTTTGCAGAGAGCAAATCTGAAGGCTTTGTGTCTTGTGGCAGGGATTTTACAGAAAAAGTCTGAACCACTTTTGAACAGTACATTTTGCCCCACAGACTGTAATGGATGGAGGTCCAGGTAGCCCGATGTCCTGTAGGCATCAAGCGAACTCCACAGTGCTGGGAGCAGCCCTTGTGTTTGATTTGAACCCACCTCCTGCTCATTTCATCCCATGCCTCCAAATTTGACACTGCCAGTGACCGCGCATTCCCTTCTCCATGTGGCTTAAGATTTTGGATCCATCCCCGTTTTGCAGAGCCCACGCTCTCTTGCCTGTAACCTGTGCCATACCTTTGGCATCTTTTTGCCCTCTTCTGTACCTGTTCTTGACCCTCTGTCTCCTATCTGAGACAAAGATGGAAGCCAGAAGGATTCAAAATGTTGGTGCACTGTGGTTTGACAGGGTGAAAAAAATTGTGATGGTCATGGTTTAAACCACGGAAAGTGATGGTCATAGTTTAAACATTTATTTTTTGCCTTAGGTGGGTGGGGACAGGAGAATTTCTAAGTATTAAGTTGACTTACCAATGTATTATAATGCCAAGATGTACCTCCCCAAAGGATGGTTCTCTTTTGAGCCTGTCTGTGTATAGATCTGTTGGATACGTTGTGGGAGATTTTGCTCATTAGCTTCACTTTCCACCAAACTAGCCAGAAGTTCAGCTGCCGTTTTGCTGTGCTGCTGGGAGGTTGGCACTCGCCCTGCTGTGTTTCCATTCGACATACCCCTGCGAAAGATTTTATGACGCTTCAGGACTGTGCTGTGAGGTTGGGAGGCTAGTGGCTGCTTGGTGTTGAACAGGCTCTTCACTAATAGATTGATGTAGCAGATTAGGAGGCTTTTTTTTTTTTTTCCTCATCTGAGTCATGAACAATTCAACAAACTATTCAAGATCTAATTCCTCTTCACATCAGTAGCAGCAGAGTTATTTCAGTCATGGCCGTCTTGGGCTCGTGCGTCTTCTCTGTGGCTGCCTTATCTCATTTCCATTATTTAACCCTCTTCTTAAAGATAATTAACATCTGAGCTGAGGCACCCATCATAAAATGGCTTATTTTTCTGGACATTGCTTGGGATAATATATGAATATACAAAATTTTGGTGAAGACTAATAGTAGCAGTAAATAAAAGCAACTGGGGTGTTTCCTGTCCCATGTCTTTTGCTTCTCTGCCCCTGGCAATTGAAAATACAAAGACTATTAACAGTAGTGTCTGGAAGGACAAAATTTAAAAGCTGATTAATGCGTCAGTTCGCTGAAGGCTGGATTTGTTCTTCTGTGCCCTTGGGGTTATGTTCCCCTTTCAGCTTTCTCTCCAAACCCAATACAGTGCATCTGTTCTGTTTTCCAGTTTGTGACTTTATTTAAATAAAGTAATAGCACCACATTCCCTAAACAAACTGTGAAATATATTTCCATGTAGTCTTTGCATTGGGATTAGAGACAAGAAAACTTACTGTGTCGTTTTGCAAACACAACAATTACATCCACCTGCAGGACTTCATTATTTGCAAAATGTAGCGTAAACAGTTGGTGGTTTCCTGTGTTTTAAGTCTCCTTATTTATCAATCAGTAGAGGAAGATTTTCAGGTTTGGTGGATCTAAGGAGGTTTTCTTTATTCCAGCTCTCCCCCTGTATTTCTTTTTGTAGGTCTCCCCTAATTTATTATCAATGCATTGGACCAGGCCTTGAGCTGGTTTAACCAGCATCACTCCACTGCAATGCAGAGAGAGCTCTCTATTTACTCCAAATATTTATCCAGCGCAGTTTCCTACTCCAATGTCATAATGAATAAATGAATTTAGCTGCCTTAATTTTCAAAATTAGGTTCTGTTGATCTGTGTACCCATTTCTGCCAAGAAGTACAGGTGTCCACAGACACAACCAACTGAAGAGATTCAGTAGGACATCTTGTCTGCAAACCTGCTTGGACACTTAGCCAAAGTTGCTTTCCAAGTCTTTAATTGCAAAAAGAGAGATCTTAATACTTTCCTTAATTCAGAGCAGAATCCAATCCACAGAGCAACACCAGGAATGGAGAATGTGAAATATTTCATTCTCCAATTTATTAATGAAATTTGACAGGTGAGTTATTTAAATTTAAGCGGCTTCATGAGACGACGTTGGGTACTAAATGACAATTCATTAGAAAAATAAAAAAGAGGGTGGCATACGGCAATGGCTGTTAGTTGAAAGCAGGAAAATTTGAAAGAGGAATGAGACCTCCCACTTTCTCAAATTAATGGAGGTGATTAATGATCCTAGAAAACTCCACTTAGTTTAGTGTTCTCCATCTCTCTGTGTTTTTGCATAATGGCTGGAAGCCTTTCAAGGAAGATGGGCTCAGGACAAGGCAGCTGGATGAAATATGATGATGAGAGGTGCACGAGTATGGGCCTTATCAATCCCTTCTAAGCTTAGCGAATGGATGCATTTTAATTGTGGATGTTTAGAATTTAAATATTGCCACCTGAGAACATTTTATCTAATCTATTTTTCATCCTTTGGGCTGAAGTGACTTGGGCCCTGGACTCTATTGACTATAGTGACTAGATCTCTACTGACTAAAAGGATTTCTTACAACAAGCATGAAGTGTAGGTGTTCATAGGTAGACAGTCACCACTCGAAGTCAGCCCATATCCCTAAAACCTCTTTGCTGAATGATCTTCTTGGCAGATGTAAACAGCTGATGAGGTGTCATTCAGTGTAGGTAGGGCGTCAAACATCCAACCGAACCTGACTTATCTCTCTCCTCACCATTCACAAAACAGATTACTCTGTACTAAGCCAAGCAAAAAGAGTTATGAATCAAGGCCATGGCACTTCAATAAAAAATATTTCATGTGTGTACAGGGAGATATTACGTTATGGTGAAAAAAACCTTTCAAAAGCGGAGAAAGATAAACAGGGTCCTAAAACTGAAACAAGCTGTCTAATGTATTTGTATACAGTTGTCAACTTTATGAACGGTCCATAAAATATATACCGTGAGCCCCTTATATAGCTTACTTACAACTATCAAAACCAGAGAAGTTCAAACAACTGAAACACTAACCAGTTGTTTCAGTGAATGAACGATGAGACTGAACGTAGGAAAACCGCGTTTGATTTGATAGTTCCACAAGAGCAATTCCACAAGCCAAAAATACTGGGAAGGACCAGATTTTCAGTTGGTGTAAATCAGCTATATCATATCATTTCATCACTTATCATATCCATGGGATTTTCTTGGATTTTTCTACCATCTGGAGGCCTAATCCTCTGAGTATAGATCATACTTACCTTTTACTAAACCATTATTGTACTATGAGGTTATTAACAATTATTATTAATTTTTAATCTGTATTTTTTTGGTGCCCATGGCCTCCAGTTGTGGGTCAGGATTACACTGTGCTGTACTAACGTCGAAGAAAAAAGTTTTACTCTGTCAAGCTTATATTATTAGTAAAATGCAAGATACAGAAGGTGGGCTCAGCCTCAGTGAGGCAGTACTGCCAGCGTGATAGGTTATAGGTTACAACTCTGTTTCCTGGCCTGTTCTCATTTTTTTCTGATTTAAGAATATACAAACAGGCTGAGGTCTTCAGCATGTCACTGGGATTTATTCACTTTTTTGTGGGTAAAGAGGAAGAGGTAACCCTTAGGATCTCCGTAAATGAAACCATTACGGAAAGGGACACAAAGAGATATTACAAGCTTTGATTAAGACAGAGGATTTAATCATAACTCTACATTTAGTTTATACACCAGCAAACATCATTTGCCATGCCTGAGTTCAACCACCAGGAAAGGCCATTTTTTTTGAGAATATGTACTCTCCATTCTCTTGCCTTAATCGTGACCCTAATTCTAAATATCTCCTCTGTAAAGCATCTTTCATCCACTTACCATCTGCTTTGAGTTCTCTCCAAGCATCAACCCCTTGCTCTATAAGTAGATGTCATCTATAAATGTTCCTTAAAGGTGAACCTTCAGCCATGAAGACCACTGCACTTGGAGCAGAAATGTTATTCCTGACTGTGAGGCCAACCATCCAGAGCATTGCAAATGTTTCAGATAAGAGCCATGAGAGCAACGGAGCATTGGAAGTCTCCTTCCCTCTTGCAATGAATTATGAGCTCCATCTGCTTGGTTTTATATCCAGGAGGTGAATGGAGCCTCAAGTCAATGGAGCCTCAAAAGAGATTCAGCAAACTACATATGTGTGTGAGATGAGCTGGATTGCTCTCCAGGCCCCACTGACTGGACTGACCGGCTTTGCTTTAACTGCCATGGGACTTCAGACAGCTATGTGTCAACACTGAGATACAGGTGCCTGGATCTGGAGCTAAATCCCACCCAAGGAGTTCAGTGACTTTAATTATTCTGAGAGTCAGAGGAGCAGCTTTTGATGGTCCCTATTCATCTCCTAGCTACATCTCTGCTATTCAGTGGAGCACAGAAAATTCTGAACTAGCTATCTGGCGGGCATACCAGCACAGTTCAGTGGGGTCTACCTTTGTGTGAAATATTGGTGCAGCCCTAGAAGAAATCTAAAGCAAGTTGACCACCATCCACCAGGGCTAAAAGCTCAAACCTTCTTCCCTTTCTCTCCCCTACGGTTGCCCAGTGGAGAAGTTCTACTAGAAGTCTCCACCTGTCCAATGATGTAGCCTTATAAAGCTACGAGACCAGCAGAGGTGGATACTTTGGAGCAGAACATGAGACAACTGAAGAGCATGAGTAGAATACCCCAATTAAAAGGATCTACTTGATACAAGCAGACTACAGTCTTGTCCTTGGTCTCTGGGGCAAGGGCAAATTTTCCAGCTCCTGTTGCTCACCTCACTCTGTAAGCTAAAGATAGTACTAATTACCTACCAAACTCCCAGGAGAGTTAAGGATTAATTGCTTCATAGTACTCAACATTTATTTTCACACAATCAATGCCACTGGGAGCAGAAAAATCAGCTTTGCAATTACTATTACATATCCACAGGGGAGCATTCACTCCTGAAGTACTCGGATAAAACAGTTTTCTTAAAAATAATTAAAAAAAAAAAATCTTATTTGTTTTTGTGCAGAAAAGGAGAAACTCTTTGTGCTCAGGAAGAGCAAACAAACCAAAAAAAAGTATGCAAACAAGCAAGCAAGAACTTTCTCTGAACTCAAGATGGCAGTCTGGCTGGAAATAGAATGAATTAAGGTGAGTAGAGAGCCATGCATTATTAAAACAGCGCTATTTACACTGGGAACATAGTAAAACTGCTCCAGGGTACCTGACGTGCGAAAGACACAGAGGAAACAAGGCGCCTGCCTCTCCCTCCCTACTTTCTCCTTAGAACTTTGCAGAGCAAAGGACGAGAGAGGAGGCAGTAATGGCAGTGGCATGTGTACAGAAAGCTGATAAGCAGAATGTCTAGCATCACTACAACCATATTTCATCAGATAAACTGTATTCAGGGGAGGTAGGTTTCCTCCCAGGTTGTGGCCGCCGTGAAGAAGCATTTTGCTCTTGCAAAGAGCCTGGCAGCAGAAGCCCCATGAAGCAGGGCACCCAACTTCTTGATTGACACCAGAGATTATACAAGCTAAAAGCTTGGGCTAAAAAGAGACGCTCTAGAGACTGAGATAAAGACTCCACCTTATCATTAGAGGATGTGACAGAGCTGATGTTTTTGTGGAGGAGGCAGGAAATGGAACATTTTACAGAGCTTGGTCAAATGCACCACAGAGCTGCTCTGTACGGAGAGTATTTGCTGCTGGTGTTCCATAGATCAAACCCCAAACACTTTCTGACTGGTTGATGAGAACCTGTGTGGCTAATATCATGAACTGTGTTTAAGACCTCACCAGCTGAAAACAGGAATTTCTACACTGTAACTAATTTCTGTGATATATGTTGTTTTATGTTGTAAATAAGTGTTGCAAGCCGTGATGTAAACTGACAAGTGTGTTACATAGTGCAAAACAGGTTCAGGGCTCTTCCAAGCTGTCTGCTCGTACTGGTTCTCCGAGATCCCATCTTTCGTCCACCTCTGCCTTTACCAGTTGCGGACAAAATCTCCAAAACCCATGACACTGGATGTGTTTGTGTTTGCCATGAGCCTGAAACCAGTTTTGAAAAGCCTGAACTGCCACATTTGTCTCAGCAGGAATTTCAAAAGTGAGTGTTGTTCATTGCCTTCATGATACTAATGAAGATTTGCATGGTCCATCCAACTGGTGGGGCCACTGTGAATGCTGGAGCCTCGAGTGGTCTGGCAGAACCCTGGGGGGACACTAGACTTAGTTATGGGTAGACAGACCCCGTGAAGGAGTTGGAGAGCAGGAGTCAGTGCCCAGCAGAGCATTTATGGCCACACTACAGAGCACTGTCCTGTTTTTTAACACCTGCTGGGCTGAGTTATGTTCTTCTCTTTTCCAAGTCCAACCCCAGCATAATGACAAGTCAAGCTGGCATCCAAATACACCAGGACACTCATTGAAATTTATCTGTCACAAGAGCTCCTGCAATTTTTTAAAAAAAATTATTTTCCACTCCTCTTTCAAAATGAACAGCAAACTCAGCCTGCCTTCATTCCCCTCTTTTGCATGCGAAGAGGGAGCTCTTTCGTCTCAGCAGACAACGGCCTTGGTCTTTTCAGCTGTGTTCAAGTTAATTGCTTGCACAGGAGCCGTAGTCTCGGTTGGCGGCTGGCCAGCCATGCGGCACGCCCGGGCCACGCAAGCTCATCCCCAGCAGGCCTCGGCCAGAGATCACTAGGTCTTGCTGGAGTCCGGGGCTGGGTGATGACGAAAAGGGAGAGGGGAATACAGTGACATTTCCTCCCCCAACTGAGGGAGTTTTTTGCAGGTCAGTAGGAAAACACCTGGGTCTGAAACTTGCTGTGTCTCTATCAAACTTATGAGAAATCTGGGTGTTTCCAAAGAAAAAGAAATAAATCAGAGACTCTGTGAGTGGTTAGTGTGAAGGTATCTGCCTGCTCGGAGGTCTCTCCAGTGATCTCACTGTCTCACTCCCTAGCAAAACCGATGCTATTCCCATATCAATGAAGAATGAATTCCTGCAGGCCCCTGATTTTATTTTTGGCAGTCGGTGAACACCGTTTGTAAGACTATTGATTTTTTCTTCTGTTTGTTTAGCCGGGTTATCCCTCATTTCCAGCTCAAACCTGCTACTCAAAATCCTTCTTGCAGCGAAGAAATGAAGCAGCTCTGCTTGTCCCTTTTTGCTCAGAGTTATATTCTCTTGGAGTGGAGGAGTCCATCCAGGTTGGGAGCTCTTCCTCCTTCCCTTCTTACTATGAATCAGATCTTAAAGAAAGACTTACTGTCTGCTGCAGTTCACGTCTCTTGGCTGAGCTGCTGAATATCGCAGTTATGGGTTTATGCCACTTGCTTGATTCCCTCATCTGATGCTTTTCTTATATATCTGCTGCCTCGAAGATATATTTGTACAAGCAAATTCAGCATCCTTACTGTATGTTAGCAAAACACTACATCAACTAATGGAGAGAAGTGTTGCGTTCTAAGTCCTTTCAATGCACATGAAAAATAAAACTCAGTTTCTAGGGGGAATAAGAAAAGACAGTTCACTCTTCTGGATGAGTGCTGTCTGGGAAGAATATGTCTGACACAAAAGTAATTTTCCAGACCATTTTGGTGTGGGTTTTTTTCCAGATAACTATTCTTTTCTTGTAAGCAGAAAATAGTTTCATGCCCAAAACCTTCCAGACTGACGACACAAAACAGGGAAACCCTCTTCTACTCCAGGGGTATTTGCAGACTAAATCGTGTTAGATTTAACCGGATTGACAACAACAGACTTTCCACGGTTCCTATTATTTTTTGACAGTGTAAATACCAACGACATAATGGTATTCCAGAAGCAATCACGTTCCCAGAGAGGACCCCTTCTCATTTTCTGTATCAAAAGATGAATGACAGCAAAGGTGTTAAAGTGTATGGCATTACTTTGGTGCCTGTGAATTGCAACCATTTCTGGGAGGTTTGGCACCGGCTTTTTCAGGGAAAAAAATGATTTTTCAACTGTGGAAGCTGCTGTAGCCGTCTCAAAAATATCAGGCATATAAAGACATGCTTCCCATGGAGAGCTAAACATTGTCCAAGAAGATGACATAATATATGTCAAGGGAAGTGAAACATCAGGCTCCAGTGCTTTTGAGTTAAGATAATGGCATTGAATTTATTAAGCTTTCCTGATGTGTAGGCTCTGTGCTGATGTCTCCTGTATTACCTGGTCTCTGAAAGGGATTTCACACAGAGGTGAGTAGCCTTTCTGAAGGGCAGAAGGGTTTGGTAGTGGATTTTTTGCCTCCAAGGTGCTACATTGCTGTGTCTTGGACTTGCTCCTCATGTATTAAAGGCTTGGCATAGCCCCAGCGAGGTTCACTAGGGCTGAACAAAGTTTTATTTGCTTCAACAAAAAATATGACCCTTGGCATTTATAGCATCAGTCTTCTCCCAAAATGCTAAATTATCTCTCTATTTACACTCAGTCCTCTGTGTTTTTACAGTGACTTCTTTTCTGTGTCCACCTTTTGGATTGTAAACCCTTCAGAGCAGAGCAGTTTTTCTTATTTGTTCTGCATGCTGCATCATGCGCATTTTGGTCAGCAAACAAGTACTTCGGCTCAGAATAGCAAAGAGCAATCACTCAGGCTCCACAATTTCATGCACATTAGGAGTGGCATCTGTGGTTCACCCCAGGCTGGAAAAACTGGGCTGTACGCAGTTGGTAAATGAAAAAATATTCTAATGCAAACATTGGGGTCAGTATCAAGCATTCATGGATATGCTCATTGGAAATTTTGTTCTCAAGTACCCAAGTTTTTAGTCACAGGCAAGACAGAGGACTGACACCTCTCCTATGAGGACAGGCTGAGACAGTTGGGGTTGTTCATCCTGGAGAAGAGAAGGCTCCAGAGAGACCTTATTGCAGCCTTTCAGTACTTAAAGGGGACCTATGGGAAAGCTGGGGAGGGACTCTTGATCAGGGAGTGGAGTGATAGGAGGAGGGATAGTAGTTTTAAACTGAAAGAAGGGAGATTTAAATTAGGTATTAGGAATAAATTCTTTACCCTGAGGGTGGTGAGACATGGGAACAGGCTGCCCAGAGAAGCTGTGGATGTCCCATCCCTGGAGGTGTTCAAGGCCAGGTTAGATGAGGCTTTGAGAAACCTGGTCCAGTGGAAGGTGTCCTTGCCCATGGCAGGGGGGTTGCAACTAGATGATCTTTAAGGTCTCTTCCAACTCTAATGATTCTATGATTCTGCGCTGACTTCACTGAGATCCTGCTGTCTTCAGGTATTCATAACAGGCAAGACTCCCAGGAGAAACTGAGGGTGATGTATGTGTTTTGTGTATAAACCAACCCATTGACAAGAGCAGCTGGGCTAGAAAACTTGCAGTATCTTTTCCCTCTTTAGTGGCACTAGTTCTCTGAGGGTGAATTCAAAGGCAGCTGTGCCGTATCTCATACTGTTTGGGGAGGTGAGTGGGTTGTACTCACTCTGCAGTGAGTCATCTCCATCTTGTTTAACTGCAGCTTACCAATTTTTGGTTGTTTATGTGTGTGTTCCAGGCATATCTGATCAATGATGCATACAGCACTGGAAACTTACTGCATCAAGTCTCCACACCTTCCATTAAAGTTTTTCAGCAGTATGGGTGGAAACCACAGGATAGAGCATCAAATATGCAGGTACAAGTCGCAAATCTAAAGGTGTTCTGATTTACCCATTTATCCCCATCCAGGTCAAACTAAGGTTCTCTGCTACCCTGTATACCAAGTATGACTATAAAATGTGAGATCATAATCAACTCCAAAATGAAATCCAGTCTCCCAATTTGCTTGCAAGTGAGAAAATAATAATTTTAAACAATGTAAAGCTAACAAGGAATCTCTTCATTGAGGGTTATAATCAGCTAAAGTCTTCGTTTTAAGAAATTATCCACAGTCAGGGAAAAAAAAAAAGTAGACCTGTTCTGAATTTCAGTTACTCAAATCCCATTGAAGCTGGTGGGGTTATAGTAAGTGATTAAAGTTAAACTTCTATTCAAACTATTTCCTGTCTGGGGACTTACTCAGGGCTTTCCTGAGCTGGGTCAAAAGCGTCCCAGATCAGATAAACAGGACTCCATATCAGAGCAACCAGCCAGGCCCAAACAGGAGTCAAACATCATATAGAGTTAGATACCAATAGTGGCTGTTTCTTATCTTCTCTCTGCTGCCAGTGCATGCCACACTCATGAACCACAGGCTGAAAAATGCACTCTGCAAGGGAGATGGCTGGTTTTGACTCCTTAATGCAAGCAGCATGAAACCTGTTTCACCTCAAGGAGAAGTGATGGTATTTTTACCTCCTCTGATAACCTCCTTTCCTCCCTGCCTGTCAAGGCCATAGAGCTTGAGCCTTTGCTGAGCAGTCCTGAGTGGGATGAGTTTCACTGCAAAGGAAATCCCAGTCCCACCCACCACATTAATTTCCAGGGAGTCTCTCCACAGTGGAGATCCTTGGGGTGGTCAGGATAGCAAAACTCAGCATTGTGCAATGCTCCACGCCACCTGTGCTTTTCATGCTGTGCAAGGCTTGGTCTATTCCTGGACAGCAAAAGAGCCCTGCAACCATTGTCAGTATTTACACGTTTCTTTGATCGTGGCCACAAAAGCAAGCACACTGGTCAAGAGCCAGCCTGTAAATAGTGAAGTGTTATCACAGGGCACCACAATTTTCATCTTTAGATAATCTTCCGGCTTTACTGGAGCCACTGTGTCTTTTGTACATAAAAAAGAGTATTGCTCCCTTATACAACCTCTTTGTTGGGCTTTCTGGGTGGAATTTGTTTGCTTAAACAAAGGCAGACAATGTCATTTGAGATGCCCCATCATAGCTATGTGAGTGTGGCAAATGTGATACAGGATCTACAGGATTTGCAATACATCTATGATTTTCTGGACAGGCAACTAAGGCTGTGCAAGATGGGGATATTGTGTGAGAAAAAGTGTTGCTTTTGCAAATTGTGGTTGTGGTTCTTGAGCTATGGAGCGTCGTATTACAGGTGTTCCCAGATTTTTAACAATCATTGGAAGTTTAATCACTTGAACCCAGGGGATGATGTAGGTCATCCCAATGTAGACATCTGAAACAAGTCAGATAAATCCCCTTGGAAAAAAAAACTATCTCTGTCCTTCAACAGTAATGCAGCTTAGGGTTGACTAGGTCAGGTGAGAAGCCTAGAGCATAGATGTCTAAAGCTGGGTGACATAGATTTCACTGGAATTCAGGGGTTTGTTGTCTCCAGCTGTGACTAGCTTAACAGAAAGCATGTGTGAGACCCATTCATCCTGACCACAATCTAGACTTTTCTCCTTGGCAATGCTCTCATCTAAGAGTGTTTGATCTAGGCGTGCCAGTGATATCTCCTCCAGATGTGCCCTGTGCTCTTGTTTTGGCCATGTAGTAGGTCACCTTAGGCATTAAAATTGTGGACTGAATGGAAATCTTGATGCTGAAATGCTCCAAAACACTGTGGGTTTGATGGTTTAATTCAGAGAGACAGCACAAGCTGTGAACCTAGACCCTCAGTTAAAATCTGGTACAGTTCTTCACTCCAGCTGTTTCAACAACTAGTCACTTCTCCTTTTTATCCCTTCAATTTGCTTAGATTTTAGGCTTACTTGTCCAATCCATAAAGCCAGTAAGTGCAAGGGCTATACAAACAATAACAATCAGAGCTGAAATTATTTGCTTGGACTGACTTCTGCTTTTAGTTGGGAAACAGGGAAACAATCACCTGTGGGCTCCTTCAAAGGATGGTCATCAGCTTGAAATCCACTTTGAAATATCACAGCATAATACTTGGGTTTTGGTACATAATTAAACATGATAAATTGTCTTAAAAACTGTAGATACATTAGTGTAACCCTTTATATTCTATTCATTTCCAAAGCCTATCAAGACTTCCTTATTTCTCTCTATTGTTTACAGAGAGGGCTAAAATAGAGGCAGATAAATAACTAAAAAATCTACGATTGTCATTAGCAGGATTGAAAAAAATTCCTTTTCTTACCTAGACAGGGGTGGATTAATAATCACCTTGTGGAAGGATTCTGAAGCATATTTATAGAGGCCAAGCCATAAAACCTTGACATACTATGTACTTATGATCGTCTTTCACATGTATCTCATCACAGTGATAATATTTGCAGAGATATGGCATGGAGATCTTGAGGCAGCTTTTATTTTTAGGCATATGAACTTTGCATGCACTGCTCGGTGTGGCAAAATACTTTGACTGCCTGTGTGACTTCCAGGTCTGCTGCTCGACATCGTCACAAGGTGTGTCTGTTCAGGGCTCGATTTCTGGCTACCGGGCTGATTCACGTGACATGGCAGGGAGTGCCAGGACTCTGATCTCCCACGCTGGCTAGGCAATCCCACCAGGCTGGGCTCCAGCACCGCAGAAAATTTTCAAGTCCTTCATATTTGCACAGAAGGTGGTTTAAGGAAAGCACTATCTGGAGTTCAAGAGGTGGCTAGGCTGTTGTGCAGACATAGCCAGCCTTCAAATGCTGGGACTAATCAGCACACTATTTATATTCCATTCCATATATTTACCATTCATGAGTATGCCACACTGGTAAGCTAGATCAACAGACAAAAACATTGATTACATTTGGGGTACCAGAGGAAACCTCACACCAACACGATGAGAAATGAATCCAAAGCAGAACTCACCCTCCAAATCTGTCCAGAAGTAAGGGAACACAGATTGCATCCTCAGAAGTGGATGTATTTTTCCGTAATGTGCTGAATCAGCTCCTGGAGGGTGATCCTGTTTTGGTCTGAGCACCGTGATCTCCTTCAACTGACAAACACGCACAAGGTGGGTCTCTCTGAGGAAGTGCAGTGTTATGTACACTCTCCGAAGTTTCTTTAGGAGGTGATAAGTATATCAGACCTTTACAATGAAATGAAGATGTGAAGGAAGCATGATACTCCTGATAATTAATTAATAAATAAACTCATTGTCTGATTAACTTGGGTACATCACCACAATGGTGTGATTAGTTTACTTCTTATATCTTACCTGGCTGGTCTGCCAATGCTTTGCAAATCTCTGTTCAGGTTTGAGATGTGTTTTGTTGCCATTTCAAAATAGCTACACTAGCTGTCTCGTAGTTGTGAGCAGAGAAGGCCATCTGCAAAGGCAGCACTCAAACAGTATGTCAGTGACAATACCTTCTAATAGTGATCTGCCATGCTGCAATGTCTTTAATTGTAGATACATCCAAAGCCACTGGTCCTGTAACTGTGCAGAACCATTTACCATATGGGTATCTAGAAATCTGTGAGGCACCACCAGACATATTTAATTCACATCAATCTCCAGTGAAGTCATTGGAATCATAAGGGGGATGAATCTCACTCAGACGTGGTACAGAAATTTAATCAATTTCAAAAATATAGCCAGTTTTTCATCAAAACCTGTATAAAATCAATCTGCCACTTCAGACTATAGCCCAAAGGCTTGAAACTCATAGATATTACTCAAATGCAAAAAGAATGTCTAATTGTATGCTCATTTCAGAGGAGAAATGTAAGACTGTGTCCCTAGGTTCATTTTTCAGGCTAATTTAGTAGGACTGAACATTCTCTTTTGATGCTGGACTTTAAAAAAAATGTCCAACATGGAAATTTGCCTTGTGAAGAAGGCTCCATTTCAATCATAGCTGTCTAAGTAAAATTTAAGTATGATGTTACTATCTTGGATCAAATCATGGTCTCTCTGGTCCCATAGGCTGTCTTTGATAGCGACAAGCATGTGGCAGACCTTTCAAGTTACTCAAAACCTCATGCAAGATATACACTGGGCTGTGTCATGGAGACAGCTGTTCATATCATGAATATAGACTTTCTATATGAAGTCACTTGATGGACGCAATTTCAGGTCACACAGTAAGGATAAAACCCATAATAGTAGGCCACTATTGGGGAATGAGCTTTTTAATGTCACAGTCTTTGCCATGTAGCAAATCCCCATGGTCTCCTTAATCCATTGAGACCTCAGATGCAAAGAACGGTTGGCTGATCTGCTGATATCAGTGCCTGATGAATGAGATCCTGGGAGGATGGAGGATCTTCCTCTGGAGGGTGGAGTGTTACCGCATCACAAACCCATGACATCCTGGTACAAGGTGAGTGGGTTGAAGACATGACTTTTTAAAAGTGTGTCTTATGATCACAGCATAAAATGGGGCAGATCTGGTTTGTTTGCAAGTAGAAAGAGTCATGAAGCAGTCAGCTCTGGGATAATTTGGCCACATGAGTAGTTTCTTCCTAATCTCCATTTCTTGGTTCTTTTATCTCTGAAGCAGAGAATGTAAATCCTTTCCCCAAAACTCTCCAGTATTTTTCAATCATAGTATTTAACTCTGCATATGCTTTTTAAAATCTTGGCTGGCTTCAGTTTCTTGCAGAAATTGGTTACGTTGCCTGACTGTGTGGGAAAGCAGTCCTTTGAATCAGCCTGTATTTCAGTGATTTTCATGGATTTAAAGGCCAGATGGGGTCACTAGCTCGTCCACCCTTATCTCTTACATAGTTATGAGGGATGGGATTCACCTCACCATTATTTAAGCAGTGAAGTTAGAGATAGACCACCTGCTCTCAAATGAGCTGGTTTCCCTCTGCTGCTTGTACAATCAATGGAAAAGGATTATTCCCTGCATAGGGTAATTCATTCTTCTCTATGATAGATTTTGAGTGTGAGATGTATAAATTACTGGGACTGTGGACTTCTTGCAGTGAGTGTACTGAATAGTCTTTGGCTGAAGCATAGCTCCTAGGAAGGTGAGCAGTTTGTGCCTCAAAGTGTCAAGAGATGGAGAATCCACTGTTTTCCTTTCTTGTGTTACTGATTTCACACCCTTGTGATTAGAAACCAAACTCCAAAGGTATTATTGACTTATTATTGACTGGATTGACATTGCCTATGAAGGGAACCTTGTGTAAGTAGCTCAAGGGGAGATATGAGCCTTCTACTACGATGAATCCATCCCCATTCCCTGTTTCTGGCTGCTTCATGTCCCAAAAGATTGAGAGATGTTCAGAGGTGCGTGATAGCAATGACTGTTGTTAGGGAAATATTTCCACAAGAGGCAGAGGGAAGGCAGGGAGTGGGGAGATGAATGTGCAGGGATGCGCTAAAAGAATACAAAATGAGTACTGAGAAAATGTGCATTGTGAAAAATCAGGCACACTCTGATACTAAAACAAGATGACTGATAAAAGTGAATGGCGACTGATTTAAAATTAGTAAAAGGAAGCTTGTTTAATTACAGAGACAGTGAATAACCCAAGGAATTAATTGCCACCAGATGAATTTAAAGCCAAGCACAAGGGTAAGAGCAAGAGCACATATCTGTAGGTGGCATTTATGGATGACCACGTTCCACTGAAAATTGGTGGTTAATAGGCTATATCTGCAGCAGTGTTAAGCAGAACAAATAGCTCATGCATCAGATTACAAACTAACAGCAATGACAGGGTACAAACCAACGAAAAGGTAACAGGATCTGTACTTTTTCTGGCAGCTTCTTCTGAAATATGTAGTATTGGTCGATGCTTGAGACAGACCTGCCTGTGAAACTGATATTCCTCTCTGCCACATTACCTGAGCATATTACAGTGTGAATGAATTAGTTTATGATGCCTTTTTGGAGTAGGAAATAACTACATGGATGGAGAAAAGCCATGGAAAAAGTAAGGAATACACACATGTTCTGATATAGATTAATTCAGATACTATGTCTAACTCTTTTCATTGACTATACAGTTAAATGGAAATAGGAACCTTAAACTTTGAGTCATCTGTTTTACTCTTTTGAACAAAAAGGCCATGGGATTTGTAATTAGGATGTTGAGTACCTGTAACAGATGGCCTGACCAGGGCCTTTAAGGATTTGTCTGAAATAATCCAAGTAGTTTGTAAAAGATGATGCCTTTAAATCCTGGTTTCTAGCCCTAATCACTGGTCCAAGTTGCCTTTTTGGTTATGGAATGAGATGTAATACCCAGTCCAGCCTGATAACTCCTACATGTATGCTTCAAGTAACTCTGATGTTGATATGTCCCTGTCTATATCTGAGCAGCTGCCCTGCTAACAGCATCTGAGTGTTACGGTGGACATCACACTGAATATAAACCGATGCTGTGCTCCAACTGAGATTAAAGCAAAGCCCATATCAGCATTAATGAGGGTCAGCGTGGCCTACAGATCGAGTCAAGCTGTTCTTCCCCTGTTCAGCGCTGTTGAGGTCACTACTGAAACCCTGTAGACAGTTCTGCTCTCCCACACCCCTTCTAGCTCAAGAGGGATGTGAAGAAACCAAAAGGGATTGAGAAAAGGGCTACCAAAATTGTCAGGGAGCAGAGTATACGTCTCATGCAAACATGCTGAGGGACATGGCATAACACCCATAACAGTTCCCAGCATGTGCTGATCCATGGGATTTTCCTACACCCACCCACAGAGCTTTGCACTTCCCCATGTTGACACACCCTCTACAGAGGGGGGGGAAGGAAAGAGATTATGGTTATATTCCCAATCAGTTCCTTTTAGTTGTATGGTTATATTGAGTTATATGAATCATATTCAGTGTCCTTAGAGCATGGAATGACGATCTCTGCACAGGTTAAAGAAACATTTCTCAAGCCCGGGCTTGGCTAGCGTGGAGAGGGAATAGATTAAACCACTTCTTGAGGTCCTTTCTAGGCTTGTTTTGTATGAATCTGCATCCTGAGCACTTGCCTTGACATTTTTTATTTAGCTTGGGTGTACAGGCAGCAATCCCCCCTCTGTCACAGCATGCACTATTGATTTATTAAGCTAAAGTAAATACAATGTAAACCTGAAAATTCATTAAGAGCGACTGTTTCTGCCTGTTGACTCAATATGTTTTCAAAACGACGCTCTACAACCTCATTAGGGTCTTGTTCTCATTCATGGACTCAACTGTCGAATGGCAAGAGAAGAAATGATGAGTGCACAAAATCGATCCTCAGCACTGATGCCTGATTACTTAGGAATTCAGCATTTGTTTCTTCATTCTGGGATTCCAGTTTGACACAAGTGAATTCAATGACTGTAGTGAAGCTCTAAAGTAGAAGTATTGATGGGTCAAGCACCGGGAAGGATGTTAAGAAATATAGGATTGCTTCAGTCCTTTTCTTAAAAGTACAGCTGCTGGTTTTGGGTCTTTTCTCATATGCTCTTACTCAGATAAAAACCATATTCTGATTATTTGTAATAGTGTTCTGGTCTCTTATGATCCCTTGAATAACCTCCCAGGAATTTTCTAAAAGGTAATCACAAAGAGAATTTTTATTCAGTTTTAAGGAACGTATTTGCTTCTGGATACATGAGTAATCCCCTCTGATGTTGTTTGCCTTAGATCTCCTCTAGCATTGCAACATGACAAAAAGGTAAATTAAATGTATCTATTTGGATGCTTTTAACTGGCAGCCAATGCCAACAGTTCCAGTGAGAAACTTTGGACTGAATTTAACCAAAGGGAATTGCTAAAAGGTTTATGAAGAGAACTGATGTCTTTATTTAAATGCCTCTTTCTGCTCTTTTCCTGGACAGTGACTGTAAGAAGTCAGTCACTCATTTCCATATCCACAATGATGAATCTGTTTCTTCCCACTTCTGTGCACTGTGATCTGTCTGTGATCTCCTGCAAGTGTGCCTTAGCTACACTCTCCCCAGGACTGGGGTTTTCATTGTTTTGGGGAAAAATGTTCAAATGTGATTAAAGGTGTTGTGGTCACAAAGCCATATGGGGGTTATGCTCCCAAAGCATCAGGTGTATGTGGGAGTTGACTCCTCTGCATATGGGCCCAGAGATACACACGCTACCAAGATGTAAGCAGGCATTTTTGTGCCCCTCAGAGTGAGAACAGAGGGTTGATGAAACAACAGTGGAGCCAGAGAGGAATAAATATGGAAACGGTCAGCCTAAAAATGATTAATTCCACGTAGCTCTAGACACCAACGTCTGATTTGGTTTCCCTAGAGACCCCTTAGGCTCTGGTTCAATTAATCCTGAAATATGCCAGATGAGTCACACTCAAGTCACATCACACCATATCTGGCATAAAGGATTTCTCCTGGTGACGATCTCAGGTAGGAAATGAATGGGAGTGGGAGATGTAGTCTATGCAATTTATGAATTAGGGCCACAGTAAAAAACCTGAGTTGTGTCCGTTTGAATGACCTGCAAAGTTTTCAGCAGTGCCCACCACATTGTATGTTTTGGAAGGCAGAGGGTGCAGTGCTAGATTTACATAGCATGGTCCTGTGGAGGGTGAATGGATAGTTGCAGGACAGATATGGGATAGGATCGCTGTAATAGTTGCAGGATAGAGGCAATAGATGCAGAATGTGGCCTTGCTGTGTCCACGTGGTTTTCTAGGATGGCATAAAAAGGGCAAGCAGCAGCCCTTCGATCTCTCTTGACTACTCCACATCCCGGACCAGGTCTGTCCCTGCTGCCTTGGTGGCACTTGTGGACTGCACAGCAGGACGGTCTGTGTGCACATGCCCCAGGTGCTCAGGTATTGGAAAGGGCTTAAGATCAGCTCCTGAACTTCACCCTGAAGTGATTTATGAGAGCTCATGCACTCATTTTCACCAGCAGAGTGACGGAGCAGGCAGTCTGGCTGGTCACTACTTGAACCTCAGATTAGAGCTTAGCCTGAACTGGCAACTCCAGTTTTCCCATCTGCAGAGCAGCGCTGACAGTCCTCTCTCTTTTGCAAAGCATTTTGTGCTCTCCAGAGGAAAGCAGAAGGTAGGAGCTAATGGTGATGATGACCTGAGTGAGATGTTTTGCAGACACATATTAATATCAGTGGGGAGGGCTGGCTCGTTGCAAAATGCAGTTAGAGATGCTGTTTGAAGTCTGTGCCAGGTCCCCTCTGCGAAGGAGGAGGAGGACAATGCACAACATTGAGTGTCATCTTTACAGAGAAATTACTCCATAGAGAGAAGTCCACAGGGTGGAATGAGGCACTACCAGCAGAAGAAATTCACTTTCTCAACTAGTTGGGAGGGAAAGCAATCTGCTTAATAACCATTTGGAGAAACATATATAGCAACAAACAGAACTAGGATACCAGTAAGCTGTGTCAGTGAGCCACTTGCTTTTTATTAGCTCCAGCATGTTCTCATCTTGAATGGAAATTTAAACCCCTCCAAAAAAACCTAGGCAATGTAATTGCAGGGACACAATATTGGTGAGCTTTGATAAGGGAGCTGGTTATGAGAAGCACTATTCTGGAGGAGGAAGCTCAGGGCTTAGCTGAAGATGTTTAGCAGATGGGCAGGATTATTGCAATCCTTATCCAAAATAGCACATATTTTATTTCACTGTAACCAGAAGCCCAAGTAGAACGGTTAACCTGAAAGTATAAATGGAAGTAATATAATGATTATGGAAGAGAGAAGAGGTGAGAAAAGCTTGTGAGCTTCTGGGTTAGAGATTTTGGATGACAGGAGAGAATCCTTGCTCTAGTTGCTGAAAAAGCTAAAAACTTTGAGGCTACCCCTGGTAGAGCATTCAGACAAGCAAACCAGAACCAGGAAGGTTTGGATGGCGATAGGATGATAGTCTTTGAGATATATATTAGAAATAGTAACTATTTATGCCACAGAGGGTGACATTCATCTGGTGTCTGCTGCCGAGCTGACAAACCTCAACTCCCTTTCTGGAGAAGAGAGATCTAGTCACTACAGTCTTTGAAGTTCATTGAATGATCTGTTTCTCTCTAAAGTAGCTGTTCAAATCTGGGCAGATGAACAATACCTCAAAAGGCATATTTCTCTCCATGAACTGTAAAGGAAAGCAGGATCACTCTTGCAGAAAGTACCCTTGTAGGGGATATATAACCTTAGGTGAGATGCATCCCAAACAAAAGACTCCTTCTGTGTCTTTAGGGGGAGCAGATCTGCCTTGGGATTGTAATGGGGGTCTTTCAGATGTCAGATGGGTTAACTTGTGAAGTTTAAAGGTGTATGTCTCAGCTAGTGTTTCTAAGGGGCTATAAGAAACATCATTCCCATTGAAATTAGTTATTTAAGTACCCTTAACATACTTGCCTTCTGGGATGAGATTCCTGGGTTTTAGGAAATCAGAGAAGTCCCACTTATAGTCTACTGGGAACATTACAGGATGTTGACCATATGAAACAAGAAGTCTCTTGTTTAAACTCTTAGTCCTCTCTTATTCTGAGAGCTGTAACTTTTTGGCTGGAATGCTGCTTCAAGCTATAAATTTTTTTAATACCTTTGGCTTTGCACATGCTGAAATGTACTGACATTGGACATGAGCCAGTTTCCATATGGTTTTGTCTAACACTGGGCATAACCCACAGTAGACCTTAATGCCATTCAGTAGGAGGATGACATCAAATTTAGGGGAAGAAGGACTTTTTATTTGTCTCTTGAAACTATCTAGGTGAAAGAAATCATCTGCTAAGCAGCTATGGAAACTCTGAAAGGGCATGTAGACACCATGGATGAAGATACGTAGGTTTTCCAGCTCACACTAAAGTGGTATGCTTAATCCAGCAAGTTGACTCTGGTTGTTAGCATGCAACACACACATGCTTCTTAATTATGAGAGTGATATTTTAGGATTATCATGCCCAGCTATGAAAAGTCTGCATTTGTTGCAAAGAAATCCAAGGGGGACATCAGCCCTGGTGAATAACAGAGGGAAAAATGGAACATAAGCTGCATGAAAACTTTGCTATTGTACAGCTGCTTTTCCCATCAAATTATCCCTGTTTAAGAAAGTTTGCAATGCAAAAACATACAGTGATTGGATCAAACATATAAACACAAATCCAAAATAGCAGGAAAAAATGGTTTAGGACTCTGAGGGTAGAAAACCTGGAAAATAGAGAGAGCGCCTTGGTTAATGGTTATCCGCTGTGTAAAGATCAGCGGGGTGAGGTTAAAAGGCTGAATATTTTTCCCTGCTTTTTAGTGTCTGGCGTGCAAGATCTAGGTTTTTGGACTGGGCTCAAATCTGATATAAATAAATGATTTTGGAGAGCGAGCTGTGAAATCTCAGCCTATTCAAGCTAGCTTGTTTCAGCTGCACTGTTTCAACAGTCTTAACCCGTGTTAGAATCCAGCCCATGGAGGAGGTCAAAATACTCTGCTGGCATTTAGTCCAACCCACCTTCATTTTCTTGCATTTTCTGTACTTTCTGAGTCTGGCAACAGCTGTTGGGGCAAGCAGAAAAATATGAAAAGATGGGTAGGTTTAAATTATTTTTATCTCCACAGCTGTTGAATCAGAATCTCATTTAGGATCTCAGTTTTGTGGATGCTCTCAATATAATTAGAAGAATCACTTCCCACTCCAGCAAACAAACATTAAATATAGGTGCACTGAAAAGGTAAAACCTATAAAAATGTCCTTATGGGATCAATCTGCAAATCCACCTCTCTCAGTATCCTGTCTTTAGCATGCAGCTGCCCAGGGATGGATATAGGAATAGGTCAAGTTTACTTGGTATATTCTCTCAGCCTCCCACAGTATGAGACTTGGATGTGAGGTGGAGGCTTGGAGAACCTCCTGAGATGAGGTGGTGTGTTTTTGTGTTTCGTGGGTTTTCCTTTCCTGAATATCTCCAATTGCTTTTTGAACTCATGCAACTTTTAGCTGCAACCTGCTTCAGACAGTTTCACAGTTCAGCATCCCTTTTGTTTAACATCTACTTTTGTTTGTTTCAAACCGGCCACTTGCTAGTTTGATTTGATGCAGCATAATTACTATGCAAGAAAGGCAGGGAATATTTGCCATTTTTTCATTTTCTCTGCCACTGCTCTCATCACTCTTGATTTCATAAGTGTCCATCTTCAGTCGTCCCACTGCCAGGCTAGCTACCAGCCTATTCAAGTTTCTCCTCATTCAGATGCCATCTATCAGTGACGGATCATCCCCTTAGTGATGGAACTTCCCTGTAGCTTTTCTAGAGTTACTATAAGGTGACCAGAACCGCACAGAATTTTCAAGATGCCAGCACATTACCTGTAGTGTCATAGGAATTCTTTCTATTTTTTCCTTTATTCCTTTTTTCAAGATTCCTAGAATTTCATTTGCTTTTCTGGCTGCTACTTGCTGCTGAAGTGACATTTCCATAAAAGAATTGCTACCCCAAGACCTCATTCTTGAGTGATAACAGCTGTATCTGTGCCTGTCATCATGCAAAAAAGATCTCTCAGTCTTCAAATTGTAGTCTGACCCTTCCTGCTGAGGACTGGAAATAAGTGAAAATCACTGCGACTTCCATTGTGCGTGTATAACCCGGTATGTAGGAGACTGGGAGAAACAAACAGCCTTTCGTATGTGACAGAGACAGGGAGAAACATTACCTCATTTTCTGAGTTAGAGATTTTCTTTGCATCCTCCAGTACCGGTCAGATAGTGTGGAAGTTCAAAGCTGTCCTTGTAATCTCTGGCTATGATTGAAACTGTGAATGCATTTGTGTGAATGTAGGTCCCAGGAGCCACCAGACTCATCTCAGGACCCCCTATGTCACATGCTGTGTAAAAATGGAGCAAAAAGACCAGTTTTACAACATAAATCATAGTTTTTGCAACTCTCTGTGTGTGTGGTATTGGGAGTGTGGGTGGGTAGGTGGAAGATGTGTGGTACAACCCTGCTAAATGCACAGGTTAGATGAGAATATTTCTTTGGAGGTGGAGGATGTTTGTTTAGGAGACTAAAGTTGCTGCAGCGGTAAATATTATTGCTGCATGGAATTGTTTCTCCCTTATGACTTTCCTATACATTTCTCACAGTACTGGGTAAGGTGAGGGTGGAGGAAGGCTGCCATGGGTTTTGAAAAGAAAAATTATCATTTAAACCAATAGCAGAACCTTCAGTATAAAAAATATACATCTCACCCACACACCTTTAAAAAATATAACTCTATTATTCAGTAGAGTCAATAACAGTTACTTTTCTTATGTGGAATCCACTGGTGGTTAAAGAAAATAATGGTTTCAAAGTATGTCCTTATTAAAAAGAAAATCTATTGTGATAAAATCCTTTAAATTGTCCTTTTTTATTTTTTATTTTTTATAAATAAGCTCCACTCACCTTGTATACACTGGAAGAAATTAAGCTAAGAGGAAAAACCTCTGATTTGATGTGATTTCAAAACTTGTACTGACTAATAAAAACGAGTAAAGGCAGACTTCAGTGGAAATCTTCTTTCTTCCTTCTTTAGTCAATTTATGTCAAAGATGTTACATGAGACCTCTCTGTTGCCTGTCAGTGGCTCGGATTTAGCATGAGGGACAATCTGGGCAGGGACAGCTATTGACAGTGCTGTTGTTGCAGAGGACAGACAGCACATATGGGCATGGTGCCAGAGGTTTTACCAAGTTCCTGGCATGGATAAGGACTCAGAAAAACCTCAGTTTCTGGTTAGTTCAGATACATTCGCAAGAACAGCTGGAGCACTAGCACAGACAGAAGGGGTGGAACTATGAAGTCCAGCAGTAAATGCTCAGATTTTAAATCCAGGAGTCCCAAGTTTAATCCCAAATTCTGGAAAGTCAGTGTTCTGCATTTCATAAAATAAACACTTAAATCCTAATTGCAAAACCAAACCAAAACAAAAGAAACCTGGCATATGCTAAAAATACATGCAACCCTCAGACTTGTGCAATGCGGTTATTAAATTTCTGACCATGCAATCAGCATTGTTTATATCACTAAATCACAAAAACAAAACCGCAACAATAAACACCAAGCCAAACACAAATCATGGGCTTGTTGTCAAGAGGATGGAATGCAGGCGATGCCTTTGTTGAAGACAAAGGCTACTGAATGACTCTGTGCTGGGAAAAAAACAGTCCTATTGTGAAATAGAATCAAGGTTGCATTACCAAAATGAATATCATGCACACTGTGCTGTATAGACCTATTCAATAGTAATGTTATAGGGGAAATTATTTTTCTCCTGTGTAACACTGATTTAATGCTCCGCTGAGTTGATGGTCAGTTAATATCCTTAAATCATCACAAAAGTCAATGGAGGAATGCTGACTACTTCCAGTCATGGGTCTGTCCTCGGTACTTTTCATTACAAGTCCATTTGTTTTTATTAAGCAGATGGATAGTCTAGTGATCTGGTAGCCATTAGGGGTTTACCCTCAGAGGACAAACTTCAAAGCCTCCAGTACACCATAGGGAATATGACCTGAAGCCCAACTCATGGTAATGGAGACTCTCACTGTGGAGTGGGCTTTGAATCCTATCCAGAAGTGGTAATTTCAGATCCATTATTCATTAATCTGGTCAGATGACAACAGTGCTAAAGACTTCAGCACACACCCAGGAGAGGAAAAAGACTTAGTTGAGCATGGATGAGCATTGGAAGAGCTGCTAGGCACCTGGCGATAGAGTAAAAGTGATAGTGAAGTTCACAATTCAAGTGAATTCACTGTCTCATTTGGGAATCAGGGCTAGAAGAGCAGAACACACACATTGCAGGACTGAGACTTCAGCGGCTCAGTCAGTAGGGTAGATGAAGAAGCAGTAAAATACCCATTTTAGTGATGCCAGGATCAATTTTATCAAGCATGTTAGTAACAGCCTTTCTTTTTCCCAGCAACGTTAACACGTTTGAGATTAAAATGCAGTTCTTAAATCCATAATTTAATCTGTCAAAGTTAGCATGAAGATATTAACAGCACATTCAAACTTTCTCTTTATCCCTCTGCCATTTGTGGCTGTAGTTTTGAGTCTGGGATAGAATAAATGAAGACTGAGAAACAGGATGAAGAGAGTTTTGAGAATCTCTACCTATTTGCCAGCTTCAGAGATAAGGGAAAAATACCCTTGATGCTTCAAGGAGGCCAGAAACATTATCCACTGCAGTTTAAATCAAATGAATTAACTAAAATAAGAAGATGTAGTAATTGGATTGCTGTTGTGATGGTTAATTTTATTACGTTGATATTGTCCACAGCTGAGTGTTGCCTGTTCCCTCTCTTCTTGGTTCCTGATCAATGGAAAATGAGTGTAGGGGATTATTAACAGGATTTCAGTTTATGTACGGATACACCCCAAAATGCTGGTGTCCTCCTGTGAACTGAGTCCCACCCCAATATATCTTCTCTGAAGAGGCGTCAGCCTAACTGGAAGAACAACAATGTTAATTTATGTGCTTTGGAGAAAATCCATGGGACTGACAAGTAAAAAGGGATGGCCTTGCAGATCTGGGATTAGAAAGAGCTGGAAAGGGCCTGCCTTCAGTTTCTCATGTCATTACAAACTTCCAGTACTCATTTGGGGAAGCTGTGTCAGACCACATCACCAGAGGTGTGTGTAGGTCCTTCTGACATCCTCAAAACTTCCACTTACACAACCCTCTTCACCCCCAAGCCCAACTCTGTCAGGAAGCCTCTAAATCACCTGGAGATGTGTTCACAGAATGTGTGAACATAAAAAATCCTTGCAAAAAAAGTCCTAGTGCAGCCAGGGTCACTTGTCTCCGACAGTTTCCAGGCTTAATGAGTGGTCCTTAGAGGTAAAACTCAAATCTACCATTGGAAAAGTAGAGCACCCTGGCCGTACATGGTTGAGGCATGGAGTGAGGTGGCACCAACCTTCAGCTGCAGAAAAGTCTCCCAAAGTATGAAAGCTTTCGCTATTACAGGACATAATGATAAGTACTGAAAAATAGAGGAAAAAATCAGCATTATCAATCTGAAATATTAAACTGGAAAGGGATTTAAAAGGGGTTATCCAGATCTTACATTCACAGGAGTTCTCATTTGATCTGTCAGGACAAGATTAAAATGTCAGCCCTATTTTGAGAGTTACTGAATTTACACAGTGCCCAAGCTACATTATTGTGAAAGTCATAAATCATTCTAAATAGTGTATTAAGGAAAACAAAGGGATTTTCAAGTTTTTGCTAGATGTGAGATTGAATCTGGTGCAACTTTTCTTTGCACAGAAGAAAGCAGAGGCTTCAAACTATCATTGTTCTAGTTTTGTTTGAAGTTAATTTCTATAATGTGTTTTCATATGAACAATGATCGTTTACAACAGGTAGATATACAGCATTTCAGTGTAATTTCACTGGACAATTTAAAATAACCTGCATTATCAACATGTACATCTAGAAAAAAAAAAAGAAAAAAATAATCAAAGGAATTGAGGGCAATTCAAATACACATTCCTGGGGGTGTGTACGTAGGTTTCTTTGTTTGTTTGTTTTTTTGTTTGGTTGGTTTTGTTGTTTGTTTTTTTTAAAAAAAAAGAAAAAAAGAAACCAGTTCTGTCACCATTGACAGAAAACAAGAATCCATTAGCTGCTAAGATGGAGCAGAACAATGAAGTATTTATGACATTCAGAATCTGCAAGGTTTGCTTTCACAGAGACCATGAGTTCATATTAATTCCCCAGATTCTGAATGACTATTGGTGTTGATCACCGATTTTGAAAATCTTCTGAATATAAAAAGCGACAAGGAAAGCTATCCATGAGTATGAGCCAGTGCTCACCTCAAGTCGTGAAACCCACAAATAATGTGGAATCATTTTTGGAGATTATGGCAAATCTACAACCAAGTGAGTGCAACTAATTGAACCCCAAAGGATAGAAAACGATACATACCCATTCTAAAATTGTCAAAGTAATTTGTAGTAAGAAGACTCACAGGGTTAATGAAAAGAGAAAAGAAATTATGCAGGAAGAAAAAAAGGACTTGTAAGAACATCACCAGGTCCACGGCAAAGGGTAAGGATTGACAAGGTCTGAAATAGCATCTTGATGCAAGACCATTTCTGGGACCCAGTTTAAACTGCTAGTTCAATAAATAAACTTAATCTGTAAACAGTTGCATAAAAATAGCCTGGAAAAAAAAAAAGAAATGTAATTCTAGCCAAAGACAGGGGTGAAATGTAAAACCTCACAGAAGACGATAACACAAATATTTGTAAATACACGAAGGAACACAGCCAAATACTGTTATCTGAACACCTATTGCAAATATTATCTTTCCAAAGCCAGTTGAATTCATTTGACTAATGTATTTTCATTTGTACCCTTAAATTTAATGGAAGGTCCTAAAATAACCTAATAATTGTGATTATTTTCTCAAGGCTTGAACAGTAATGTGCTGTGACACATAAGCCTTGTAAATTCATTACTGAGAAACCTTCAATGACTTTGCAATTAAAATGAGTTCCCTTATCAAAGAGATCAAATCAAAGGGGAAAAAAGATCTTCAGAATCATTCATCTTTAAACAAATCCACGTGTCCCATAATCAGAGGCAGCCCCTTGTCACTCACAAGCACTGTTCCATCTTGAACTTTTTGACCATATTATAGTGGTATGCTTGAAACAGCACAAAAAAAGCATGAAGTTAAACTGGGAGAAATGTTTGAAAACAGTTATGCTTACATAAATGCTAGTGAAGCAGTAGCTGATTTAATTGTTGCAATTTTAATTTTTAAAAATAAATTTAAATTAATACAAAAGCACTGAATAAATGCTAAATGAAACAGAGTGTTTTATTACATCTTGATCAAAATAATTTTGGGTGGCCAAGAACCATATGGAAGAAAGAGGGTTGCTCCCCTCATTATTTTATTTCAACATCTCTTATTTTTCCTTCACTTACTCTTTTCCTTTTGTGTGTGAGGAGTGGGATTGGTTGTTAAATAAAAAAATACAGCTGTGGCGGTCTCTAATTGTACTAATTCCATCACTCAACTAGCATAGGTACAAACCAGAACACCTTTCACAAAAGCAAACAGCCTCCCTCAGAATATCACTAAACCGTAATTAAGAAATTTTTGATTTCTGTTGTATGCTTCAATCTTTACAAGGTCTTTCTTATGCCTACCTTACCTTTTATATGCATGACTGTGGTCATTTGGCAGCTGGCTTGCATCTGCTATACTTGTCAGGATATATGCATATGTAAGAATTAATTATCTTGGACAAGCTAAAAGATCATCAGCTGGAATAAGATGATGACATGAGATCCCATCAAACATAGATATGGCTATCTGTTTGCAGAACAGCCATTTGATGCTTGTAGACAGGCATAAGCTAAAACAATAACGCAGAAATTTATTTGCCACAAAAGCTTCAGAAAGCTGAGACCACTTTCATCTTTCATCTTAAGTTATAGTGTGTGGGATCTGTGAAATAGATGGCATGCGCACAGACGTCTTCGAGTCATATTTAAAACTAGTTTTGAATACGTTCAGCATTGCATTTCTTAAATAGCAGGGTAAATTATTCGACTTTTTTGCTTTTTTGTGTGCTCATTTGGTCCTAAGGATCTCCTCTGATAGAACCAATGCATGCACTCAGGCAGGAGATTATCAGGCAGCTAAACTGAGGTGCCTAAGATAATCAGATCAAACAAATGGACCATAAATACAGCCAAAGCCAAAGGGAAAGGAAGGGAGTGAGTAATTTTAGACATTTTCTTTCCATGCATGTTTAAATTTTAACATAAATTGAACATTACTAATTATCCAACTTCTGTCTGTAGGAAGACACTATCCAATTGAGTTCCAGTGTGGCACTAGATGTTTAAGATACCGAGGGAAAAGCGGAGAATAACGTTAATTAGAAGAGGGGTTATTGAGATAAGATTTTATTCTGTTTATTAACAGCCTAAAGGCTTAGGGGAAGAATATGCAGCAAACCTTTAATTAATCTGTATACTTTTAAAGGGAATTTGCTAGAACTCATCATGACTGGGTATGTGTTACTGAGACAATAAAGTAGCAAGAGTGGCAAATGTATGCTTTGTTGAGAGTCAGAGGAAGAAAAAAAACATAGTCTCAGATGTAATATGATTTTGGGATTTGCATTTGACAACACAATATCTGGGAAATTACTTCAGGATCATTAGAGAGCAACAAGAGGCATTCCTGTAGAGATGTAAGAAGTGAAGCAAATGGATGTTTAAAAAGAAAATAGAAGCAAGATCAAGCCTGGCACATGAGTAGCTTGCATGGGTCAATGGCAAAGTCATCTAGAGGCATCCACAGAAGACATATTTGGCAAGCAACAGCAATGCTGACAAAACCAGCAGCCTCATTGCTTAGCTAACCCTTATTGCTTAGCTGATTGACTTCATCCTTTTTGCAAGGGTGGGGGTGATTCATCTCACCTGCATTAGGCAACTATTTTAGGATCACCCTCTCAATATGCTGATCTCTCTTCATTGACTTCAGAAGGAGTTTGAAACAATGCAGATCTGATCAGGTATCTAATTTATAGTTTCAGTCATGGAGAAGTTGAATGCCATCTTGAGTGACAGAGATTGTTGTAATTTGGACTGTTTTAATGTGGGCTGGTTTTGAATGGAGTGGAATTATCTTCATGTGGCTTTAGATAACTTCAGTATAAACAGCTTCAGCAATGCAAGACAGCTTGTTTTATAAACAAAAGAAAGAAAGGTACTTTGAAGTCATTATCTATCTATCTGACCTATTCAGACATCTTGTTTATCAATCAATTGGTTCTGTCCTGGACTGTACCAACTAGAGGTCTTCTGGCTGTAAAGGGAGCCTTCATCACTCTAGACATTAAAGTTATACCAGAAAAAATTCCTCCCTGGGGTAATTACAGTGACTCTCAAGCTCACAGACACACAGGATGGCCAGGATGTTGATGTATAACAGCCCTTTAGAGCTGAGTGCTTGCCAAAGAAAATGCAATTATTTATCACTTGTGTTGGCACTGATGTTAATAAAAATAACCAGAAATCTGCTGAAAACCTTTTTTTCCGTACATTGGCAGAGAAGGAGCCGGAGGTCCCGAGTGGAGTCGGGCAGCTCTTTCCGCAGAAATTAGCACCATGGACAGAGGCAGCTGCTTCGCTCCTGCCTGTCCTCGCCACCTTCCCCCTCCAATTAATATGCAAATGATGCCTGACTTGAGATGCAAGGGGTCCTGTGTATTGATTTAACTTTTTTTTATTGGAAGATCTGAATGGCAATTAGAAATATTGGCTGTGACATATGTATTTTCTTACCAGGAAAGGCAACACAATCCCTGTTTTGCACAAGAAGAAAAAGTCATACATACAAAGACTGCCTTTTTTCAAAAAGTAATTGACAATAGGGCATAATTAATCAGCATCACACATGCAAATTAGAATATCATTTTTGCGTTATCTTGTTGCTCTTATGATATGAGCAATGTCAGGAAATAGAATTTTGGGGCAATTCTTAGCCTGCTGTTCACATCATGACTCCATTAAGTTACAAGGTCATACCAGGAGAACACAGATAATAAGGTGAGCAAACTCAAGTGACTTGACAACTGCCAACTGAATTGTTTCATTATTTTGATTAACAAATGCCTCAGGAGTAATATAGTATTTACAGAGAAAATGAGAAAATGCCATTGTGACCTGCTTATTTTCAGAACTGCCTGTCCCCATCTTGACTGCTAGATTATGAGTTTTTTTCCTCCTCATGCTGTTAATCATCAATTTGCTCGACTTTAATTTCTACATAAGAGCAACCACGTTTTGCTGAGAAACAATGACGAGCAAATGGACATGTCTGCCCAGTTCTGTTTTCACAATAAATAAAATAATTTCTGTACCTCTGCACCTCTGGGCATTACCAGGACAATGAGTCCCTTATCTCCAGCCCTGTGTTTTTTGGGTTTTTTATATCTCATAATGCATTTGAATTCTTTACAATGATCTGCACGCACAAATTCACTTCTCTCAATGCTAATGACATTCATTATGTGGTGACTAGTCTAAATAACTTCAGGCTATTTAAGATAATGTAGGTTTCATAGGCCTGCTAGATGATAAAGTTTCCTTATTACTGCAAAGTTTATTGCCTTTGCATTTTCTTCTGACATTTTAAGAGAAAAAGGGTGAATTTTAGAGGTTACTTTGAGAGCTTTCACAGGTAATTACATTTCCAAGACTTCATGAGTCACCACAGATTGCCTTCTAGCCTATGGCAAATACAAAGTTAAACATTGAGCCTGTAAATCCCCACAACCTATGCAAGCCCAGAAGCCATCTATTTCCCCAGAGTAATAGTCTTGCTTTCACCCAGTACTGAGTCTAACATCCCTGACAGAAGGGTAGTTGGTGAAAACAGACATGCCTACCCACCTGTCAGGAACATGTGCTCTATAGATATGCCCAGATGCCTCAGCCTCCACTGCACCTTTCCACCATATTCTGGCTGTGGAGGATACAGTGTATCTTTTGGGGGGGAAGAGAGAATAGCTGTTCAGGTTGCACTCTCATTTTCTTAATTTTGAAGTTGTGGATGAATATCCAGGAGAAATACCTGTGGTACAAACACCACCATTTAAACAAGTGTTGGTTTATTAAACCAATAGAGGCTTGGCAGTCTTTTTCATAGTGAATACTTGTGTCACGTGTTGCTCCCCAGGCCAGAGTAAGCACATAGGGCATTACTGCAGTTTAATTATAATCCCCTTTCCAAGGAAGTGCAGGACCATCCGGACCACCTGCCTCATGAGAAAAACCTTGCAACACATCATCAGTCTCTGTCAGGTGGTGCTCCAGGAAACACTAGTAGACAGCAGACATGGTGGCAGAAGAGCTGTCTAGAAACCCTGTGTCCAGCAGGTCTTGTGGTGGGAAACTGAGATGTAAAATTATGGTCAGGGACAAAACAGGCCACAGGTAGAGAGAGCTGGGGACTTGGGATATGAGGCCACCCATCTTCCATAGTGCTCTTGGAGGGCTAGCAGTGATTCAGTTTATCTCCATACCAGCAGAACTAACATAACCGTATGGTTTCTGCATGGAGAAATTAAAAAGTGTGTCTAATAAAAAGATACAGGGGTCTGCAAGTTAGTGCCTTTGTATATTTAGATCCTGGTGTTTTGTGATGCAGGTTCATGGTCTGCTGGGACCTGTTGATGTCTGGACTCCTCTCCTCTAGTCCCATGAATGTGGCATCACTATTGTGGAAAGACAACATCTTCAGCCACATATTTTCTCCCTCTTTTTCCTCATCTGTGTTTTGATTGTTAGAGCAGTATCTTTTCAGGTGGATGCTCTATAGACTCAAAATGTCTTAGACTGTGTTCTGAACAGCAGGGTATTACACCAAAACCAGGTGTAACACCCCTACTGTGGTCAAAAGGAAAGTAATTACCTTTCCTTATTACAACATACCAGGCAGGGTCTACATAAGGTCGTTTTGCTCTGAACTACGCTAGCAGACTGTGCTCAACCTGCTGCTACAGCTAGTGTTAGAGCTCCAGTGGTCTATAAAAATGTGTGTTTGCCTCTTAATTAATCAAACTAGTCCATCTGAAGGCATGAGAGGTACTGCAGGTGTCTAGAAAGCTTTCAGTGGAAAAGGGATGGTGCTATGGGAGTTCAAGTGTCTTTGGGTTTGGACGACTCCTAGGAGAGCTATGTCGGACGTCGGTATCGACACCTGTTTGGATTCCCATTCTAAGTGCAATTTGCATCATGTAGGAGGGCTTAGCATCTCATTATGCCAATAGCAGCTATGAAAGAAACGAGGCCATGAGGGAAGTATTTGGGACCATTTTACTTCTTTTACCTGTCTTCTTGTTTGTTTTTTTTTACAGAACGGTGAGCAGCGTGTCATTGCATTGCCTATTCATTAGCCTCCTTCTAAAATGTAGGGACTGTACTTCATATTTCGCATGAGATGCTGTGGCACAGACTCAAATATTATTGTTCTGTTTTGGAGTGCCTTAAGGGTCTTCACAACATTCTGACTCTACACAATGGCATATATAAAACTTCCATCTGCTAACACAAAGCATTTAAATGTCCCTTCAGGCCACATGTGAACCTTTAGAGCTCAGGTCAGCTGTGATATTGATTACTAATAACAGCACATATGTCTCCTTGCATACCGCAACTGTGACATTAATTACCAGTGAGATCATGGGTCAGAATTAGAACCAAGCTGCAAACCTAAAGTAATTGACTCCTTTTTTTGGATAAAGCTCAAAGTCTTCTCCTTTCTGATCCAGTTAACAGTAAATTCAACTATTGACCTTTTTATCTGGACCCTTTTTTTCCTCCTAGGAAGAGAACAAGACATTCTTTAAATTAAAGTTTGCAGGTGGGAAGCCAAATAAGCAGAAGGATTAAAAAAGAAAATTAAAAAACTCCACCAAAACCAAAGCCTTGTAACCAGAAGATTCTCAGATATAGCCAACCCCCCTGCAAATGCATCCAAGAGTCAGGAACTCCAAACTCCTTGCACAATCAGTCATTTTTCACTGTGGATGTGCTCAAAATGTGCTGTTACATCTTGGAGAGATACTGGAGAGACACACACCAGTGTTGGGTAAGGGCCTCTGTATATGACTGAGTGTATGAGAAAGGGTGCTTGTTTGCTACAATATATTTCCCCAAATTACCATATTTTCAAAAATCTTTGTCAATAACACGGCCTTTTACCTTTCCAGATGAAACCTACAGAATGGCCTGGTGCTCCCACTGCCTCTTTCATTCAATTTTTTCCCAGCAGCATGGGTGTATCCAGGAGGAGGTAGGAAAGGTGCCTCTAAAGTCAACCCCAAATCCAGTGTTGAAGAGTAACATTGAACAGCAGAGCGGGTGGCCTATAGCTTAGTCCACTTTCTTCTGAAGGGGATGGAAGGGTTTGACTTGAACCTCTAATGGTCTAAGGTTGTGCTGCAGGGTTGGTTAGAACATGGCTTCTTTTCATGTGTGCCTGCACAACTGTTACAGGCATGAGGACGTAATATTTTTTTTAACATTTTTTACAGGTTTTTTATGCAAACAAGTCGGTTTAGCAGCCACTTTAACAGCAGACCCACTGAAGGCAAAGGACTACTGTTAGATTCAATACTAACTCCTTAAACTGATGAAAGACTGATTATATGATGCTGGAATGAGTTTTCATTTCCTAATGGTGACATTTTCTGCTATATAGCCTGCAGTATATATTAGAGTGTCCAGTTTAAACAGGAACATTTTACCTCTGCTGCAGGTAGTTCAGTCCATCCGTAGTTCAGTTTTTCTTCTCTTCCTGCTTCACAAATACATCTTCAAAAGTCTCAGAGTCTCAGCTGGGTTATTACTGCTAAGAGGAGTGCCCTTATTGCAATTTTATAGGTAGCAACACAAAGGCTGTCAAAGGAGAAACAGTTTCTTTGGCGTCACACAGTGCGTCATGGGTTTTTGAAAAACTCTCCCACTCTCCAACTGTAATGCTTCCAAATTGCATTGATGCTGTATTTTGCAAATAACTGAAGCCTTGTAAGTCAGGAAGCTTTGAATACCAAAGCCTGCAGCGAGACGAGAAACCCCTCTTTCAAGTTTACCTCTGATTTTACTATCAGGTGCAGACATAAACTGTGGTAATTGGGTTGGAGAAGCTTTTGGATCTGGAATGCAGACAACACTCAGGAGGAAGGATACAAAGATGTTTTTAAAATACTTCGTACCTGCATTTACAGAAAATTCTAAGAGCTGGAAAAGTAAACAGTCATATATAGACTTTTTCCACAGCAGGAAGCAAACAATCATTCTGAGCTCAATCCCTGCTCTTAATACATAATCCCCAGATATTACTAGTGTCATTAAGAGTTGCAATAAAATGTTGTTCCTCCTAAATAATCAGGCATGGAAATTCAGTTAGAGCAAAAAAAAAAAAAAACCACAACCCCAAACAACCAAAAAAACAGGTACAAAAACTTGTTAAGACAATAAATAGCTATATTTATGTGGCTTAAGTTCCAGATATGGAAGGGCCTGCATGCATTAGGTGATTCACTGTTGAGTGGTAGATATACATATTTTTATCACCAAGAGATTTTTTTTTGCAGGCTTCTGTATAATAAAGTCCATGAAATTTTACATGCTGATTCTTGATGAAAGACCAAATCCATATGCTCACCAAACTATTTAGGAAAGCTGACTGTCCAGTTTCCTTGATTTTTTTTCCTCTATTTCAAGAGGTCCCAACTTGAAGCAAAGAAAGAGAAGGTAGGGACTAAGCACAGTCTCGCTTATTACTACCACAGGTTGCATTTCTTGTCATATCCCATTATCCCCATCCTGTCACAGAAGGCTCTCTGCTTTTTCATTTCATAGTGCTGCTACTGGCCAGGTGTTATATATCTTGTTTTCCCATGTAAAGACTGTAAGCAAATCTGATACCTCTGCAAAGATGGTCTGAACTCCATTTTTGAATTACAGTTTAAAAGGCTAGGATAAGATTTGGTTCCCCAAATAGTCATTTAATGCCATGTGAGATGCTATCGGATATCCCCCAGACACCAGCTGCCAAAACAGATACACACTGATCTTCTGTGGATTCCACATCATATCTGTGAGCCTGGTTCAGGAATTTCAGATACCCTGTGACCAAAAAAGGCACTAGACAGCTATCTTTAGCCAAGTGAATCCTGTCCTTTTGTGGGGTGGATTTTAGCTTGTCAGTTAAGACGTGTAAATTCAGGTATCTATGCAGAACACCTGCAGGATGGGAAGAAAAACAGAAGGAAGATGAGAAGTCTCGTGTAACAAGATGATGACAGTTTAATAGGGAAAGCAAAAGCTGCACACACAAGCAGAGCAAAAAGAGGAAATTTTTCACTACTTCCCATCATTAGGCAGATTCCAGCGACATCCTGGAGACCAGAGTCTCAGCATGTGCAACAGTTACTTGAGAAGGTAAGTGCTATAACCAAGAACATCCCTCTTCCTTCTTCTTTCCCCAAGCTTTGATTGCTGAGCACAGCGTCATATGTCAAGTGAATGACAGAAAAGGATAGAAAAGGAACAGTGGAAATTGTAGAAACTAGAAAAAAGGAAAACACCCGGATGCAAATATACTTTGGAGATAAGATCTTGTGTTAAGATGCATTAGCCTAAATTTGTTATAATCATACTGACAACTTCTCATTTGGCCTGAGTGAGAGTAATTGTGCTATAAAACCAGTACATGTTCAGAGGACTGGGAGGTCAGAGCTGCCACTCTATTCCTTTCACAAAGTGCTTGACCTGTTACTCAGGGACGTTGCACCAAATTACATCCAGAGGTCCCTTTCAACCCAAATTATTCTGTGATTCAAATTACTCCCCAAGGCATGCCAGTCTGTGTTTAAAACAGAGAGTCATGCCTTGGGAAGAAATGGCTTCCAGGCAGGCTATATCTCTAGCTAAAACTAGTGAAGATGATTCCTGGAAACTAGGCAATGTGGCTGGATCTCTTTATCCAAGATTCCCTTTATGTTGACCTACATTAAGCTTCATCTGGATGAGCAAGTTCTGCAAATGTTAATCCAGCAACAGTTGTTCTGTTGAGGGGCATTGAGCCCAAAGTGCTTGATGAGCTGAGAAAGGAGTAGCCAGTGAATCTGCCTGGGGCTATCACATGTGCCAGGTACAGGAGGCTGTTTGAGCAGTTGTTATCAGTTGACAACAACAAAGTATGTCTCTCTCCTAGTCCCTTCCTGTTTAGTCATAGCTCTTGGTTCCTACAATCCATCATTCCATATGTCCCATTCTAAACTTGTCCATATGTTAATTCCTGAATTTCAACTTGACCTCTTCCCATCTTTTCATCTTTGCTTTATTAAAATCTAGTTCCTGATCTCTGCATGCCTTGGCCACAGTGCCTTGCCCCTTGCTCATGAGTCCATTGTGCTGGTGACCATTGCACATGGGTGCTTAAAGGCTCACAACGTCCTTGTCACCCTGACAGACTAGCTAGGTTAAAATATACCAGCAGTTTTGTTCCTTTGCCTTACCATTAATAGGCAATTCTTTTCTACTTTTTTGTTTCCTTTGTTTTCCTGAAGCTTTACTGAATATATGTGACTGGCTACATCAGTGACAACAATTTAAATAGGGTATAAGGAGAAGCTCATTAATTTCTGCAAGGAATGTATTCTTTTCACCATTAGTTTTGCTAAACGCTTTAGAAAACGTTATCTGCAAAGTCTTTTCAATATATAGTGGAGATTCAATGAATTACAATAACACCTTCAAATGAAAATCTTGCAAACATAAGATGCAGCTCACTAATATTCAGCACAAACCTCCTTGTTCCAGTGGAAAGCTGGCTTCCCAGCTAGTTAAAATTCTGCTTCTGTATTTGATGGGTTGAAGGGTAATTAGTATGGAGTGGGAGAAGCTGTATTCCGGCATAGTATGCATTCCGAAACCATCTCCTAGTATCATGTAGATGCCTGTTTCTGTTAATTTCATTACCTATTGAAAGCCATGCAAAGTTGTCTTTTAAAGTGACATGAGGAAGCAGCAGCCTGAAGTGTCTGTTGTGATTAACTAGGGATATTTCTACAGCTTCAGCTCATCTATCCCCAAATTCAGCCTTGGGTCAGATTCAGAGAGATTTTTCTTCTTCATTTCATAAGGGCAAAGATCCTCAATTTAAAATTAATTAAAACCTGATACAAGCAAAAGCAAAAGAACAAAAAAAAGATTATTTCATTTTCACCTTTCAAATAACAGCAAGTGTTTAAGGGGCATTTGGACAATGCCCTTAATAACATGCTTTAACTTTTAGTCAGCCATGAATTGGTCAGGCAGCTGGACCAGATGATTGTTATAGGTCCCTTCCAATTGAAATATTCCATTCTATTCTATTCTATTCTATTCTATTCTATTCTATTCTACTCTACTCTACTCTACTCTACTCTACTCTATTCTTTATATCTTATTCCTGCCTGGCTAGCATTGACCTCTAGCAATGTAACCTACAAAATAAGCGCAGATGTCTGCTAACCTAATATGTGTGTGTGTAGTGTGTAGCATGAGAGGTGGGATATGGGGTAAAAATTCAAGTCCATAGAAAGTCCTGGCATAAAGTCAAGTCTTGGTCACTACTATGACTCTGTGCAATCTTTTCTCTATCCTAAAAGGAGGCAGAAAGTGGCAGCCACCGTTTATCATTTCAGCCAAGCCCTTGCTTTCCAGAAAGTGCTACTATAGCCTAATATCAATAATTTTTTCAAAAAGCAGAGCAAGTTTACACCAGAACATGCAAAAGTCCCCTGTGATGTCTGCATTGATGGTTAAAGGAAGAATAGCCAATAAAATATTTTTAGCTAGTTGAGTCAAAAGCATGGCTAGATAAAGCAGTGAACATGAGACACAACTTCAATGGAGTTATGCCATTCACAGCACTTTGCCCCCACTTTGCATTCTGTTCTGAGCAATTAGATGATAGGTGTGCCCAAAATAGATAATTTTTTGTGCTTTTTTGCTCACATCTCAATATAAGTTGTGAAGTCATCATAACGGGACAAACTCTCATTGGAATTCCCCAGAGTGGGGAACAAAAGAGAAATGTGGGAGCTGGGTAGACAAGGGTAATGCCTTTCCAAAGACAATGAAATGGGTCCTTTCTATGTGTGAATAATAGGCTCAGACTTCTCCACACCCTGAAATACAGGAAGTTCAAGCTTTCAGAGGATGAAATATTCCAGAAAATGTGCAATGTCCCCAGGTGTATTACAGTAAAGAAATGGAAATGTAAAAAGGAACTGATCAAGTTGATGGGAACAAAGCTAGTGGTGGTCTAGCCTTGATAGAGTGCTGCTGGAGTCCATCTGTACCACCTGTACACTTGCTAATCATTCCGCGGGAAGAATAAGCATGTTTCTGCACAAAGTGAGATAAGAGAGAAGAGAAGGAAATGGTGGAGATCTGTTAATGATCTCATAATGATTCCAGCTTCCTGTTATCACACACAACCACAGCCCTTTCATAAACTGATCATGCTCCATCCTGAAGGTAGTTTACACTTCCCCGTGAAACTTTACTACTTTTGTCAGTGTGCTGTCCCTGAACTTCATCACTTCCAGATGCTTCATATCTGTTTGACCATGACTGAATAACAGGTTAAAAGTAGAAAAAACAGTAAAGTTCATTGCCGTTGGAAGAACAGTGGATCTGAAGCAGCAACCTAAATGCATGTTCTAGTGGTTACTCACAGTTTGGAGTAGTGGTTGTCCTTAACTCCAAGACATTAAGAGGGGTGAACTGAAATCCATTTTATATCCTAAAGATTTAAATGTGTGGGAGTTGTTTCTCTCCTTTTATAAGAAAGCACTGCTTATATGTCACAGTTTTCTCTTTCTGTTGTGCTCATTTTTTCTAATAAAAAAGGAAGCGATGGAATGGATTGCGTATTTTAGATCAGGCTTTCCCATGCAGAGTTCATTAATTCAAGAGAGGGGAGCTGTAATGCAAAACCCCATTCAAATCACAGCACTTATAACTTGCTGATGTATGCTATAGGTCATCATGCTTAATTTTGTGTCTTAGGACCGTGAACTTTTCAAATGTAATGTTTCACAATAGCACCTCAGCATTTTTATTGTAATATGAACATTGTGAATACATCATAAATCATGTTCATGCCTTTCATACTGTAGTGCACCTGGCATATTAAAACTGAAGGCTGAAGTTATCTTTGGCAAGCCCTAAGCATGCAAGCCAGACAATGAATAGAGAAAGGAACGTAACAACCTTAACCCACTTTCAGTATAAAACCAACCAGCTAAAAACTCAGAGGTATGCAAAGGAACTAAGTTCGATGGGTTATATTTCAGTCTTTAAGAATATAGTATTTCAAAAGCAAAGGAAAGGAGACTTTCAGAGTTCCCTGCCTAATCTGTGGAAGGTGTCCTGACATCAGAAAGCACATAGCCTGGAAAGTGGAGACCTGGGACCAATACCACGGAGGCCATTTGTATCTATTTGCAAGGTCAAGCAGCAATACTGGAACTAGCCCCACAGACCTAAAGGCAGCACTAAGCACGTTGGTATCCTTCGAGTCAGTACTCAGTGCCCTGCAGAATGTGTCCATTAAGCCTTAGCCTGCTTTCTGAACAATAAAAAAAAAAGCAACAGTTTTCCCCTTGTAATTTTGAGGAATGCAGTGCTCACTGGGCTCTGCCAGTTTGAATGTGGCCTGATTTTCTAGTTGAATATATGTGGATATACATGAAAGCATTTCCAGTTGCCCTCAGTATATCATATTTCCATCTTTTCCACTTTCTGAATGCTGTGGACTGTGCTGTCTTTTCAGATTTTCCTTTTCTCTTTCTCTGAATAAAATCCAGTGAATACAACATTAAGATATAAAAGGCTGGTTGGAGTCTTCCCTAAGCATTTGTGAAGTGTTTACTTCCTGTTGGATCTTATTTATGGCCGAGGCTTTAGCTCATAGAGCTGAAGCCATTTAGCATACCTGAGCTTTGCCGTTGACTTTTATTCCCCTGGTGATTTTGATCAGGATGACAGGAGAAGAAGGAAAGAGAACAAATGATCTTTGAGTTACAGAAATCAAATATGAGATCACATATGGACCTCCATGCATAGTACCCCTTCAGCTGAAATCAAGGATGCAATATTTAACTCCTGTTTGCAGAAATACAGCAAAGATCTACTCAATATTGGAGCTGAATAATCTGAATGTTTGTTCCCACCTCTGCAACTTTCTTCCCAGGTGGCATCTGGAAAATTACTATGCCACAATGTGTAGAATTGTCATTGGGCATCTAGATCCATACATGGGCACCTAGACCACAAATGTCTGGGAGCATCAAGTTCCCATCAGACTTTGAACTCAGCATGCTGTGATTTAGCAAGCTAAAAATTGGAACTGGGTGTCCAATTAGATGTACCCAAGTGCGTGGTGAAAGCAACTCACAAAGAGCTGTCATGGGCTATGAATTACAAAGAAAAAGAGAAAGAAAAATAATATGTTTTCTGCTGTTCAGTTTCAGGAAACTGTATTTCATTTTGTGCCCTTTGCCTCAGGTCCTGTTACTGGGCATCACTGGAAAGAGCCTGGCTCCATTTTCTTTGCACCTTCCCTTTAGATATTTATACACATTGATGAGATCCCCTTGGAGCCTTCCTTCTCTACAGTGTCCCAGCTCTCTCAGCCTTTCCTCTTAGGAGAGAAGCTTCAGTTCCTTAATCACCTTTGTGGCTCTTTGCTGGACTCTGTCCACTATGTCTGTGTCTCTCTTGTACTGAGGAGCCCTGAACTGGACCCAGTACTCCAAGTGTGGCCTCACCAGCGCTGAATAAAAGGGAGGCATCACCTCCCTTTACCCACTAACTTCACCTAATGCAGCCCTGGATATCATTCACCTTTGCAAAAAGGGCACATTGCTGGCTCATGTTCGACCTGGTGTTCAACAGGCCCCCCAGGTCTTTTTCTGCCAAGCTGTTTTCCAACTGTGTGGCCCCATTTTGTTACCTCCTTTTAATTTTATTTTTTCTCTCCCTTTTGTTACCTCCTTATTTTCTTCCTGCTTGACTCAGCTGAGTCCAAGTCATCAACCACCCCTACAGAAAAGGAAATTTTAAATACAGAGATACCTACAAAGTGACATTTTTCACAAGAATTCTATCTGACCACAAACGTCATCCTGAATGTTAGGATAAAGATCTGCTAAAACTGCTTTTCTGTCAAGCTTCATTTCTTTCTATTGCTGCTCATTATTTGGACCTAGCTAAGGTCGGCAAATACTAGGATGTGGGCAAACATAGCCAAGGGGACGCATGTTGCCCTATCACCTTTCCTGCTGCTCTGTGGTGTTTGGAGTAAAACTGAACACAGGCCAGGAATTAACTGCTTCTCAGGGTCAGCAGTAACATCATCTAAATAACTTATATGTGACCCCTTCAATAATATCTGAACTAGCTTAGGCATTTGAGTATGGGAAGCCTGGGGAACCTGTGGCCATATTTGCCCAGCAGATCCCTGTCTGAGGACAGAATGATCTCCATGCACTAACGGACTCTTCTCTCACAACCACACTTGCTCCTGTGACAACATCAGGTACCTCCAACCAGAAGAGGTTTTCTGTCAAGTGGACATACACAAATCTCCTGATACAGTAACCTGAGGAAGGGATGGAGAACATCTGAGTTCAAAGAAAACAAGTCTCTAAATCAAGGTCGGTCTTCTTTCATTATACAATTGGTCTCCTCTGTTACTATACACATCTCCTTTCTGTTCATCCCTGTTTCATGAGCAACCATGCCTTTATTCTTTCCCCTGTGTTGCAGACAGAGATTCAGCCTGTCCAGAAGGAACTACAAATTGGTCTCTTCTGGATGCACTTGACAGTACTGGTTGCTCTGGCCTAAAAAGGATTTGCACAACATAAATTAGAGAAGGAATTTTCAACTATTGGTGGGAGGGAGTGTGAGGGGAACCTAATACAAAAAGAAAAATTCTAGGAAAAGACTGGTAGCTTCACAAAGAGAAAGAGAATTATAGTTAAGTAGTGAAAACAAAGCAATGGGATAGAGAATACAACAAATTGTGTTTTCTTTCTCATAAAACCAGGTACAGAAGGGAACAGAACAAAATTAAAGAAAGGGCATTCTTTTTTTTTTCATTCAACACATTATTAGACTATTGACCTCCCTAGCTACATCATACTGGTAGATTAAACACCACCTTAAAAACCTTTGTGGGTGGCACTGGAATATAATCTTCTAAACTGCTAAATTTTGGTCCAGCTAGCCCTCTCTAGCACTGTTGAGGACCTGTTACAGGCCATGGACTACTTCAGTAGTAATTTCATAGGTGGTCACATTATTTTGGTGTCTGAGAGAGTTTAGTATTACACATGGGCGATTCATCAGCAACTGGATTCGGAATCTTGGAGCATTCACGAAGCGTGGCCAGCAGGGTGAGGGAGGGAATTCTGCCCCTCTATTCTGCTCTGGTGAGATCCCACCTGCAGTGGGGTCCAGCTGTGTCCAGCTCTGTAAGCCTTCAGCACAGGAAAGACATGGACCTGTTGGAGAGGGTCCAGAGGAGGCCATGAAGATGTTCAGAGGGCTGGAGCACCACTCCTATGAGGACAGGCTGAGAGAGCTGGGATTGCCCAACCTGGAGAAGAGAAGGCCTCGGGGAGACCTTATTGAGGCATTTCAGTACCTAAAGGAGGCCTATAAGAAAAATGGGGACAAATTTTTCAGCAGGGTCTGTTGTGGTAGGACAAGAGATAATGGTTTTAAAATAAAGGAGGGGAGATTCAGACTAGATATAAGGAAGAAAGTTTTTACAATGAGGGTGGGGAAACACTGGCCCAGGTTGCCCAGAGAAGTGGTAGATGCCCCATCCCTGGAAACAGTCAAGGTCAAGTTGGATGGGGCTCTGAGTAACCTGATCTAGTTGAAGATCTTTCTGTTCATGGCAGGGGAGTTGGACTAGATGACCTTTAGAGGTCCCTTCCAACCTAAACTATACTATGATATTATGATTCAATATCCTCATACAGATGTACCTACAGTGGCACGGAGTTTTCAAGGTTAAGTATTTAATGTGTTTCCTGAAAGGACTAAACAGTTACATGGTGTCAGGAATGAGATAAAAATGACATTAAAGACAGATGTCTCTTGCTTTAGAGTTTACAACTGTTCGCAATGATCAGACATGAAGAGGAAATCTCATATTGGAATAAATTGCAGCCAAAGTGGTATTTCTTAACATTTTTGCCTAGCATCTGGCTAAGGTTGATTTCTCAGTGAAGTAGATATTTGATACTCTCTGGCAAGTGGTATGTCCTTGTACTCCTCCATGAAGAACTAAAATGCTGAGATGAGAAAGAAGAATATGAGTAAGAATGAATAAAAAAGAAGATAAAAGCAGCCAAACCCTTTTAGCACAACTGATTTGATTTTCCTTCACATGGGCATAGGTTTTCCTTGAAGAAGGAGGAGGTGGGAACACGAACTAGTGATATGTCTCCCTGGAAGAGTCATCCATTATGCTCTGAATGAAAATCAGCTTAATGCTAACAAGATTTAAGGCCTTTATTTATTCCAGCCACACAGATGCATGGATCAGACTTGAAGGCTTGTGATGGTTTTATTTCTAGATGATTTTGCCTAATGCTAGTTATCTTTGACAGCGTTTACTTTGATTGAGTTTATTCCCTGTGATGTGATTACACATATGATATGTGCATTAGGCGAAAGGACACCGCTAATGCCATTGCCGTTAAATCTCGTTGCCCTTGTGTGATGCAAAATCCCTGTTCCAGCTCCGAGCCATATAAATCTATTGGATTTAATCAATCAGGACCACGTTTAGTGCAGTCACAATGCAGTCACATTGGTGGCTTCACTGTTCTACTCAGTGAAAAATAATGCAAACAGACTGCCACCAAGCATGACCCAGGCAGCCCTGCAGCTCAAAGCCTGCAATGAGCTGCAGGGCAACATTCTTCTTTGTTACACTCCAAAATCTGGAACAACTTTATTAGCCTCTATCCATTCACTTCCGATTACCACCTGTACAGTAGATACCTTGGATCCATGTGAGGGCTTTGCTCCACTTGAGACAGCAGATTAGAAAGCCCTTGTTGCTTTTCTATTCCAGGCTTAGTGCATAAAAACCTTTCTAAAGAAAATCATCACCAAATTTAGTTTTCTTTAATGCAGCACTACAGACTTCCATGGTTCAGCTGCTGATTTTCAAGGGATGTAGTCATCTGTGAAACACAGAATCATAGAATAGTTTGGGTTGGAAGGGACCTTTAGAGGTCATCTAGTCTAATCCCTCTGCAATGACCACCACCTTTATTTCTGCTTTTCTATTGTTTGGATTGTTCATTGAGTTATTGCATAACACACAATCATGCATACACGCAGAACAGGATGTTATGACACCTCTTATGGCTTGCCAGAAAATTGGCAATGTGTGGAAAGAATTTCTGAAGCCTCTTTGACTGGAAGAGCCTCTTTGACTGGAAGATCTGTGCCGTTTGTAAACCATTGCCCACTTTTAAGATAGTGGACTGAGGCATACAGAAGTCATTCCCCGTATGACCGTGATGCTACATCACTCAAACCACTGACGTTCTCAACACATTTGTGCCTGAGCTGCTGTCTGTTTTACTGAGCTCCCATATATACTGCTGGTTTTCCTCTTCTGAATTAAAATGAGTTTCGTAGTAGACAGGTTTCATTACCTTGTTTATCCTTTCAAAATACTTGTATATCCCAAACTCATAAAACATATCTGATTTTGTTTGCAGATGATTTTTACCTCCCACAAAATAACTAAGAGAACATTCAGTTTGATTGCTTTCATTTATTTGCCTATTAGCCTGTTTGTAGCTATAATAAGAAAGCAAATGATTCCACTGTATATTTTATTTATGTGATTTGTCTGAATAGTAAACTGCAGAGCCTGATTCAAATGCTAAAAATTATGGAGTCGTGGCATCCAAAGTCCTAATTGGAAGCATTATATAGAGGATTCGCAAGCTACAGAGCTTGCAAGCACAGTCAGAAACAGAACCTGAATTCCTTCGCCTCCTCTCACTGCATTCCAAGTTTGGGGTTTCTCAAACCCATGCAGAACGCCCTTATCTAACCTAACAGCTTATCAACCCCAAAACCAGTTAGGATCCATCAGAAATGAGCTATCTTTATGTTGTTCACTAGTGTTTTTAAGTAAGTGCTGAATTTTTCAGTGTTCAGTGTGGTGATGACACCTTGTAGTTCATTGGTTTGTGAACCACCCTTGTTGTACATGATCTAAAATAGGAGTAGTGACAAAGCACCTCCAGCTTACAAATCCTGTGAAGATAACTGGGTGCTTGCCCTATATCATGTTACAGCCTTTAACACTGCACCACTTTCTGGAAGAGCCTCTCTCTCCTTGGAGGTTTTCAGGCCAGCTAGTAAAGTCTAATTAAATTTCTCCATTTTTTTATGATAAATGGCATGTAGCAGGTTTTGCAGTTATTTCACTTCTAGTAGTTTTGAAGCAGAAAGACCAGGTTTCTCCTCCTGTGTTACAGGCTTGTAAGACACACGACTGTTACATTTGTTGCCTCCATCATGGGAATACATTATGGCGGAGTTTTTAGGAACAGGTTATAAACTGCTAGAAATGGAAAAAAAAAAAAAGAGCCCGAGTTGTTATTTTTGAAGCAGTGTTCTTTTTATGAGTGTTCCTAAGGATGTGGTCATCAGACCCATTTCATAATTGTTTCTGCATCCTGCTGCGTGCAAGGCACTTTAAAAGGTATTTTATTAGTATAAATGAGGGAAAAGTCCTGGCTCATAGTTCACTAAAACCCCTGTCTTGATGAGTCAGTATATTTCTTCTTTTCCACCTCCAAGCAATTATTCTGATCTATGGAACAGCATTGATGAATCAGATGGCTTCTATCAGCTATATAGACATAATTTGCAAAGTTTTAATGGAAACATATTAATTAGACCTGAATTTCTTATTAAACAGGGGGAAAGAATCAGAAACATAGCATGATTGCTGTCTGGGAAGATGAATCCAGACAAAGTAGAAATAAGACAGGCACCAGTCCTTAAAATGCGTGTACTTTGTGTGTGAAACAGGTTATCTAAAAGTCTGGTAACAGTGCAAGGCATGAGGTGCTCAGGCCCAAACGACTTATTTTTATTTCACACTACAAACCTATCCTCCCTCTCCCCTGCCCCCAAAGTTAAACCAAAGTTAATGCAAATTAAAATTGTAGTTAAACTTCAGATCTAGATATCTGATGCCAAAGTGAAAAGAAATACCTAAGATGAATATTAAAAAGTTATCAATTCAATTAAACTGTTTCCTGGGAGAGTTTGTCAGGATCTCAGCTTTGGATTCAACTGTTCGAAATAATACTATGCTTGGGAACAGATCATGCTCACCTTAGTCACAGATATTAATAGTTTTTATAATAATTTGAATGTAGAGACTTTTGGACTTGTTTATGGTGGAAATTACTTTTTTCCCCACACACTGTATGTTCAGGACCAGTCTTATGTTTGTGCTTCTCTTGGTGGGAGACCTCTGAGGTTAAGACAACTTCTGTGCAGATCCTTCTACAAAAAATGGATTGAAAAAACCCCCAACCTTCCATGGCAAAATTCACTCAGTCTATTTTAGACACTGATTTTAGGACCTGCACTCCTCTGAATATCCTGATTAGATTTCCTACCTGAAAGGCAGCCTAGGAGACAACCCACATTTATTTTCAGGCAGATCAACCTCATGTTATTGCTGCTTCTAGTTTTGTACCCTGTTATTTGTTATTAATTGTTATATAATTATATTTTTTTATAAGTTGCGAGGTGGAGACACACCTTTTGGTTCTGGATTTGCACAGCACGTCAGTATCTAAATAATAATCAGTGCAAACCTCTGAGTCTGGAGCCCATAGTTTGGAGGCAGTTGTGCTTCTTTGGGTTCAGACTGGTTCATCAAGGCTAAAGTCTCATCCTGCTTTATCTCGGTAATGCCTCAGTGAAAACTTTAACTAAAGGTCACGTGGACTCCTGTGCGGAGCTCCATGTTGCTGAGGCTGTGACATTACTGGTATATTCTCATATCTTTGACTGCCACGTAGATAAATCTTTCAACATGTGGCACTTTCTGGTGGAAGAACTAGCCTCTTGGCAATCAGATGGAAGGGAAGAGAGGAACCTGCCCTGGGCATTGTTCATCCATAACACATTTCTTTAAGCCCCAGCCTTTTGCACTATGTGCTTTCACAGTAAGATGAGCAGAATGCAAAATGAACAGAGAAGGCTGTGCCCGCTCTCCTACAATTTCTTTCTTCCCCAGAATAGCCACAAAAGTGTGTCAGAGAAGAAAATCGCTGCATCATTTTCCAGACAGATGTGAGTCTGAAAATTCTGCCTCCCAGGTGCAACATATTGCTGACAAAGATATAAATAAAAATAATAAAAAAAGAAAAATCCTGAAGTTCAATGTCTTTTTGTCTGTGTGTTTGCAGTTGCTCCTTGTACAATCAGAAGATGATTAGCCATTTTATTTGCCGGCAGCCTATCTTCTGGACTCATAACCCCGTGCTCCACCAGTGACATCTACTGGCTAACACCACCCTCGGCATCCCACACGGTGGTGGGACCAGATGGTGGGACCGGACGTGGTCCAAGACCAGGGTAGCATGGAAAGGCAGAAACTGGAGAACCGTCACTGCTGAGAAGATGAGACGTGTGAAGGGTTTGCTCAGTTAAGAAACTCGCAAAATTCTTTTGATCAGCACCATCCCTGGATAATGGCCAAGTTATGAGGCTTTTCGTTACTGATTAATTTTCAAAAGGTCATGATGCACATGCCTGTGGGCACAACTAGTTTCATGAATGTCTAGTATGTCTTATTTAGTGCTGTAGTGCCTGTTGAGTAAATGAAGTTTTGGGATCAGCCCCACCTTCAGCTTCATTGTCTTGCTGTTATCTATTCTCTAAGTAAATGTTATTGTGGAAGTTGGTATTATTATGACTCTTGCAAAAGGGAAAACTTTTGGCTTCTGGTTTCAGCCAATGATAACCATGTGACTGCTGAATGAAAAAACATCCAGCTATTCAATCAACTGTCCCACGGTCTCCAAAAAGATTCCCATTGCCTAACCTCCAGGGAGAGGATTTTAAGTCATAGCTATGGGATGAGTAAACACCTGCAGAAAACACAAAGAATTGCCTTGAAAAGGGGAATTTCTGAAGGTCTGCATACAATGGTGTTTTATATTTGTTCTCTGGTACATGAATCTGTGAGTTAAAGCTGTCATTCTTAAACTTCAATACATCATCAATCATCATTAGTATTTGGTTGAATCCCTCCTCCAAAACAAATACAAAATAAATGACAAACATCAAGCTGAATTCTAAAGTTCAACCATGTTGCGCCCTTTAGTATCCACTATTTGCAAACATTACTCAACATCTAGTCCCTGTTAGAGATGATCTGCCGGTTGTTTATTTGAAGCCATTGAACCATGTAAGGAAGGCAACACTTTGTAGCCTAGCAGCAAGCCAAAAATAAACCATGCTGTGTGAAACACTGACAAGCAATGGTGTTTCTACCTTGTGTTTTTCATCATCCTTTATCTTGGCCAAATAGAAGTGGTTTTAAAGCGATTGTTAGAAGACACCTTTTTGCAAAACACCTTTTTTCAAAATTATTCCACTGCCCAAATCCCAGAGTTTGGCTTCTGTTTGCATAGAAGAGACAATTGTTTTGTTTTGTTTTATTTTGTCAAATAAGAATTATTAGCTTTCTAAATGGGATTACTATCTTTCCACCTGCACTGAAAAGACACATTTCTTCTTCCTTTTTCCTACAAAAAACCAAAGGAACAGATTTCAGCTGTTCGCACTGTGGGAGACCTTCTTGCCATTGTTATTTCACCTTAGTGATTTCATTGGCATAAAGTCACAGTGACAAGCTAATAGGTAAAGTCTATTTCTGCTAAACAGCAGACATCACTGTGGTCATTACAATGACCACATACCCCCCGCCTTGCTTCTGGATATGCAATGCATTTCCTGGGTTTCATGCTATAAAAACATTTGCCTTGTGGGCTGTAACACAGCCTTCACATTATATCAGACACTTTTTATTGGAAAAATATCTAAATGATTTAAAAAGTCATAATTGTGATAATTATTTCCTAGGGCCACAGGAGTACTCTACAGAGTCCAGAGAAGACATGAACACTACGTCAGGTGGACACAGCACTGTGCTTTAGAGATGGCTAATCTTAAACAGGATGGGTATGAGCTACGCTTTATCATTTGGGCTGGGACCAGGGAAATCTCCCTGCAGTGAATGCATCCAGCAGTGCAGATATGGCTTAAGCCTTTCTAGACTGTATCCTAAGATGCTTTCTGTGAGAACTGTGGGAGTTCACCAGATGGTCATTTTTAACATTTGCTTCAATAGTCTGACGTGCTGCAGACCTGCTTTAAATCCAAATATGTTCACAGGCTAGATTCTTTTGCTATCACTTGGACATTTCCCAGTCACTGGGCTTAAAGAACACTATTACGTGTTGAGCTCCTATAATTCCACAGTTGTCAGGCAACTCACATCTATATTTTAGTTAGTTTGGGGAATAAGAGAATTGCTTGTTTGTTTTCCCAAGCAGAGAATGGGATAGAAAAATCAGTTTTACCAAGTGACAATAATTTCACTGAACCTTTTTTTTATTACAACAGAGTTAGTTACAGTGCAGACCCTGGCAATAATCAGTGGAAAGAACAAGGAGAATTTGGGCCAGGATTTATCTGAGATGCTCTGGTGTCTACTTGAGGAGTAATTGCCCTCTGAAGGTGCTTATTTCTTTCCATTGACTGAAGGCAAATAATTCAGATTTGGATATCTCTAACACAAATATCTATATTTTGTCTACATACCACGATTCCTTACTTCTTCATTGTGAGATTCTTGGGGAAGAGGTTAATTTGCTTTGAACAACATGCACAGGCAGCTCCTCTAAATAATGACAGATTTCCTATCCTGCTCTTCTATACACATATTTATATTGCAAATATCTTGGTAGCATGCTTCTTTGCTTACCTTATTTGACTTTGTTGGATTTGAATCAATCCATTGTTCCCTGTTATGGTGGCTCCTGCAAAATGTGGGACTCACAGGAATGTAGAACACAAGGTAAAACTGAGCACTTGCAAATCCCAGTGTAATTAAAACAAAGAAGCTGGACACTATTTAATGTACCATATTAGAAAGAGGTTTCAAGGCTTAGATGCACAGTTTAACTCAAAGAGGAAGCCAATATTGCCCTTTGTACTCAGCTAAATTCCGAACATCTTGACTAATAGTTATTCTACTGAACATAGAGCAAAACAACGCAAAAACCTTCCTTGGATTAGTGGAAAACTTAGCTGAATTAGGGGCTATTAGAAAAGGAGATAAATCTAACCTACTTTAATTTGAAGTCTTTGAAAATCTCTAGCAAGTCTTCAACATTTTTGAAATATCACACAAAGGTTGGTGTTTGGTTGTACGTCACTAAAACAGGTTCGTTCTCCATCTTGTAGTCCTATGTTCACATTTATTTTCTCTAAAATAAGGACTTTAGGACCGAATGCAAAGCTTTCCCTATTCAAAGCTCAAGGACACCGAGGGTATATTTTGATGATATTTTAGCTGTGCTCCAGTTGATCTAGCTTCCCTTTACATTGTGCCATAAACATCATTAGGCTTTTCCTTAAAAAATTCTTCCATTTTCTTCAAAACATTGAATTCTTACTGCAGAATCAGGCTGACATCTGAAAGATGAGTTACATTCCTGATGTGAGCAGAGTAACTATCACATTGCCTAATGTATTAGAGTAAGAGAAAAAGGTTCATGGCGCTCTGGGGTGGAAATAATATTTATGAGAAAAAATAAAAGATGAAATTTAGAAATACAGGCTCTGCTAAACAGCTCTATAAATAAAGAACACACTAGGAGAACTAAACAGGTGTGGAAACCACCATAAATTGTACCTTTGAGAAGGTGGTGACCCATAATGATGGAACATTATGATCATCATTCAAATGGACTGTCTCTGAAAGGTGCTTTTTGTTGTCTCCTTTATTGCGTGCTGACCCCCTGCTTGAAAAATGCTTAAGGAAAATAAAGGCACAATTCCTTTAAAGGAGGAATTGCTGTCTATGAGATATAACATTTAGAACAACATTATTAGATGATTTCAGCATATTTATAACTTGTGCACAATCTTGCGCTTCACAATTCCAGAAGAGTAGGGTTCAGGCAACTCAAGTGGTGATTCATATCTCATTATTTTAGATGTCTAAATTTTAAGTGTGCAACTCTAAGCTGATCTAAGCTCAAGAAAGCTCTCTTTATAGAAGACAGAGAAAAAGTAGAGAGAAAAAGTTGCCTCGAGAAATCGGTTCATTTGGTGACCATTTTATGACTGTGTTAGATGGAGATGAATTGCCCCCTGGAGGTGTTGTTTTCTCTCCATTAGTGATAAAGGGAATCCATACTGCCCAGTTCAGATTTAGGCATTTTAAAATTGGTTTTTGAAGTCAGGTTGCATGAATCTTATTGAAGTAATGATGTCATGTTCCAAATGTATTTAGTGGAAAAGGAGGCCAGAGAATTGGTAAACTATGGAAAAGCTGCAAATACCAAATTCATCAAAAAAAGGATCAAATTCTATTTTAACTCGTTGAATAGGCACATGGAAATAGGAAGGTAATTTCTTAAACTAAGGATTCTCAAGGTTTTCTTTTCATAGTTACTCATTTATGGGCTTACAACTCAAGTGATCCCTAATTTCAGAACTAAGTCCCTTTTTTTGCTTCATCATTCTCTATCAGTGATCAGCTTACTGTCATTGGGATCTCCAGGGTTGTTCTTGTCACCTACTTCTTTCTATTGTTATTATATATGATATTGGCATTTTAGGAATTCTTCAAGCCACCTAGGCAGATGTGAGACTGACAAAATGTCTGTCCATTGCAGTCTGCTTGATCTCAGTCACTTTCAGCTGTGATTTAAATCTCATAGATAGGTTTAAATCACAGCAAATTGGTCTAAGTTTTATTTTTCTCCTGTGTTTTCTGAGTGAAACTGGTTCTTCTATAAGGAACTCCAATAATAAAGAAAAAACACCTGCTTTAATACATTTAGACATGCCAAATAAGTTTGAAAACTGTTGAGAATCGTGTATGCATTTTTCTTGGAGTAACTCTTATGCAAAAATGCTTGACAGGAAAGATTAAGTCATTATCATACAGGTGTTACATGGGGAGAAGGAAGGCATTTGGAGTGACGGCCAGATACAGTCTGAACAGGAAGAACCACATTGCCTGAAGACCTGGTCACCATCCTCAGTATTCACCATGGGAATTCAAATCTGCAGACTGTGTGTTCTCACAAGCGAGAAGAGTTGGTTGACTCCAGCCATGCTCCTGTAGTGAGTGTGGGAGGGATGATGGTGAGGAGAGGGGTGGCTGTGTGTTTATCACCTCTGGGCAAAAGGTCAAAGGCCAATGTATCCTTCCCAGACTCAGGCCCCATCATACACTCTAAAATCTAGCAAAGCAAGAAGATCGATATCTTCATCTGTTTTATTTGCCAGTGAAGCCAATTTAGAGCTAATACCACCTCACTTACAGCTTGAGCTTTGACACCACAATGTTGCAACAAATCTGGCTGATAGATAGGCTTTCTTTGCAAGGCGGAGCAGGAAAATGAACCACCTTTCTGGTCCTCTTTCTATTCTGAGGGCAGAAAAAGGGTGTGATCTGCTTCAGTGACTCCCTGGGGCTAATTTAGTTGAACATGTTTTTTTCAGAGATGGGCAATGCTGTCCATCCTCCTCTCAGACTCGGGAAGAATCTGCTGTGGTCTTGCTCTGGGGGGGGTCATGACCAGTGTGATGAGATGGGGTCTTTCTGGCAGAGACTAATGGCCAAGAAAAAAACAGATGCATCTTTGAGGGTAGAAATTCAATGGGCATGAGCCTGACTTCTCATGGCTACTGCAGTATGTCACCCCCAAGACTCAAACGCACATGAACGCCTATCACTACCAGGATAGCGCACCAGCTCTCAAGGATGTGCAGTGTGTTGTCTTAATCAGGTTTCTAAACCACTCAATGTATTTAAATTCCCAATGGAAAGCCATATCTGCCTTCTCGCACATTTCTGCCTTCAGGAAAGTTTTCTCTCAGCTTAATTTGCTTTATCAAAGTGAAACACACACACACATCCATACACACAGGTAATTCATATGGAACTGCATCAGAATTCTTTCTTCCAGGGGTTTTTGCATTGAAAAGGTGCTTCTGCTTTGAAAGCCAGTGTACAATGAACAGATTCTTCTACAGGATGTTCTCCATATGCATCTATCCAAGCTGCATTTGTTTATAACAGAAATAACCTGGACTCTTTCATGCTTCTATTGGTACTACAGAACAGCAGAAAAGTAATTTGGATTACTTGGCTGTCATGATTAATGCATTTTAAAATGTAAAATCAGAATGATTTGCTTAAAAATAAGTGGAACTCAACTATTACATATTTTCATTTTTTTCCATATTTTTAAGATGAATGATTCAATGGACACTAAGAAAGTTATTGAGGACAGCAGTTATTCAGTATTTTCCACATAAGAAAACGTAAAACTACAGTAACCCAGGCTGTACAATAATAGAAAAGTAAACTGTAAAACGCATCTGAACCTTGCCTGTCTCAAAGCAGGATAATTCCCACATGATGATCCATGTATGATTCCTAAAAAACATTTATCTAACCTATCTTTAAAACAGTGTGTTGACAGATACTCCATACCTCCCCTAGGTTGTGTCTCAATATTCTCATGATAGGAAAACTCATAAATTCTGAATTTTCCATGCTGTGATTTAAGCCCATCTCTTCTTGTCCTATCCATCAGAGATACAGAGAAGACTACTCACTTTCTCCCTGCAAGAGACTTTCAGACACTCAAGTAAATTTCTTCCCAGTTTCCTCTTCCTTAGGCTAAACAACTAAAATACCTGCCATCTGTTTTCACTGAATTTTCCTGAGCTCTGACTGTTTAAATTTGTTTAGTGGATCTTACTTTTTCCTGGACATCACAGTCTTGCCAAGTTCACAGCATTGGTGAATACTTTGGCAAGACAATTCAGGCTATTTTTCCTAAATCCAGGTCTGGTCCTGAATACCATTTGGCAGGCCATTTCTGGAGTACCAACACAAGCTTCTCCTATATGAGTGTCTCTGGCTCACGGTGATGCCATTGAAGGCAGCTTACTATTCAGTTTATCGGTATATAAGCAGATAATTATGTCTACATGAATATATTTACATTAACATCATATTTGTGGATTGCAGATTACACATAGAATCATAGAATGGTTTGGGTTGAAAGAGACTTCTAAAAATCAGCTATTTCCAAACCCCCTGCCATAGGCAGGGACACCGCCCACTAGACCACGTTGCTCAAAGCCCCATCCAGCCTGGCCTTGAACACCTCCAGGGATAGGGCATCCACAGTTTCTCTGGGCAACCTGGGCCAGCGTCTCGCTACCCTCATAGTACACATACATATAACCTGACCAACAATGTCTCCTATCTTAAGACCATACATCTCCTTATGTTAACTACCTTTTAGCAAGCAGAAGCCATCACTGACTCTTGTTCATCCATTTTAACCCTTTTTCTTAAAAAGTTGTCTCATTTGCTAATTCTCATCCTGTCTATGTAGTCAGTTATTACTGATAAAGGGAACTATATTACGCTTGTTCCTATTGATTTTTTCCCTTCTTTCAGATGATTTTTTTTCTATGTTGTGATATTTATGAATGTGAATCCTGTCTTCCAGTGTTCTTGCCGTCCTTCCCTACTTTTTGTTTGCCAATTTAATGAACATACTTTCTTTTTGATCATTCAAGTCATTGAAGCAACATCAAATGCAGGACAGAACCCTATAGAATCTATGTGAGATGTATTTGCATTTTGAGACTACACTACTGATAACTATTCCTTGGGAACGGTATAGAGTAGCATTATTCCCAGTCTGTAATAATCTCATCAAGACCAGCTTTTCCTTAATTTCTCAGGAAGCTGTCATGAGAAGTAGTGTTAGAAGCCCTAGCGATGCCATAGCGTATCTCATAATTGTTTTTTCTTTCCTGTTCACAAAGTACACAATAAAAATCAGACTTTGCTAACACGATTTCCGCTTGACAAATCCATACTTGTCTATTACTCATCTTTTTGCAATTATGATGAGAGAGGTTTAATTGTCATGTTCTATTCCGAAGGGATCCAAGCCCCTAAGGAGCACACATTATATTTTCCAAAGATACTTAGTCACTTAAGAATGGGAATCCTTTTGACTTTTAGTGAGACGTGCCTCATGATCAAAGTGTCATGTGGATGAATTCTAAATATGTGTCTGGAGTGGGAAGATGTGGGAAGTATATGGGAGTGGGGGCAATTTTAAGCCCTGGCTTCCACCAAACATTTCACTCTTGGAACAGTCACTGTGTGGAGCCACAGAGGTCCTGCTGCACTGTGTGGTTTCCTGGGCATTAATAATTTTAAATGCCCAGCTCTTTTGGAAAACAAGACTAAAGCCATGCTGTCAGTGCAATTCAAAGGTGATCTAGCAGCAAGTGTCTGTATGTCCAAGGCAGCATTAAAACAGTTGCCAGGGGTATCAGTGCTGGAGCCAAGATCTCTATTATACAGGACTTCTAAAGGGTTTTGCAAATTTTAATGAAAACTATTGACCCTAAGTCATGAGAAAGACTGAGGTTGGAGAAATCTGCTTTAATATTACAATGGATATGTTTACAGGAGCTATTACCATGCCTTTGGACTGCAGTGTAAAAATAACCTAAATCATCACTCTTCACTTGTGTCATTCTTACTTTGCAGAGAAAGATCAAGTGTTTTCCCTCTATATTTTCTCAATAGAAATCAGCATTTATATCCCAATTTCCTTGTCATGACCCAAAGATGGCATGGCAGGCCAGCCTGAAGGATATTTAAGCCCAGCCCAACTATAACAAAATAACTGATCTCCAATTTTCTCTGCCTTTACTTCAGATGAATTTTCAGCTTTCATAACCCTGTGCATCTTCTCCAAACCCAGTTTCATGTTGGCTTCTTGGCTTAGGAATGTTGTGACTCTGTTTTCCTTGCTTAATTTCAGCACTTGGAGTCATTACTCCAGTCCTGTCCAGGTTTTTCTGCTCTAACTATTGGTCATGACAACCCCAACTGACAACCCTGTTTGTCAAGTCTACCAAAGGAGGGATGGGTAGAGGACTAAGCATGTAGGGAGATATCCTTACATGCATATGAAACATGGCCACTCCTTCATTACCTTGGATGAAAGGATCAGAAGCTTCAGTATAAGTATATGCAAGAGTTCTGGTTCTACGTTCTTCCTTTTTGTCAGGGTTATAGGCTATCTAGCCTGCAGATTTTATCAGGTTGTTACTTATGGACACTAGTGTTATTTGGTCTTTTTACTTATTTGTCTTACTCACCACTGAATATTCTGTACTAAGGAAAGATGGTGTCAGGTGACTTTCACTGTAATCAGAAAAAATGATTCCTTGCGAATAAATACAGCTAGAGAAAAGATTCCCAGCCTTTGATAAAACAGCTATAAGTCTCCAGAGGACCTGGGATGATATTCTTATTCAAGAAAATATTGTATGCTTGGGGTTTTTTCTGGGTTTGTTTTGGGGAGGGATTGGTTGGTTTGTATCTCTAGAGCCTGAAAAAGAATATTTGAATTGGGAACAAAGCAGCTAACATCAAGCAATCTTATGCAAAATCCCTAAACACTCTCTGCAGTCATGATGGACCAAGTATCCAATGAAAGTTAAAGGGACAGCTGAATTTCCCATCCAGGACTCTGTGGCCAAGGTGAAGTTGGGCACCATGCTACAGGATGGAAGATGTATTGAGTGGTCAGTGTTGTCAGATGCCAACTTTTAGCCATCCACAAGTTTAACGTCTAGCTGAAGGCCGCCTTACCAGCTTCATGTGAAATAATATAAGTTCAGACCATCCTATATGGGATCTAATGAATTTCTCTCTACTGATTATTGAGGGAATCTCATTCCACATCTAGTCTTCTGCTGCTGAAACAATTGTATTTATCAGTTAATCAAACTCTGTCTTAGACTTAACCAGACTGGCTGCCCTCTCCAACCTACTAAAAGGTTGGTCTGGAATCTGTTAATTAGGTTAAAAATGTCTAACAAAGTGTAGCCTAAATTTATTGGAGACCAGTTTAAATCCATTTGTTCTTGTACCAGAAATGTCATTCTTGTCTTTTGCCAATAATTAGGAAAAATTACCATCACAGTCAATATTTCTCAAGCTGAGAAATGGGACGACATAAAAGCACGAAGAAATAACTGAATGGAGTGTGTGTACTAGGAAAGTCAACTTTTTTTGCCTTGAGATTTTCTTTTATTATGCTGAATTCAATAATAAGATCATGAAAGGCAGAGCTAATCTTCCCTACTCCTTTGAAATTGTATCTTTAAGTTAGGTTTTCCTTTCTCTAGAGGAAGTTTTTCAGAGACTATGACTTTGTTTTATTCTGTTAGCTCATATTTGAATGTTTGTCATTCCACACATGAAATAGTTTCTTCTGTGCATTACACAGATTCATAGTGGGTACCTTAACAGCACTTACAGAAATCTGTTAGAAAGATACAATGAAGCAAGTGTCTCGTTCTTTCCTTGTTCTGATGCTTCCACATTAATGAGATGACAGAGGAAGTTAAGTAAAGATGAGGAATGGCAGTGTATCTTACCTCTTGCTGCAGTGAACAATTTATGGGACTACATTTTCAGCTGATTTAAATTGTTGTAGCTCTCCTGAATAAGGAGATATGATAATGTGGATCAGCAGGACTCTAGGGACAGGATCTGCCTTTCAACTTGTTACAGAATGTGCAGTAATTAGTGTCCATGAGGAAAGAATAAAATTTATGTGCAAAGAAAGATAACGTTTGTTATTGATATTGAGGAGTCATAGAAAAGCTCCTTCTCTGTTCTTTTCCATTTTCAGAGTAAAGTCTTAAGATTATATTGAAACACCCTAATTTCATATATATATATTGGGGTGCAGGGGAGAAAAAGCCAGTGTAGAAATTAAAAACTTTAAGACCTGATATTCACAGAAGTCACATTTATTCTAAAGTAAGATATACTCTATACTTGGCATATTTCATAATTTACAGACAGCGACCTAATCTAAGCTGACCACTGGAAAAAAAAATAATTGCAATGTATATGAGACAGGGAAAGAGGTATCCAGTCATTTCACATTATTTAATTTACCCTGAAATATAACCTGTTAAACTTTGTCTTTCCTTTGGAGCTTGTTATTTTCAAAGTTTCCATCAGACACTAATTAGGGATTGTCAATCATTTAGATTCCTGGAAGAATCTAAACAAGACAAAAGAAATAGTTGGAGTCGTTAAAAAAGAAATGTACGTGACTTGAACTCTTGAAGCATGTCTTGTGCTCTGGTGCAACAGGACTTGACTTTACACATCAGCATTCCTTCCGAAAGATTTGCCTGCTGACATTTACTTGATGAGGTGGCATTTGCTTTTGGGAGATGCGTTTGGTGTCATGTATTCTTCACAGTGACTCTTTCCCGATGGCATGTAAAGGTCATTTCAGTAGAGCAGAGTGCATTTGTAAACTTCCCATGAAAGAGATTCTGGGCATGAAGAATTCACTGAAGAGTAAGTATGCTTCTTGTCTGGAAACCACTGGGGTTTTTTTCTCCTCCCCTCTTTTTTTTTTTCCCCTTTTTTCTTTTTTTTTAATTTTTTTTTTTTGTTTGGCATCTTTTTCTATGAAGCATGCAGGAGTAAAATGATACCAAAGAAAGTGCTTCTGCATTGCGTTACTGCAGTGTTTCTTAAAAAAAAAAAAAAGCAAATATATCTTAACCGGAAAAAGGTAAGCTAATTTTAGTTGTGCAAAGCCTATGATTTTGATGGTTTGATTACTTCCATGACCCATGAGGCACTCTGCCTTACGGTGTTTTCTAGAACACAGTGCCAATGCTCAATAAGGAGTGTCAGCCAAGGTTGAACTGAATAGGTCACTCCTGCACTCTACAAATATCTTCCCATGGGATATGATGGTTAGGTTTGAGCCTTTAGGTTTTGACTTAGTGGGTGAACTGGCCAGCCACTGTTGCGTTCACATCTAGAGACACTGGGAGGCAGGAGCTAACACTCTCAGCAGAACCTTTGTACTAAAGTCCTCTGTTCCTGGGAGAAAGCGTTAATTTGCAATTCTGCCCTATTATAAGAGTGAAGAATGGAGAGGAGGAGGAGGAACAGAGAGAGCAAGATTTTGAAACATCTGTGACTTGATTCAGTTGCCCTATATCGGTACCCAATACCATTAGGGATATCCCTGAGCTTCCCATCTGGCTCCAGCTGTCAGTCTAAAAGGTTGCAGGTCCTGTGTTATGACTGTCAGCTCTTCTGGATGCTTCAGAAACCCTCTGATATTTCAAATGGCCCTGTGAAACTTTGTATTATAGACAACTAAAACAAAGTGCTTCATTTATGCTTTTTGTCTCTGGTTGTCTTTATATGAGTTAGACATATAAAACCATGTTGATACCAATGGACTATATAATAAATGGTCAACACAGAAGGTCAGTAGCATCAATAGGTCCTGAAAAAATTATTCAGCTCATCTGAAAGTATCAACTTGTTTGTGAATTGAATCATACTGTAAGCTCCACTGATTATATTGACTGGGTTTTTAATGACTGTCATGGGAATCTAAATGCCTAATTTATGTGTAGATACCTACATCTATTACCTAAATTTATATATCTGAATCTTGAGCTGAATCTCCACCAAGGAATCTTTTTCCTTTCTGCCTCTCTGTTCCTAGATGATAGAATAACCTGAGCATTGACAGCTACTTGATTAAATTCACATTGCAGGGGGTCCTCATGTAAGATTTGCCTTGCCAGGCTCACCTTAGATGGGGTTTTGCCTCCTGATAGCTGGTGTGTGTAAGGCCCAAGTTGAGAATTCCAAAAATATCCTTAAGGTTCTGACTTAGAACAGACCTGGAATAACATCAAAATATTCTTGGCATAGAGATAAAGCAGACTAAGAAGCATGAATTATTTATTCACTTATGGCTTTGCTTGTATTTCCAAGGAAGTAATAGAGCAAATGCCAAAGACAGTCAGTCAGTTTTCTTAGTACAGTTTTGCTTCATGTGTATACCTGCTGGCCACAGAGAGGACAGTAACCACAGGTCTTCTGGGGTATTAGTATCTCAAGTCATGAAAACCCTGGAAGCGATGATGGAAATGTTTCCCTTGATTGGTACAGTCCTGTCCAGCCAGTATCAAGAATACAAGGTACGTACAACTCTACATCCCCAAAAGGTGCACGTTTCTTTGTCAATCTTATGAACTTGAATTTTGAGAGACTCCAGAAAATCAGGTATTACAGTTGTCAGGCAATAGGAAAAAGAACCACCTAGTAACAGCTAATTCGAGGTGACTCATGCTTGTTGCGACCTGACTGCAGAGAAATAGATTACACCTCCATGAGTACAGCTGAAATTAGGTGCTCATTGTGCTAGCAAATCATTCTTGCTCCAAGAATGCATACAAAATATGGGCTCCACAAAAATATTGTTTGATCCTTAGATAGATATTCTGTACCACAGTCATTATCTTTGATTCTCCTTTCCCTCCAAGATGATGAAATGGTACCAGTTAGTAAAAAAAAATCTTCTCTACCTAGACCCTAAGGACAACATTATCCTCCCACACATCAAGTTATATGACATTACAGGTCTCAAAACCAACTATGCTGCACTTCCCAAACACATGCTCCTGCGGTGAGGGAAGTCACTTTTCTAGAGAGTGGCTCTTATCCCCAGTTGTGAACCCTCTGAAATCTTAGTTGGGAAATCCTTATGAAAACAACCCATGCAATCACTTGGCACAGCAGACAGAACGAATGTTTTTCACTGCTCTGCTCCTATCTGGTTTGTCTCCCACGGCCTTGGTCGCTGCACTATCTCGATGTCAATTTACAGCAGAGTAACCAAAGCATGTAAAATATGTCTAGGTAAAGTCAGGTAAAACCCTCTGTTGTGGTTACAGGGGAAGGACGCGTGAGCCGCTCAATTACATCTATCAGCTGAGTGAGTAGAGCTAAATGCATTAAATTTGAAATGTTACTGCTTTCAGCTGCTTTCTCCGTAGAGTTGGTGAGGAACACCAATCCCACGAAGCATCACCAGACCAGAATGCCTCATCTGCTCCAGCTCAAGGTCTGATATAGCTTTTATTGTTCAGTTTACATGGTCTTCAATGGCTCTGCAGCAGTGATGGCCTCTGGCAGAAGTGGAGCAACACTTGGAAAAGTTCCAACCGTTGGCTGAAGTCACACGGGTCAACACCCAAGGAGCGCTCTCACTGGTAGTTAATACCCTTCAGCTGACAGACGGTAACTCATTACACTGCTGGCACTTGGTTTTGAGTTTTGTGTTGAAGCAAAAATATGTGGCAACTGGGGCAGATGGATCCTATGCAAATATAAAACATACACAAACCCCACACATGAGGGCATCTGGAGTTTAAAATAATGAAGGGCATGAGACTCTTGTGGACAGAGATGTTAACTGGGATTACTGTGAAGTGTGAAAACTAAAGCAGAATAAATATTTGTGATGAATACTGCACAGAAATGCATCTATATAGGCATAGCTTGGGGAAAAAAAGCCCTCTTGTGTAAAAGTATTTAATGTTTTCAGTATTTTCACATTAAAAAAGTGAACATTAAAAAACAATGAACACGCACTTCTAATTTTAAGCCCCAATGAAATGTGAGCAAGTATCAATGTGACTTGCTCAGAGCACAAGTGATGTGTCAGATCCAACCTCACACACATCAGGTACAGCTGAGACCAATTTATACAAATTATGGATGCAGGCAAGACAGTTTAACAGAGATGGAAAGAGCAGCTACCCTTAACTCTTAGTTGTTAATCTATGCTACAAACCTTCAGACTTTGCTGCAGAGAACTTTTATCTGTGATTTGTGCTTATTTTCCTCAAAAAACTGAGCACCTAATTGCACAATTAGGATGTTGATCATATTCTAAGGAAAAAAAAGTCACAGGAATTCCCAGAACCTCTCAGATCACAGTGAGAGTCAGCTCCTGAGTGAGCGAGGTAATTAGGAGAAGGAAGAGAAAAAAATGAAAGGTGTGCTGAGCTAAGCATGAAGCATAGAAGTCAAAGATTCTATATTGCAGGCTACCACCATGAATCAATCTGAAGTCTCCTTGAGCCCAAGTGCAATGACCTATATCTGCTGTGTCTCTACAGCAAATCCAGGTTTTCCTGCTACAGTTGACTAAACTCCCCAGGGAGGCCAACTGTGGTTGTAGCAGTTAATAAGGAGGTAAAAGAACTTGAAGAGATAAGAAGTGTGGCAAAAGATGCAATTTGGCCGCCATGTGATCTCTGCAGGATTTTTGCCTTTGACCTCGGTAGTAAGAATTATCCCAGATCCTGCTAGATGATTTATACTATATTTGCGGAGCTCTAACTTGCCTATACCCCAAAGAGATGAAGGAAAAATAAATGATGTTGGTGGAACATGATGGGAAGATGTGATGAAAGACTGTAATTTCATAAATTGGAAAAAGGGAGATTTTAATATATCTAATAGTTTTATCTTATTACTTATTTCAAAAGTGATATCGCTACATTAATTAGTTATTGATCAATCAGATCACCAGACCAGCTCACTTCCTGGTCTCACTGCTAAAGTAACATATATAATTTATTTTTTTTTAAATCCTCTGCATCCTTGAATAGATTGACTACATGTTGAGGAAAACATAAGTTTACTGCAACAAGAAGTGTCCTGGGTGCCCAACAGTATTATTTGCGCTAAATTCTACTTGTTTATTGCAGTAGCTCCGTACAATTATACCCACTACTGCTCAAAATAAGGCTTTAAAAAACCCCAATAAACCTGATCTTCTATTTTTTGATTGTTGATTCTGTTTACTGGGCTTTACTGGAGGTCTAGTTTTGGAGAGGTTTAGAATCATAGAATCATGAATGGTTTGGGTTGGAAGGGACCTTAAAGATCATCTAGTTCCAACCCCCCTGCCATGGGCAGGGACACCTCCCAATAGACCAGGTTGCCCAAAGCCCCATCCAGCCTGGCCTTGAACACCTCCAAGGATGGGTCAGCCACAGCCTCTCTGGGCAACCTGGGCCAGGGGCTCACCACCCCCACAGTAAAGAATTTCTTCCTAATATCCTATCTAAATCTACCCTCCTTCCATTTGAAACCATTAGCCCTCATCCTATCATCATTTCCTTTTCAACATCACCTCCCTTTCAACAAGGGCAAGGACATAGCAAACAATTTCAGACTGTGGATTTGGGCAGAGGAAAGCCATCTAAGAGGAAATTGTCTGGCCTATGAAATGAAAATTTTGAGTTCTTTCCTGCATGCTTGCAAAATGCTTTATAGCGTGTTACTAAGATATGTCTGCATATGATCATACACATGCACATGTCAGCGATTGCTCATTTTTCTATAAGTTCACCAAAATCACTATTAGAAACTTCGTGTAAGTGCTTACTGCAATACAGTTTAAAAGATTTGCAAAATATGACTTTTAGAAAATCTTGTGCTATGTTGTGGTGTAGTCAGAGGTTCTGTTCCCCATGCTGTCACAGAAGCATCGAAAAAACTGTTCAAGACCATTGCAAATTTAGTTGCAAACTTCCAAAAACCATAAAACAGGGATTGGGAACTTAACATGAAGTCAATCAATCATTTTATATATGGTCTCCTAGAGACACAGTCCCCTCCTCTTAGTCCTACCAATTTCACCTCAATTCAATATTTACCTCTTTCTTCAGCAGACAAACTGGTCTGTCTCTTTTAAGAGCAGATCTGCAGACTACTGAAGGCATATGTGAGAAAGGCATATTTTGATTTTGGAACACACTCCAGATTTTTATGATTAAATTTTTGTCACACTTGGATTAATAATTCACTTCTGGTGTAATTGGTACAGGCTGCCTTTCATTAAAAACAAATATGATCATTGTTTTGGTATTCCAGCAGAATTGGCTTTGTTGTACGCTCCTCTGTGTGACAATCTATGAAGTGAACATTTTTATTGGAAAAATGCAATCTATATTAGAAGCGAGGACCCAGATCTCATGAGAAGAAGACCAATTAAATTAAAAAGTTTCCGATTTGGATAGAATTGTCTATAATATGTTTTTCTCCCAAAGGCTTCAGTTGGCTTTGGACTAAGTCATGTGATTGTCTGTCTGTACTACTATCAAGGCCTGGAAATCGAATAGGCATTGTATGTTAGTCGAATGAACCTGAATTTACTCATGCAAATAATATAAAAAATCACATTTTATTAATATGACATCAGAAGAGAGAAAAGAAAAGATTGTTGTTTGCCTCCTGTAGCTTTTTAGAGTCACAGCCAGTCCCTAAAAATCACGCCAGATTTTTGCTGATGTTGCATTCTCTTAATATTTGGTAATTGTTTTAAAAAACAACTTAGCTGCTGAAAGTCAATAAAGGTCAGCAGATCTTCAGTTTCATGGTTCCCAGTGTCAGCAGGAAAAGTGAAAGAGAATACAAATAAAAAAGAAAAAAAGAACTCATTTTTAGCTCTACTGGCTACAATGAAAAGCTTGAAAATATGATCAGGGAGCAATTCTAAAGAAAAAAAGACATAGCAAAAAGATATGGCTTGCTTATCGTAGCAAAGGAAGGCAGGTGGGAGGCAGGCTGGAAGTCCTGAACATCAGAAGGTAAATACCAGGAAGGAGAAGACTGCTTTGGCCAGAGAGAGTAAAGGCAGAGAAACACATGAACATCATTGACTTCAACTTAGAAGAAAATTTCTAGTCATCAGACCACTGGTTTCCTAAAAAGACTCACCTGGGACCCTTGCAAGTAAAAAAAGTTGTGTTGCTTTGAAGAAAAAAGGTATGTGAGAACAGTTACACTGCAAGGTGGGTCCTGATGCTGAACACGGATGTTGTAGAGCCCATGCCTATGCTCCATGCTGGTGCTCCTAAGGCAAAATAAAATAATTCCTTTTTCCCCCCTCCTTTTTATTTCTGGATACTTAAGTCAGTGCCACAGTTTTTTCCTTTTATTTATTTATTTATTATTTATTTATTTATTAATTGGCAAAACTGAATGGATGTTTAGTCGTAAGATTAACGCTGCTTTTCCTGTATTTCTTGGCTGTACAATAAAACTATTCGGATAAAGAAATTCAGAATAATGAACTCTCAGTGGTAACCACTTGTGCTTTTAAGGCTGTACGCTCTCTTTCTCCATGTATATCTTATTCTGACTCCAGGAAATGGTAAGGGGCATGAAGAATATAGAGGCAGGATCTATTTGGAGGCCCACAGTGACAAGATGAATGGCAGCATGTGGAAGTTGTGATGAAGAAAAACACTGATATTTTCACTATGTGGCTAGTTCAGAGGACTGAGAAACAGAGAGGCTGTGAAACCTCCGTCCTTGGACATATTTGAAAATGAACTGGATGTTGCCCTGATCGGTCTGAACTAAGTTGGCCTTGCTTTGAGCAGTGCATTGGACCAGGTCATCTCCAGAGGTCCATTCCAACTATGTTATTCTGTCAGTCAATGATTATATGTATAAATTTTATGATCAATTAAAATTCTAAACTGGAATTCAAAGGATATTTGGACCCCTTTGTTAAACTTACAAAAGTGTCTGATAAAAAAGAAGGCTGTAGAAAAGGCTATGCAGTGACACTCTCAACTTATGCTACATGGCCACTCATGAACTAAATGAACCTTACTAATTGCTTTACTTTCTAGTACTAGGGCAAGGTCACCCATCAGGCCACACGTACAAATATGAGAACAAGGAAACTATTTCCTCCAGAAAACATTACCAACAAATATTTGTTCAACATTTGTTCAACTAATCTTTGTACCGTGTTGTAAACGTTTCAAATCATGTTGCTTAGAACTCTGTGACGTAGATGAATCTCCTTAGAGATCCCATGTAATTCCTCCCTATCGCATCTGACAGATAAGTAGGTGGGAGTAAAGCAGCTATTTGGGCTAATGGCCTCTAATTTGGCAGACTTCCATGCTGTGAAAAAGAAAATAAAAGAACAACGAGAACATGGTTTTCCTCACAGAAGGAAAAATAAAGATCACTAGTCTCAGACCATAAATCTTAACTTTTTTTTTTTCTAATTTCTTTTTCAAGCCATTAGGGAGAAAGTTTTGTTGTAGTCTAAATGACAGCATAAAGAATATGGAAGATTGTGTCTGTGTAACCAGGCATATGGGTAATTTGCTACTATAAGGAGCTAATGTTGTGCCACTTGTCTCTAGCTACTGCCAAACTTATCCCACAGGGTCTACACTTTTGGACAGCAGCAACCTGAGGAACAGAGCGGTAGGACTTGTTTTAGACTTAGACTGTGGCAAAACCCCAATGAATTAAGCCACTTCCAGTTGATGTGTGCATCACTAAATTTAAAAAAACAACAAAACAACAACAGCAACAAAACAAAAACAAACCCCAAACCTGCCTGTTATCTAAAGTAGGGTTATGTTTGATAATTTTAGATTTATTTCTAATGAAGGTACTTATGCAGCCCTTGAATATATTAGTTTTAGAGAAGTTTGTAATTTTTGAGATACCTATCCTCAGGCAAAGAATCTAGATGACTCCAAAATGCCACAGGAAATCTGAAGTAGTGACTTCAACACCAGATCTTTGAGGGCATTCCATACACACGTGAATTTTCCTGCAAAAGCCTTTGTGCTGTCCAGGTCTCTGTATTGGTTGTCTAACCCAAATGTGGCATGTGCTTATTTTCAGGAGACCTTATTAATCAGTAGAACTTGCCATGTGTTTAGACAAATAGGCATCCTTTGTCCATGAGAGGTTGGGATGATCCATGTGGTGTGTGCTCCAAACACTGCTGTCTCCTTGGCGTCAATACCAGAAAACAGTGGTTGGTTGTACTAAGTAATTTGGAACAGTTTTAATTAGGACCATGTGAAAGTTATCCAACACAGTCAGTTTGGTTTAAAAGCAATGTGGATTTGCCAAAAGGGAAATTGTTCTAAACAGTGTCAAGCCTGGCAAAGTTCCGTCATTAAAAAAGTTTCACACTTCTGAAACTCTTCAAATGTACTGCCTGATATTTGCCAACAGGAAAACAAACAAAAAAAAGTCTTTATTTGATTTAAAATTAATTTTTACTTACAGACATTAAATTCAAAATGCTTCAAAAGTTGGAATTTTTGATACTAAAAGATATTAAAGAGAAAATTCTATGACTGGTAGAGAATGAATGATTTTTGGAATGGACAGGAGATGCTTGTGGTGTATGACATTCAAATTAATACATTTAAGAGACAAGAAAAACATGGAAATCTGAACCCATGAAGTTTTTTTCCCAAGGGGCCCAAAGGGCTCTATTCTTAAACTTGTGCAATAAATCACGTCTGTTTCTGGGAAACATACTGAAGTGGCCAATCTTTCATTATGCACTATTCCGCCTCCTAAGGCACTGAAAATCCTTGGTGAGGAATTGTATCCCTTCCTTTCAAAATCCAAGCAAGGCCGTACAAAGGAGATATATTTTAAAGATACTGCATCTGACAGTCAGGCTGGCAAAATGGGCAGTTCACGTGAACTGAACTCTTAAAAGCTGGAGGAACTTTTATTCTCCTCTTTGTTATATTTTCAGTGGTGTCTATAAGCGATACTTCCCATCTCTTCCTCCGTATTTCCCTTACCACTCTGTCTGTTTCAATTATAAGCTTTCAAGGAGAAGATTGTCTCTTACTATCTGCTTCTACACTAATGAGTCTTTTACTTCTGTACTTCTCATATTATATTTTTAGTTGCAGCTTATCATCATAGTATTCCTTTATAAAAAAATTTGATGTAATCTTGTTACTTGGCAAGATTTCACTCGCAACTATGAATGAGCTACACATTAGGATCAAAGCATCCACACATGAAAGTTGTTTTGGAAAATAATCACCCTAATGACAACAAAAAAATCACTGAATAGTTTTGAGCAGTTCCCCAAACCAGTTCCAAGTAACATGCATTTCAAGACACTTTGCACATATTTTTTTATATATTTTTTTTCCTTTTTGCTTCCTTCAATGTCAGATTTTTAATCTCCAAGACGAACAACAGTCTTTGAACATCACACTATATGCTGTGACCTCAAGATCTTTTATGTCAATAGGATGCCTCATTTTTAATTTTCTACTCGGCTCAAGGTCTTTACTTTTACTTTAACCCCAAAGGATTAACACTTTTTAATTTTCTGTTCCTGTGTATAGGCAGGACTGCGAACATTCTTCATCCTGAAGATGTGGAACTGGCCACTGACATGCCAGTTAATGATTATTTTCGTTGTGTAATAGTGGCATTGCTTTGTACTCTAAATGTACTACGCATTCCTGTAATCACAGTAGGATAACATCTGGAAAATATCTCATGTTTTTGCATGCTCTTGTTTAAATACTTTGAAATCATCCTAAGAACTAAAAAAAAAAAGAAGTATCATTTATGAAAAAAAATGTAACAGGACTTACACAGAAAAAGCATAATGCCAAAAAGGCTCTAAATTGGTTTCAGCATTTTCTATAATGTGTTTGGAACATGATGGTTTCTCAGTAAATGAAGAAATTAAAAACAGATGGCCCAGAACACAGTGGTTCCACAAAGAGGCTGACATTAGCCTACTTACTCTTTCTTTTGCAAGACTTAGCAATTACTGAGTAAAGGCTGCTTTTGCAGCTACTGACTGATGCTTGTGGAGTTTGCAAATGTAGGTACTTCTGTGAGTCCTGATGGAGCAAAAAATGTCATTTGTACACAGTCTGCCTTTCAAAGAACATGCACACTCATCACCTCACTGGAGCTTTTGGAGTGAGATTCATCTGAAGAACTAAGGAGCTCTACATTCAGGCTTGTCATCTTGGTCTTTCATTCCAGTCAACAGAGACCTACTCAATGCATCTAGATCATTAAAGGAGATTTTCAAACTGAAGTGCAAGAGGTCCCGTCTGAACATCAGGAAACACTTTTTCACTGTAAAAGTGACTGAGCAGTGGCACAAGTTGCCCAGGGAGGTTGTGGAGTCTCAGTCCCTGAGATATTCACAAGTTGTCTGGGCAACTGGCTCTGGGTGGCCCTGCTTGAGTAGAGGGGTTGGAATAGATGTTCTCCAGAGGTCCCTTCCAACCTCAGCCACTATGATTCTGTGAACAATATCTTGTTACTCACCTACTGTGCAGAATGGGTAGAAGAAGTTAAAGGAATATAAAGAAGTAAGACAGGGACCCACCACAGACTTTTTCTCAGCATTACGACAGTTGCTAAAGAATAAGCAATACACAGTTATTCAGAGATGATAATTACACATGCTTATGTAAAAAATGAGAGTTTATAAAGTATATAAACAGCCTTTACAGCTTGAATTCACTTTCATCACAAAAGCAATGTCACTTCATCCCTACCACAGGGGCTGACTACAGACTGCAGTTGAATAATTTTTGCATCAGGAAAATGAATTCTTGAAGTTTTCATAAATCTCCAGATTTCATTCTATTGCCATTTGAGGGGTCCTTGTCACTTAACTGCAGTCTCTTCTTTGGTTTTCAAGAGGAGAGTTTGACAGTATGCTTCAGACCAAGAATTACTTTACTATTGCTTAACTTATTACTTTTGGTCAGACGAGCTGTAGTGAGAGATTAGGCACAGGCTTGTAGCTGCAGGAAAGGTTTAACACTCCTGTTAAGGCTTAACAAACTCATGCCTTTATGCCTTCTGACAACTCAAATTTGCTCTTCTAATTTGGCAAAGCAACCTTGTAACTGGTAAAGCCTTTCAAAAGAAAATAGCTGTGGTGGAGAAAGGGGATCTACCCATGCCTACAGCCCCTACCATATGCCCAACTTACTGAAGTCCAGGATATTCTTACTTACCCATATTTTGAATCACAATTGTATAGCATGAACTTCTAAATGAAAAGGGTTAACACACACAAATAACAAGAGGCTTTTCTATCAAACTTCTTCTTTCTTTCATGTAGACTGGCTTTTACCTAAATTTCTTTTCCTCTTGGTTACTGATCCTCTTCTTTCAGCTTGTCCTCATCGGCACAAAAGGAAGTTGTTTGATGAAAACCTTAAAGATGCTCTCATGCATATTTACAACATCTTCTAAAACCTTTGTGTGACACTGAAAAAGGCTGGAGACAGTGTCGTCTCTCAGAAAGAGAAGAAAACAAAAAATATGTTATCTTGAGGCATCTGGGTACGTAGAGAGAAGTGAATAGATAATTTTGGTTTGATTTTCACTGATAAGTGGTTAAGACAGAAAACCACCTCAATATTTGACAACACATACCTTTCTTTTCCTTCAAAAAGAACCTCTCTCACTCATCGTTTCTAGTCTGTTTTCCAGACTACTTCAAATTTTACACTGAATGGAATACATCTACTCACATAATTTTAATCCCATACTTTTAATTGCTTTGTACTTTGCAATGATGTAAGGCATATGGGGATGCAGTTTGCAGGTCAGACAAGTACTACTTCGGATTATTTCAACAGTAGTTCCAAACAAAATTAGAGGTAGTAGGATTTTGCAGAACAAACAGGAATAATGCGGATATGTGCGTTTTACTACTGCTAGCAAAAGTAATTCCCTCTTTTCCAGATTGTTTTCCTAAAGATAAAATGAACTGTCCTACATATGGATGTCACTGGAGAATTAGTTTACTGTTAGGAATATAGCGGGAGTATCAGACGGCCAATATAGAGGAATCAGAAAAATTCTTATTATTGGGAGAAAAAAGGAAAGTTATTACTCAAAATGGCCCAAATTCATTCTTCCAGAAGCTATCAGCAATTTTCATGGATATCTACAGCTCACCAGGGTCTAATTTTGCTCCAAACATGTGCAAAATCTAGCTGCCTAGTTGGCCAGGCTTTCTTATGTTCGCTGTGCTTCATTAGCTATGTGCTGATAGCAGTGATGTTACAGCAACTACAGCTTTCCTCCTCTCCCCATTTAATCTAGTCTTTAAGACATTATGGTGACCATAAAAGTGGAGTAGTTGAAGGCAGAAGTTGGTGAAACTCTTGGTAGCAGTTATTCAGACTTTACCACCCACTTCTCTCCTCTAAAAATACAGTCAGGTGGTCCAAGAAGTACTGTGAATTGCTTCTTACATTTACTGAATTCATCAGGGAAAAAAAGAAGAAAAAAACCCTCTGAAATCTACAGAACTTGAAGTATTTGTACAATACAAAGCCAGATTCCCTTCTCAGTGCAAACCAGCTTTTCGTTTTGGAATTCAATGTATTTTTATAAAACCACAAGACTTGAAAAAATGGAAGATTTTTTTTTCACTTCAAACAAAACATTGTATTCAGTTTGAAAAGCTTTTGCAAGGTTTCAGTTGGTTTGAAAATGTGAACACATTTTTTATTCCAAATGGACCGGAAAAAGTTATTTAATCACACAACTCTAGTTTTGGCACACAAATAGATCAATTATTTCCTAGGGATTTGCAGGCTTTATGGACAAGTACGTCTTAAGTAGGTTTGAGAGAAAATAATGCTGTGTGTAGCTGCGGACTTCTATAGGTGACACCCCTATAGTTAAGAAAACACAGGGATCATTTATTTATTTTGTATACCCTTAACACAGTGACAACAGATCTTAATAGTATTCTCACAGGACTAGAACATGTAGTGAATATGATGGGCCTGATCCAGACTGTTCCCCATTGGAATACAAGAGGGATGTGAGGCCATGGTGAATTCTACGGGATCTAATTTAGAGTATCTTAGGAAGTTATGGTTCCCAGATGTAAGCTCCTGCATCAGAGTCATCAAAGCAAAAACATAAACACTGAATTCAAGACAGTCCAAAGTCTTATAGTGTAGCTCCAATCCACCTTCGTCAGCAGCTCTAAAATTAATCTCCAGATTTTCAACTATCTACTGATATAAGAGCAGTCAGCTTTGATTGCAGTTCCCATGTCATAAACGCGTGGGCAAAGGAGGGCAGGGACATTCCAGAACAGCTGTAGCCATTTCTGTTTTGAATCCCTGTTTGTAACTGTGTTGTAAAGCCACACAAAGGACGTAGGAGTGGACCATGGAAGAGACTTTGTTCTAGAACATGAAAGGCAGTGTTTCATGATGACTTGGGTAGTGATTCAAGACATATGCAGACCCTTAGCATGTTAGTAAAACTCACTCATATGCCTAAGTGACTACATAGACTTCACTTTGGGTGTGCCAAAATGCAGAGGAGGACGACTTCAGGTAGATATAGTCCTGGGCATCACACTTTTAATTGGCCCTGGGACCCTCCGTACTCAATGTGTAAGAATCTTTAAATGTGAATCTGAAGAGGTTTGCATCCCATGTGGTACAAATGTCACCTAATGATAGGCTTTGGATTCTTCTATAGAAAGGAGTTAATCTTTACTTTGTCTTCTAAAGCACCTCGAGATAAATTAGTTGCTCATATGTATATGACTAGTGTTATTTGTTCTTAGGTATTCAGGATGGATACAAGAGGATGGCAAGTATACAGGACCTACAGAAGAACTGCACCCCTTTGGGGAGGAAGTTGGAAGTCAGGTAAAATTCCCCGTTATTTCAGGAATAAAACCTTATGTCTATATTTAAGCAATCCCGTCCCAGATCTCCACTGGCAATAAGGCGCCTTTAGACATCTGGGAAGACCTACCTTAAACTACCTTTAGACATCTCAGATAGCTGGATCTGAAGGCACCTTAAAGCATTTCTGAAGGGTGACTGTCAATCTCATTTTCAGTTGTTCAGAGCCTAAAGAAATGCATTGTTTTCAGTGTATCAGCAGTTTCAGTGATAGCTGTGAGGTTTCTTTTGTTATAAATTATTAAATGTGCCATGATGTGCCTTAGATTTTGCATTACATCTAATATTGTCACAATTGTTTTCACTTCACTCCCTTGTTTGATTCAATCAGCTTGTTCAGATTAGCAGTATCTTTGGGCAAAAATTTCCTGAATATGTTTTGACCTGGGACTGGGAATTGCAGTGCTACTACCTTTCTTGGCTCCATGCATGAGACTGAAAGCAGTGCTTAAATGCCACGTAAGGTCTAGCCAAGGACTTTGGAAAAAGAGTCACACACTAATTTATGTGAATTTCATTTATAGTAGCACAGAATTGATATGGGCTGGAACAGAAAGAAGCAGTTACCTAGAAGAAATTCAGACTTATTCTTTGATCTTGCAGTTGCTTACACACCATTTCTCCTGCAGAGCAACGCTTCAGAAATAGGATAAAAAGAATATTTTAATAGGTAGAGGATAAAGAAAGTTATCACAAATGGATCGTTTTGCCCTCTACCATCCAACCTCTACCTCCAACCTCCGACCTCCAACCTGACAGACATATTTCTGATGACAAAAGGCAGTTGTCCACTTTCACAAGTAGAAGATACTGGGTGCCAAAATGCTTTTTATAGAAGTGGGAAGACACAAAATGGGAACAAATGGCTGTAAGTAAAAAACAACAACCCACAAACCCCAAAGACTTACCACTCACCCAGGTAATTGTACCTAAGGATTACTAGAACAAACTGCCAGAGCATAAGCTGATTTACCACCCTGTGATATTCATAAAAGATACGGAACGCTCCTAGAAGTTATGATTTAATCAAACACAAAGTAGACTTTAATGGTACAAGTGTTACTCCCTCATTTCAGTGGCTGGAAAGCAGCTGGACTTCTGCCTTTAAATACAATGCAGCTCCTGCTTCTGCCTCAAGGGTCACAGGAATTCAACCCACCTAGGAACGTACCATGCATTGGTGGCATTTGAGGATGAGCTGGAAGGTGTTTTTCAACCCATAAATATTTCTCAGCGTCTTTACAGAAACAGCTTGGGTTATTTTAAAGAGTTTCACCTCTGCCCTGGTGTGTTCCCAACTGGATGCCCATTGCCAGGTTTCCTTGAGCAGTGGTCTGATCTGGTCCTGACTGTTTCACCACCCCAGGGAATCGCAAACACCAGGTAACTGTTATAGTTGACAGTGAGCACTAGTATTTAAGGTTTACCCTCCTTACATAATATTCAAATAGTACAAATAATTTTTCTCAGAAAGTAAATTCTGTGGTCTGGAGCAGAGTCGGTTCAGTGGTGTATTTCCTATTCTGCAGCTGTGTCTCCTGCTCACAGCTGGGTACAAATGAGGAGAGTGCACTCTGCTAGGATTAGAAAGAGCTGAGATAGATGGGAAGGATGCTAAATCCTGCTGCCCACACACTGAAAAACTCGCAAGGTCAGTGCTCAGAAAATACAGTTCTCCCTGTCCTTAAAATTCAAGTACAAATGTTTCAATCATTAAAGCTTCTTAAATCATGAAGCCTGGAAAACCTTGAGCAGGTAGGAGAAGTGGGGAGCCTGATCTCCATAGAGTGACAGTTGACAGCAACTAAAGCATGGTCCAATATTAATGCGGCTGTTTTATCACGTTGTGTTTGAACTTCCCCTTTCTCAAGCTCTGAAATAAGCTGAATGCAGCTTACCTCATCTTTTCAAAGATCAAGGACGCCCACAACAAAACCTTTGTGGGAACACAGTCATTCTCACTCGGCGCGGAGGCAACTGGCAGTTGCTTAACTTCCTCTTTCTCCCACACAAAGGTCCTCCTCACAAAAGAACAGGACTTCTCTGCACCCCTCAGATCCCATGGATGTGGTCTCCCTCTGGACTGCTTTCCCCAGGACTAACTGCTGGCTTTGTGACCACCATGGGGCATTGCTGTATGTGAAGAAAAGGATGGGACACATGCCCACCCTACGAGGGGAAGCAATATAACCAATGAATTTAGAATGATAGAATCATAGAATGATTTAGTTTGGAGGGTTGACCTTAAAGATCATCTAGTTCCAACCCTCCTGCCATGGGCAGAGACACCTCCCACTAGACCAGGCTGCTCAAAGCCCCATCCAGCCTGGTCTTGAACACTTCCAGGGATGGGGCATCGACAGCTTCCCTGGACAACCTGTTCCAGTGCCTCACCACCCTTACAGTAAAGAATTTCTTCCTAATATCTCATGTAAGTTTCCCCTCTTTCGGTTTAAAACTGTTACGCCTACCACTACACTCCCTGATCAAGAGTCCCTCCCCATCTTTTCTGTAGGCCCCTTTAGATACTGGAAGGCTGTTGTAAGGTCTCCCCAGAGCCTTCTCTTCTCTGGGCTGAACAACCTCAACTCTCTCAGCCTGTCCTCGTAGCAAAGGTACTCCAGCCCCCTGATCATCTTTTTGGCCCTCTGCTGGACCTGTTCCAACAAGTCCATGTCCTTCTTGTGCTGAGGACTCCAGAGCTGCACGCAGTGCTCCAGGTGGGGGTCTCATAAATTGTTCATGTATGCATCCATCCTTGTCAGAGAATCTCAGCTAGAAAAAATCAGTACTATTAGTGATTTCAGCTAGTTCAGATAACTTCTAAAGCGGGTAGCATGGGGTAGGTCCTCCCTGGGCAACAGGAGTGAATGGTTCCATGTATAACCTGTGGTCCTCCACAAAGAGTCCTTAATTGCAGGTCCCAGTGTAGTTTTGTTATGTAACAAATTCACTTTTACAGGGTAAGTTTTGCAAGGTAGCATGATAACATTATTAATTCCCTGTCTTTATCTTGGTAATCCAGGAACAAGTTGTCCTCAACGTGAATGTTGATGTAAGGACGTGTCAAGGGTGCTTATAGCAGATTCACCAAGTAAGTGAAACTGCGTAGTAAAGTACATGATACTTGAAAGACTCTCTCTGCCTCGCAGTGCATGGAAACAAGGCAGTGCTCCAGGGGAAACTGAGGCAGAGGAGCAAAGACTTTCTCTGTATCTTGTAAAATATTGAGGTTTCTTAGGGGGAGCTTGAAAACAATTTGAGGATTGCAAATAAAGGGCCAGAAGTGCTGATGTAAAATTCCTGTTGTAGAAGAGGAGAAAATCTGTTTAAATTAGTGAGATGCTCTTGTTCCTTTATATTGCTCAGATACACTGGGAAAACTACCCTTTCAATGTAGAAATAAGTAATTGCATACAACTGATAGCACATATTGCAGGAATTTGTTGCTGTCTGTGATAATACTCCCTCTGAGTTTCTTTTTCTGTATCTGTAAATGAAAAATATGTCTGGTAGGGAAACACATAGTTGAAGCACCTAAATATGCTAAGCCTTTTCTAGAGAAATTCCTAAAATGACTGTTTCTTCCATTTTCTGTACTCTGTATATCAAGATGTCTTCAGTTGCAATTATGTTTTTGCACAGTGTAGAAATAAAAAGCAGACTTCAGGTTACTCTTGTGACTCCCACTTCCATAAGATAACACTTGGATTTTTCTTAGAAATAATTTTCTACTCCAAGATTTATTTTTTGTTTTATAGGAGAAATTAAAATAAGGCTGCATATTTGATATAACTGTTAAGTCTTTGTTTTTGTAAGTCTGTATTATACAGATATTTTGGCTGAGAATAACCTTTTTTTTTCTCCTGGGAAAATGGATCCAGATCCATGCTGGGTCAAACTGGTGGAATAACTGAAATGGCTAAGCTAGCAGCCTGCTCCCCAAATTATCCCTCTCCAATTAAATGGACAATCAAATGGTTTTTTTGGCTGGTTATAGGTGTGTGCTCTTTTTCTTAGGTGTGTGCTCTGAGACTACAGTGCAAGGCATGGTTGTGAGCTCCTGAGCAACATTACAATCAGTAAAAAGTTTAGGGACAGAGCAATAGATTTCTTAATTAAATATGTCAGATAAGTGCTTCAGGGCTGAAACCAGGCCAATATATATAAATAACATTTGATCTTCCAGGTAGATGAAGAAGAAATTCAAGCTGAAAAGTAGAAATTTCCCTTCCACAGGTAGTCTAGTTTTTTCAAAAGAAAAACTTTTATCTTTTCACAGCATGCAAAGCTGTCATGCACAAGGGCCATGCTGTGTGAGGCTCTGTACATACACAATGATGTGAAACATTTTCCCTGGATCAATTTTGGGCACCCTGTAAGAGCACAGCTTATCTGCCATACCGTGAGACGTGGTACCATGAAATACCAATCCCATGAATTTCAGCTATGGGGCTCAAAAATATAAGAGTCGTGCACAGTGTAACGATACAAGATGGGTTTCAAGTCATAGATTTGATTCAAATTTAGATTTGAGTCTTGTGAAGCCCTGCCTGCAAGCTGCATGTCTCAGATCTCACTACAGCTAGTTGAAATCTAGCCAGTGAAGTGAGAGGAGCCTCCAGATATTCCTCAGAGCCTCCTGAAGTTCAACCAGGCCAAGCTGAAGTTCAACCAGGCCAAGTGCAAGGTCCTGCACCTGGGTCATGCCAATCCCAGGCACAAATACAGGTTGGGCGGAGAATGGCTTGAGAGCAGCCCTGAGGAGAAGGACTTGGGGGGGGTGCTGGTAGACGAGAAGCTCAACATGAGCAGGCAATGCACACTTGCAGCCCAGAAAGCCAACCACAACCTGGGCTGCATCAAAAGGAGTACGGCCATCAGGTCGAGGGAGGTGATTCTGCCCCTTTACTCTGCTCTGGTGAGACCCCACCTGGAGTACTGCATCCAGCTCTGAAGTCCTTGGCACAAGAAGGACATGGATCTGTTGGAACGGATCCAGTGGAGGGCCATGAAGATGATCAGAGGGTCAGAGGGAGCAGCTATGCTGTGAGGACAGGCTNGTCTCTGCCCAGGGCAGGAGGGTTGGAACTAGATGATCTTTAAGGTCCCTTCCAACCCAAACCATTCTGTGATTCTGTGATACAACAGGCTGAATGTAACAGCTTATTTGAGATGCCTTGGAATATTTTTTCTGGTCTCCATCTTACATTCAGGTGGATTTAGGTCTCCCTTATATCCCACCTTCTTGTCTAGAATACCCCAGGTCATCTCAAGCCGCATTATCAGTGTCTTCCTTAGCATGAGCTCAACTTCTGTCTGGGCTCCGCTGCCTATATTGACACTCCAGTGGGTATAATGGAAGCTTAAACCAGCTCAGGTAGATGAACCTTAATTTAAATGCCACACTTTGCACAAAGAATCCAAACTTTCGTTTATTCCTTCAGAATTCAGGTCTGACACCAGATCTGCATAAATTTGTGGAGCACAATGGTCAAGACCAGGCTTTAGTAAATGCTTCCCATGTCATGGGCGTAAGTGGATCCGTCTCTCTAAGGAATGAGTGTGCTGCAAGTATTTAGTCCACACTTCATGGTTAACAATACTCATGCAATGAATTAGGCTAAGAAACACATTTATTCATTTCCAGAACCCCTTCCCTCCAAAAAACAGGTAAAAAACCAACAAAACACAGATGTACCCCAAATGAGAAGAGCAGAATCTGACACAGTCCTCTATGGCAGCGAAACAGCACTTGGTTTTAGTCAGACCTAAATCTGCCTGCGTTTGAGTGTATCAAAGCTTCAGCCAGTCTACTCTTCTTCTTATTGAAATGGTCCTTGAGTGCTCTCATGGTCAGTTCCCGCATCTCTTCCAGAGGGTGCTGACCTTTTAAGACTTTAACTGTATCCCCATCCCATTTTTTTTATATTTTGCATAACTAAAAAATGTGTAGTGGACTGCTGAACTGTTGCACCCAAAAAAGCCTCTTTGGATTTGAATGGATGTCACCACAAGTGCATACAGTTGGCATTTTTTTGCTTTCTCAGCATATTTTGATTTCATGTTTGTATCCTGCTTACATGGTGAGTAGGCAGAGACACTTTGCTGTGTTTAAACTGCCTAATTCCTAATGTCAGAAGACATTTTGAGGGCAGCAGTCAGAGCACATTTAGACACTCAGGAGGGTGAGGACAGCAAATTTCACCTTTTGAGATACAACTGCCAGCCCATGCCAGACAACAACAGCTGGACAAACCTGAAACAAGGGATACAGATGGGTGAAAAGTACATCTCTGAGGACAAAGATGCACAAAATAGTTCAGTGTCCATATTTTGCACCCAGACTACTGCTTGTTTAGATGGTAAAAAGTTGGCTTGTTCAGAGGGGTAAAACTGTTGGCTGTCAATGAAGGAAATCTGTTCCTAGGTTCCTGCTTGGATGTAAATTCTTTTTGTACGGGTAAACAAATTATTTTATCCCTTTGCTTTCTTTGAAATACCTCCAAATTATTTCATGGGGGTATTTTGAAGCTCCTTCACTTGGTTCTGTGTAGTCATCAGTTGCAATTCACCATGACTCCACTCCAGGGGAACATTGGCCTTTTGTTTCCAAAGCACTCTAGGAACCTTGTTCACAATGTTTCAAAATACTAAATAAATAATGAATCCCTCATCTAAATCATTACAAAATTGATCATCCAGTGAATCATTCTGCTTTTATCTGTGAGAACTCATGTTGAAAAATGTGTCATAGCAGTATTTATTATGACCTCTGCAAAAGTAATTCAAGACAAAAACTTTGGAAAATTCCTAAGCAATAAATGAAATTAAATAGGTTTAGGTTTATTACAATCATGCTATTATTAATATGATAGTATTGATAGCTGGTTTTATTTAAAATGTTGTATACACTATGGAAAACCCCAGTCTTTACCTTGGTTAGCTCTCCAAAACATATTTGGAGACATAATATGGGGCAGCAAAGAAAGAAATGGTTTCACAGTTAGGGGGAGAAGAACATTGCTTGAGATAAGAATTTTTTGCTCTGTCAGTAATATTGCTCTCCTCCTTCCCTTTGCTGTCAAGAATCCAAATATAATTGGGACAATCCAGGGGACACTAAAGTATGGCCTCCTCAGTGCATACAGGAATCCATGCATTTATATTGTTTGGGGTGCTTCAAGACAGTTTTCTTGCATTTCTGGAGCTCAGAACTGACTCTTCAATGTTTAATTTCTTAGTTTTGCTAACAGTCAGGTGTGATGGACCTGGATGGAGTATCGAATAAACATTTATTCAAAACTATGTACTATTAGAATCATCTTAAAGCATTGTTAAGCTGACCTCAATTAAAAGTGTGTCCGTTCCAAATTGCTGAGGCCAAAAAAATTGTTGGAGTTGGTATTGGACAGAATAAGCAACCTAATTTTACTTACACATCACCTTTGTTTCATTGGAACATCACCTAATACATACCAGTCATGATCAGTGAATAAGAACATTGAGATCTGCAGTGCTCACGGGACAGATATCTCTGGGATCAGGTAGATTTTCGACTCTCAGCAGCAGGAATAAATTATCTATAAAACAAATAGAGAGTCCAGATTAATGTGACTTTTGGGCTGTACTTTAACCAATAGATAGTTGATGTAATCACAGCAGCTAGAGATTTTAATTTGCTCCTGCATAGACTAGGATAGCACATGATGTTCACCAGTGCAGGTGATGCCACCATCTCAGAGAAATTTCACTGACCTCCACCAAGAGGTTGTGTTTTCCAAGCCTGCATTTTCAATCACTCAAAGAGGAAATATTCATTATAATGCCACTGTTGGAAGAGCTGCACTAATTTATACTACCTAAGGAGCTAGCCTTGAATCTGCTGCCTTTATTCTGCTACACTAGTGTTTTACTTGAAAGTGACTCAGTGTGAATGGGGTGATGGATTTTACTCGCAAGGTCATGCATAACACCTGGAGAAAGATATTTTTAATCAGTGAGCCTCATGTTCCAACCATTAAGTAATCCTCTGCTTACTTTGTGTAAGAGTCATAGATTTCCGGGAAACCTTGATTAGCTTCAAACCTCAGTTAGGAAGGTTTGAACAAAAACTGCAGGATTTTCAAGGAAAATGGTTGTAGCCCACTGAGTTTCAGAATGGCTTGGTTGCCTGTGAATGCTGTCAAAATATTAACCTCAGTGATAACATGATTGCAAATGTATGGTACTGGAGATCTGGGTATATTCTGTGATCCTTGTGTTAATGTAAGCCTTCATCAAGGTTATCTTTCGTAGCCTCCCTTCTTTCTACTAACAGACAGACATGCATGCATCACAGATGAGAAAGTGTCTAGGCTCTTTTTTGATTTTTACCTCCTAGGCACCTGCTTCTTATTTTTAATGTAGTTATCTGGATAGAAAAAAAATGCAATTACTTTGTGACAAGCCCGTTAGGACCAACACAACATTACCTCTGAAGAACTGTGTAGGGCTGACTGACTTTGACCTGTGATACTTCTGCTGATTTAATCAGGACCTTTGTTTTGTGCTTTTCAGATTATTGTCTGCCACCTAATATTCCTTCAGAAGTTTGGGAGGGACTTCTCAAAGTCCTATACTAGACATGACAGTCAATGACAAAAACACCTAGAAGTTCTCTCCTCCCTCACTTTGTTTCCACCCTTGCCTCCAGGTGTATTTGTTTTAGAGGAATAACTTCTCCGTAAGAAGTAGCATGAATACGAAGAAAGACAACAAGGTAAAGACTTTTCATAGATGAATCTGAAGTTTTAGTTAATAAAGATCCTAAAAAATAAGCAGAAGATATTTTTTTTTCTGTGTCTTTGTGTTTACAACACTGTAGAGCAAACTGATAACCTCAGAAACGTCTGGGCTACCAGGCCCTCTGGTGAGAGATACCAAAGCCATTTTTTTGTCTTCAGAAGATGGATTTCTTTTCTACATCAAATGCCTATATTCATTGTCTATTACATGAGGTGTTAGCACTTGTATATCTGTGACATGGCACTGGTACAACACAGTCCCGGGTCCTCAAACTTAAATCAAAGCACATATGGTTTCTCACTGTTTTTTTTTTTATACAGATGTCAGAATAACTCTGCATTAGATTACACTTGCCTCCTCATCCAGATGTTCATATCCTGTCTCTGTCACAGGATGCTGGGCCACCTTTTGTCAGTAGTTATTTCCCTTATTTTCCATCAAGGTCTAAAACAGGTTTTAGTGACCACAGTAGTGCAAACACTGAAGCCCTAGATGGATTTAGGAGACCAAAGCTAATTAAGGTTAAGGTTTGCCATACCAAGCCAACTAGTCACTAGTTAAAGGCTGATATTAGTTTCTTCAAACACACCTCAAGTTAACATAATGCAAATTTATAGCATTACTTTTTTCTGTGGAGTTCCTAAAAGTCTTAAAAATCTGGTTTTGGGTATATAAGTTATTTAAATTACCTTAACATATGAGAGCTAAATGACCTGTTTGTGCCTTGTCAATGACAATAGAAAGAAATTACTCCTGTAGGCATTTGCTCTAACTTTTCCTCTTTATACTGTAAAATATATATTGTCCATTAATATTTCTGTGTTTTATTCCTGTTTCATTTATGAATTTCAGTAACAATTGGAAGCCATAAATACATCAATGTAACCTAACCATTCTACTCCACAGCCCAATCAATGATCAGTTCTTCATTATTATTGACAAATAATTTTAAGGACTGAAAGCTTTGACCTTTTTGAATTCATGCAAATCTATGAAACTCAAGTCAATCTACTACATCAAAGCTTTCAACAACAAATAGTTCCACTGCAAATAAATAAAGTAAGATCTTTGAGGTGTCTCTGGGTAGGAATTTTATTTATCTTTTTTGCCATACAGATTTTTATGGATAAATCATAAAAAATTACTAGCATTAGAATCAGTGTTCACATTTACTGTACAATGTGGAACATAACACTAAAAGTTTTATTCCAGAACATAGTGAAAAGATCTCTGTAAAAGCACTCCATTCTTCTGGCCCCCATAATAGACTTGAATCCTGCTCAGTAAGTATCTTTCTCTTAGATGTCTCCAAAAGGTTAGCGATGTGAAGAAGGTACTAAGACCTCTGTCCATCATTATGTCTTGTGTGGGCTCTTCCGTTTCTTTTCTTTCTCTTTATCTTATATCCCCTGGAAGGGTTCAGTTTCCAAAAGAAATGTTTGGTTTTTTCCCTTTGTTCGTGTCATATTTAGCACAAAAGGCTCATCTGTACTTCATCAGTGACACCTTTCATTACAATAAGCTTTGGAAAAATTCCCTAGAGGAAAGTGCAATTAGAGCGAAAGAGGAACACAATGACTTGGAACACATTGTTTTGAGTTGGCAGGAAAAGAATGCTGTGATGAAGTTGTGAGATCCATCAGCTATGGCAGTAGCAGTGAAGTGAGTGAAGAGGCAGTATGACTTCCCAAAGAATACATCCCACTTGGCCTCCAGAAGTGCATGGGTTTCTCTTAGGTCATTTCACATTCGCATATCTTCTGCACATGCCCAGTACTCAGCCACATTAAAATAGCACTGCGTGCCTCTTTTTTAGCAATGCAGTTCTCCCTGCTTTACACTCAAATCAAGTCAATTGACATTGACTATCAAAAAGTACCTGAACACTGAACTGTACTGAAAAGAGCGAGAGACAGCACTAGTGTGGATCTCTGAGGCGGCAGGAAAGGTTTTAAAAATGAGGATCCCAAGCCCAGTTGGAGCACTGAGACCAACCTGAGGACCAAATGGAAAGCTGGAGTTCCAAAGGATCTGTTCAATATGAAGCTTTTTAAAAAGGTTACCAATGGATCTCCTGGGAGGTGAGAAAGGGAAGGAAAACTGCTACTCACTTTCTTGTTTTCTCTTCTGTTTTCAGAACTTTTTGATAGCCTTGAAAAGAGTCAAATTCTCTCAGATCCTGGGCCCATGCTAAATGTTGCCTGGGCAGTAAGTACTGATGGTCAGATGGATGTGGAAGCTGTCACGCCTGAGTGGCTGCTCTGAAGGACAAGTCTAGGGCTTTGTCCTTTGCTTGTTAATAGATTTTTGATTCAGTTCTTCCTATGATTCTTTTTAACTGAACACTTCGGAAACATGTATTGAAAGATATAGCAGAAATAAGCACTAAATCGCAGTTCATAGCTAATCATAAACACATGGCAGCTGTGTAGGATGCAGGAAAAAGAACAGATGAGTCACTTTGTTGAGGAGGAGCTTTTTGACATTTGGTGTTTCTTTATCATCTAGAAAGTGTGGCTACTTTTGAAAACACAGATGAGATCATGCACTTCTCCCTCATTAAGCCTGTTATACTGCTGACTCTCCTTCTACTCTGATCTTGATTACATTTCTGTTTCTAAGCTGTGCCGGTAGTTGATAGCCATTGTCTGTCAGAGACAGCAGCCTAGCAAGGCTTTGTGTATCCATGGCACCTATCCCAGCCAACAATCTTGTCTCCCACACAGCAAGAACTTGATTTATTAAACTTCTTGCACTTATTTGAGTTTGAGTAACGTTTGTCCATTGAGATGTTCCTGAAGAGGATGCCATTCTCGTGATCTTACCTTGTAAAGCAATTTCGGAAAGAAACAGACAGGCAGTTCTGCAACCAGAGACACAATGCAGTACTTGAGCCTTCAGTTAAGAGTCAGACAGTAAAAGACCATTGCAAGATGGGAAAGGAAAGGAGAAAAAAATTTAAAACTGTTCTTCATCTTATTTCTTTTCATTGGAGATAAACATAAATGAAAACCACTGGGAACTATGGAATCTTCAATATCCCACAGGGACTTCTACCCATCCTTTGAACTAAAGAACATTTAATTACCCCATTTCAAGTAGACATTTTCTGTAGAGCAGGAAACACAGGGCTCCTGGGTGACACTGGAAGCGATGTGAAGACTTTTGTTGAGCACAGCCATAGTGAAGGATAAAGGGCTTAAAAACACTAGGGGCAAATGAATAACAAGGAAGAGGATAATCACAGGCAAGCATCTGAAATATTTAATTGCATGTTGAACTTCCATTTATTTAGAGAGAATGTAGATATGTCTCACTGAACTTTGTGCAAATTCCTATGGTGTCTTTCTAATGCCCATTGGGCCTGAGTTCAGCAACATGATGGATAGTTCAATTTACTGAGTAAGCAAAGAGCTATCCTTGAATGTTAGAGACTAATCTTCTGATTGGACTCAATTGCCAGGGAGAGGTGTGCTACAAAGTTTACTAATAAGAATTGATCCCATTATTGATAAGGATTTAGAAGGTTGATGCACGGAATATTAGCAAAGTATTGAATTTAACTGCTCCCCAGCTACTATTACAGAAAAAGTGTAAAGGCTGTTTAATCCCTGTTAAAAAATTAATAAATATCATCTTTATGTCAAGGGACATTTGTTACATTTAATTAAGGTTAGGGCATACCTTCTTCATGTTAACAAGTTATCATGAAAATATGACATGTGGGAGAAGAATAAAAAGTGATGATTGAATCACGCATTCAGCCCTATTAGCCTTCTGAAGGTTTTAAAATTGAAGATTAAAGTTTTGAAAATTTTGAAGAAAAGATTAACTTGAAGGTGCAGCACCTAAGGGGCTTTGAGAAAATAGCACATTGAACCCAGCTGTGATCTTTCAGTGTTATCATGATATAAATGACTGTAGGTGGGCCTGGTACCCTCAGTGCCATAAGGAGTTTTTTCTTGTATTGGACCTCCCATGTACAGAAAGCTCAAGACCCTTCTTTGAACTCCTGCAAAAAGAGAAATCCATCAACATGCTTTCCTTGGCACTGTGGCAAGTCAGACACAGGCATTAGCACTTGGGTGTTTATGCCAAGAGATGTAATGGGGCAAATTGTGGACAGGTCTATTGCTCTCAGCAACCTCCCAAAAGGGTCTACAGGGAGGTAGAATATTTTCTTTGCGCCTTTAAATCCCTTATTTGCAAGCAAAAAATCCTAGTTTCCCAAAAGCGTGACAATCTCATGTCTCCTCTGGGTGCTCAGTCTGTGGAAATACCACTAGATTTGTTAGAAGCTGGTTTGTGGAGTGAGTTAGTATTCCCCTTGCCTAACTAGTCACTAAAAAGTTATGTACTGATGCCATTATGTTATTTTTTTTTATGGGAAAACTTTGGCGACTGAAGAAAAATCTTTTTACTCCTAACATCAAAAATTCTGTTCAAGCCAATAGAAATAGTGTTTCTTTGCAGGTAATTATTTGTATGTTGACTTATGCTAGCAGCTCCTCCTGGAAGCAAGTCTTTCATACTCTAATAATACAGCTCATGTTAAGAATCCAGGCAATGTAATCATTAGCCTTTTTGGACAGTGGCAAAAAACACTGCTAATAATTAATTCAGCGGATAATATTAGTTAACCTGTTTAGAATCTATCATCATCTCCACTTTTTATAAGCTTTTTTCTGGCAATACTCAGGCTTTGAAGGTGCCACAGGACAAATAAATTAGCCTGTTACAGCAGTGGTCTTTATAAGAAGGATATTAACACACAAGTTGTTTATGACTGTTGGACTGGTAGTTGTCAATCAAGAGCCTCTTGTTTTGTTCCTGTGCCTGACAGACATCCTTTTGTTGCTGTACACTGAAAAAATTCTGGCGCTCAGCACCACTCAGTACAAACAGGAGCTGAAAGAGGAGGATTTAGAGAAGCAATTAGTGCAACAGAAAGAGATTAGAGAAAGCCATGGTGTTTCTTACAAACCTTCACAAGCTTTTCACATAAGGTCTAAGTTAGTCTAAAGAATTTTCCAGGCTGAGATCCTTTTAATTTCTTCACCTCATTCCTGCCTCCACCCCATAACTCATCTACTCCTTCAGAAGGGCAGGTCCTGATAGCTTTAGCATGTTATATTGATCTCAGTGCCATGGATAGGAGCTATTATTTTACACCGTATTACCAAGTCATTGTCATAAAATAATTGGCTATGTGCAAGATCTTAACTGTGCACCAAATGCTGTAACTTAATAGAAGATGAGGTTGGGCAGATGCGGCCACTAATGTTTACAGAGATAAGACCCTTTTTTAGTATATGATTCAGCTCATAGATTAAGATGCCGAAATTTTGGTGTTGGCATATCAGACAGGTGCCTAATCCCTACTGTAATCAATCTAGCCAATAGATGTCTCCAGACCAGCAGATGTGTAATCACCCATTGTAGTCTACTGAAAGGTAGTCAGTGCAGTTAGTGGAGCCCAGAATGTAATTTAGCTCATCCTGAGTAAATTCCTAAGGCTTGATTGAGTTGCCTGAAGATAAACATTTGGTGACATTTGGGGAGTTTGAGGCTATTATCTTTGCCTCCAACTGCTCCAGAAGAGAAGGGAGCCCTTAAATCTTGGGTCATCTCTGCCAACCTTGTGCAGATGTCTTGGGTATCCTAGAGATTTCAGATGATACTACAGATCTATGTTTGGTAATTGAATCCCGTCCCTGCATTTTGTCAACAAAATAGGTCTCTATGCTGCACTGCCTATGTCTTTACTGAACATACAACCTTAAACACTCAACTCACATGAGAATATCTGTATCAAACATATCTTCACCTTGAACTGAAGTACAGGCATCTTGTAAACTAGGAGAACTCCGTAGCGCTTTCTATTTATCATTTGTTTAGTACTCCTAAAACAGTTGAGGAAGAGGAACTTAAGAAGAGACTCAGGAAAAACCAAAACACCTGTCTTATGTTTGAAATTCAAGACAATTCAGATGTCAGGCTAGCATTACTGAATTGTAAGAGCTTCCTTAATGAGTCTTACATTAGAAGGCTTTCATTAGCATGTGTGTGCAGGTGAGTGCTAGTCACTTCATCAAAAATATATTTGATTTAAATTAGATTTACATATTTACCATTTTTCTAAATCCAAAAGTATTTTGAAGCTGTGAGTGGGCCTTTATATCCCTAAATTACAAGCTGAGAAACTGACACATAAACCTGGTGGAGTGCTGCAGAGGCATAGCCATCAAGTATATTCCAGCATTCCTTGGTACTTGTCCCACACAAAGTGAACCTGACATTCAACCAGTAATTCTGGACCCAGACAAGAAAATCTGGTCTGAGCACAAGGGATGTACACTAGTTTCTGTAACAGGTCCACTGTCTTTCACTGTACAATTCCATCTATAGTGCACTTGCCTTCCTCTTTTCACCAGCTCACTGACTTCTATCACCCTTTCATAGCAAAGAAACCTCATCTAAAGATCTACTGGGGTGGGAAGTGGGGAAGTAACTGCAATCTCTCCCATCTTTATTCTAGATTATTTTTTGTATTTGTATAGTGCCAGCAGCTCCAGTCAAAAGCTCAGGTCTCCCCTGGGGTAAAAGAGGTTAACAAGATGATGTGGGGAATGCTAAGGAACTTAAAAGCAAAAGATCAACTAATACACTGGGCAGCAACTGAACAAGCTTCCAAAATTTCTTTGCATTGTGAGAAGCAATGTAACTCCAGAAATCATTGTTTAAGAAAATATCAACATGTATCCAACTTCTGTTTGTCGTGTGAATCACTAGACACTCAGAGCGTGGTGACTTTTGTCCTTATCATTATTCAAGGGACCTGTAAAGGCCAGTGTTCTGGAAGAGGCACAGCAAACAACATTTACTTTGGCAAGTATTAAACTGGATAGACCGAGATGAAAAAATAATCAATTAAGGCTAAAAAAATCGTATCAGTCAATGAGATACAGTGAAATAACATTGAAGAGTATGCCTCATCATCACTGAGATTTATGGATAGGGTGGTAATAGATTTTCCGCAAAAATTCAAATTACAACATGCACTGATACGCAGAGACATAAACAGAACATGCAGAATAATACCAAGATATACTAAGCAAAACGAACACATGACAAGCCTTTTTTTATTTGTTTTGTTTTGGTTTTGTTTGCCATAGTACAGTTCAAGACACATTTCTGAGGGCTCGTTCTGCAGCAAACCCAAGACACCAGGTCATCTTGGCTTCTCTGTATTTATCATCCCTGACAGCTGTAAAACTGCAAGTACCCAAATAAGAAGTTCAACCCAGGTTGTGTTCTGTGCTCTTTCGTAGCAAGAGGGATGAGATGTTGCTTCTGTAGAGTCCTGTTGCCTTTACTTATCCGAGTGAAAAACTGGTCGGAGGAGGAAAGATCAAGATCTTCCTAGCTTTCTCAGTAAATCCATGAAGGTTTCTTAATGTGGAAAGTAAAAAATGGGATAGCAGCTTGCAGACATTTGATTATTGGGTCTTCAGAGACAAAGCAGATCTGTAAAATTAACTTTCTGGGGTACAGATTCTTTCACATGGAGGTCAGTTTTTCTAAGATGAACTTACTTGCAGTGCTTGAGCCTGTCACGCGTCCCCATAAGCAGGAGTGATATCATTGAGTAGACATACCCTAAAGCTGTTATTATCTGAACACTTTACATCAGAAAGAGTTCCCAGCTCTGTCCCTGTCAAGAAACGTCTTTGCAAGTAGATGTATTTGTATATAATAGACTTTGCATATAGTTTGTATATATATGTTTGTATATAGTGTTCCTTGTACCAAGGAACTGACCCAGCTAAAAAATCAACCCACCAAAAGAGAGAGGGGGAAGAAGTTACATTCAGCCAGATCAGTCCCCTAATCTCGTTCACAGCTCAATTGTGCATAGGATCAGTAAAAATGGAAGTCAAAGCACATGATGTGTCTGAGATCAGGAGGTGATAAGTTTGGTCCTACTGCCCAAAGGTGGTATCTATGGGAGTGTGGTCAGTGTATCATTGTACTAAACCGAATCAGTACAGCAGTAAGTGAGAAATCTTCTGTGAGCTTTTCTGGGGTTTGTAATAAAGCATCTTTCAAGCTGTGTATGTTTATCCAGGAGAGCTATGGCATGGAATTTACCCACAAAATGGCTGTAATACATATGGTGGCTGTCACAAAGCATGCCAGTTTTCTGGATTCCCTAATTCCAGACATGAAAGACTGGTAAGCACTGCACAGAACCCTTTTATCCTGTCTAATTTCAACTGGACTAGATGTGGACAGGGAATAAAGGATAGGCAAGCCCACCGAAGGCACTTTGAGTGGGAATTGGTTTTTTAATTATTATTTTATTTTATTTGGTGAAGAAAAAGATTTGTGTTTGAGTCTCTCCTAACAATCATTGCAGATTTAAAGAAGCTGTACAGACCAGAGCTTGTCTAGTCATGAATTTCATTTTGGATAGGCCGGGCGTAGCAGGTAGTATCATGAGATGTCCAAGTTGTGAATGGCAATTCCAGTCATCTCTCCATTTTGATAGAAAGCCTGCAATATGAGCTGGGACTTAGAGACAAAAAGTCCTTAACGTAGTCATAAAATCTGCTTTGGTGCACTGGGTACCACCTTACTGGCCATCTTGGTGGTAACTCTTTTCTTCTCTATCTCATGCCTTGTATCACATAACAGTTGTAAGTGGTCTTACGATAGAGACTTTGACCTGATGAACTGCCAATGCTTAAAAAAATAATTAGAAGTTCTCGAGTGAAGTGACCTCAAATCTCAGAAAGCCTGACCTTCTCCTGTGTTTTTATAATCTTGTCTCTGGGAGATGTTTTCAGAGAGAAAGTGGGGGAAAAAAAATCGAAAAAGCTGTGCATCTTTCATTCCTCACCAGCAAAGTAAAATTTCAAGGTAAATGCTGCACTTCAAAACCCTGCTGAGCAGGAAAAATGACATTTGACACACATCTCTGACACAATGTTCCCTTCTGTTGTTTTACATCTTTTGTTTTTCAATCTTTCCCATTTTTTGCTCCCTTCATTGACGATTCGTACGGATCTATTGGTCTGAAAGGCAGGTCAGGCAAGATTAAGGGGAAGGGAGCAATGAAAGAAGCTAGGGCACAATTTTTCCACATCTGCATTGCATAAAAATGTGCCCTCTAGCTGACACAGGGGAGAGTATTACACAAGCTATCACATTTTTCAACACTGTCACACAGTTTCTTCCCATGAAGCAATGGCCCTGCTCTGCTGTCACAATATGCTCCAGTAAAAGATAACCACAGTGTTTTTTATATATGTCTGTATATAAAACAGTTTCAGAAAAACACAAAACTAAACGAAGTAAACTATTGCAGATCTACAGTAACCAGATGTTTTTAAGTTCCCTCTTTGAGTGACACCCATAAAAAGAGACAGTAAGGTGTTTGGGAAAGACTAAAGTGGGGAAAAAGGCTCAAAAGATAGCTGAGAGAGTTTTTTTTTCTGAAAAATCTTGTGTTCTTTGTCACTTGGGATCTTTCCAAACCCTCTTCTCTGAAACATGAAATCACTGGGAAAAATTCCCTTCTCATACATTGTCACACTTATGAGTATGACTGCACCTTTCCTTATAGGTAAAACACTAACTGGGTAAGGGGCTGAATTTATTTGATCGTAGTCGATGGAGAGTTCAGCCAGCTGTTGGCAGCAGAGTTCGGGCATGGGGCTGGGATGCAATATTTAAGTCATGTTTATGCAACATACTGGCTATGTGTCATTGAAAAACTCACTTAAAGATGTTTTGTAGATTTGATTGGGCACAGCACCTGACATAAAGGTGCCCCGAGTCTTGGTTTTCGTTGTGTCCTTGTCATGACCCCATCAGCCTTGAAGACAAAAAGGAAGGTGTGGACAGAAGATTCATTTGTGAAAAATTGCAGAGATCTGTTGCGGCAAAAACATCATACTGCAAAATTGTACATGTAAGCTGAGCTCCAACTTCTGCAGGTGTATCATCTTTCCTTGATCTGGGGCAAAAACTTTCTGTTTTCCCTTACCCTAACACTTCTCCGCTCTGTATTTGTAACTAGCTAAGGGCACCCCAGGCTTTCACAGGGGTATTCATGTTAATCTGTAAAATCAGAAAAAATAGGATAATGGTAGTTCCTGACAGCCCAAGCACAAATCCTTTGGCAACCGTGAGATGTTGAGGAGCTTTTTGTGGGTTGCAAGCATGTAGGAAAGAGGGGAGATGACTGGGAAGACTATGCTCCCCAACCAAGTGCCACATCTCTTGTTCACCTGCACCAAGGGCATCTCTGGGAGTGATCACTATTTACTCTGACTCTATGTCGCCATCAAAGGCTGCTCCACTGAATTGCTTTCATGCAACAACAAACCTAAAGCATTAAAAGAGTGGTTAATGATAAGGTGGCAGGCAAGGCAGGTCCCCTTAAAATAGTGAAATGAGAGGGAAATAACACTTTCTATTAGCCCTTGTTAGTTAATTTCTCTAGCTGTAATGACCAGAGTAGGAGATCTTGTTTGTATTCAGCACAACCCACAGCTTGTAAAGAAAAAAACCCACAATTTACTACATTTTGCCCTGTCTGGGTTCTCACTGCCATCTTTCTTGGACAATTAAAACTATTGCTATTTTAGACCACACCTCTTGCCAGGGAAGGCTTTAATGCACCAGGCAGATTCCAGAATGGGAAATAATGTTTAATGTAATGTCACAGATCAACAGCTTTCCACTGGGAGTTTTCTATTTTGAGGTTCAAAATCAAGTTGAACCTGTTGGGCCTGTTTGCTTAATCCAGCTGCTACCAAAATGGTGACAAGGGACATGGTGAGAGGTGACTAGCTAATGACATTCAGCAGACAGTGAAATGGAGATGAGGCTGCTGTGCTAAGGAATGGTTTCTGAAAACAGAGGTTTAAAAGGCTGCATGTTCATCTGAAGAAATGGGGAAAGGGCTTAGTTTTGAGATCTCCGGAAGCAGGGTATAGATGACACACACTCATTGGCTTATTTAAAGGAACTGTCTGCCCTGAGTTTCTTAGATGCTGGATTTATTGTGTGAGGCAGCTTGTTTCACATCAGGCTTTGCTGAGGTCGTTCTACAGCTTTCAGTAACAACGGGCACCAGCAGGTGTAAGTCCAAGTTGGTCATATTCAGCCCTCCTGACATGGTGCCTCAAATAAAATTAGGTACTGCTGGAGTACGTAAAGTTAAGAGAGGGATGAATGATTGAAATATCTGGGAAAATGTAGATGTCTGTGATAGATGTGGCATATCTCAGCTGTTTCTCTGGGGCTCCTCTAAGGCTCCCTAGTGCTGTGAATGGGGTCTAGAGTACAATTCATCCCATCCTTTAATGGACATCTAAAATAAACCCACTGAGCTGCATCCTAGAGGTTTATATTCCTTTCCACTGACTGACCACAGGGGAGATTGGGGTGACTGCTTCACAGATAAATGTCTATTATGACTGGTGAATGATACATGAGTTGAATCTAACCACTGCGATCAGGGATGCTTTAAGTAATCAAAGGAGACGAGTAAGTACGTCTTCTGAATAGATTATCTGAATACGACCTTTACTTCTCTCCATTCAGTGTACATGAAAACCAGGCTCTGACAAGCATGGATAGCAGACACTTATTGTTATCTTGAACTTTGATGTCACTAGAAGTGCATGAATGCTGACTGCTGATCTGACGACAGCCGGCAGAAAGTTTACTTTTGTTCAGACAGTGTAAGTTTACTGGGGAAAAGGAGTCTTGCAGAGAATATCGTTATGAGCTATGGCTTTGTGAGACATGAGAAGCTGTCAAAGGTACGTGCTTTTATGATCCTGGAAACAAATTTATACTGCGGAACATCATAAAAATAAATACCTTTTGTAACTTCTTGATAACATGAATGACTGATCAATCAAACTGGACAGTCATGTCCTCAGTCAAAGGACATGAACAGCCTGTGTCCCTCTTCGTAGTCAAGAACAAAAAACTGAATAGTTCAACATTTAAGTAAGATTCTTCCTATTTCAGAACAAATATTAAGTTGAGGAATAGGTACTCCTCAGAGATTGTTTTTAATTAAACAGTATCCTTTTTCTCTCTCGCTCATCTCTTTTTTTAATTACGAAACATCTTGAATAAGTCTGGCCTGACAGCAAGAGAGCCTATTAAAATGAGAGAGGCACAGTGTGTGATGGAGGGGGAAAAAATATAATCCCCCAACCTGGTTTTAACAAAGAAAAACATTCCTCTAATGCCAGCTGGCTAATTAGTAACAGGGACAACATCTCCTGTGCAGCATAATTATGAGAAACAAGGCCAGACGGCACCTCACATATCATAGAGTCATAGTATTGTGGTTTAATCCAGCAGGCAGATAAACATCACACAGCCGTTCGTTCACACACCTCCCAGTGGGATGGGGGAGAGAATCAGGAAAAAAGGTAAAACTCATGGGTTGAGATAAAGACAGTTTAATAGGACAGAAAAGGAAGGGAAAATAATAAGAATGGTAAAAGAATATACAAAACAAGTGATGCACAATGCAATTGCTCAGCACCTGCTGACCGATGCCCAGCCAGTCCCTGAGCAGCAGTTGCCGCCCTCAGACCAACTCCCTGCAATTTTTTTTGTTCAGCATGACATCATATGGCATGGAATATCCCTTTGGCCAGTTTGGGTCAGCTGTCCTGGCTGTGTTCCCTCCCAGCTTCTTGAGCACCCCCAGCTGGAAAGTCCTTGACTTCGTGTAAGCACTGCTCAGCAACAATGAAAACATCAGTGTGTTATCAACATTACTCTCATCATAAATCCAAAACACAGCACTCTACCAGCTACTGGGAAGAAAATTAACTCTATCCCACCTGAAACCAGGACCCATAGAATTGTTTGGGTTGGAAGGGACCTTAAAGATCATCTAGTTCCAACCCCCCTGCCCTGGGCAGAGACACCTCTCACTAGACCAGGGTGCTCAAAGCCTCATCCAACCTGGTCTTCAACACCTCCAGGGATGGGGCATCCACAACTTCCCTGGGCAACCTGTTCCAGTGTCTCACCACCCTCATAGTGAAGAATATCTCATAAAAGTAAATATTCTCTCCATATCACAGAAAAAGTTGCTGGGTAAAGAAACTAGAAGAATCATCTTGATTGCCAGTTCTTGCGTACAGAGTGGCTCTATGTCAAAGGACACATTTTCCCACGCTCAGGAAGGAATATGTCCCATGGCAGGACTTGAACAGCAGCAAGTAATGCGACAGGAGGTGTCTGAAAGTGGTCCTTAAGCTGCACATCTGTGAGCATCCCAAGATGCATTGAATACCTGGTTTCCAAATTCCCTTCTGCCTCTGCCAACAGCAATCACTTAGATGGACTAAGCTGGCTACAGACTGAGCTTGCAACCCCTAAACTGTCCATGAAGCACATATCTGCTACATGTCATAGTTAACTTCCAGACACCACCACCCATTAGGGTCTTTTGACCTTTAAAATAGGACCTTTCAGAATAAACATTTCATGTGGTAAATGTGTTTCTTTGTGCACCAAGAGTATAAAACCTGGCAAAATTTTGAGGTTTCCTGCCAAGATTCAGTGTGGCAGATTGGGCTCAAAATCACTGTGCAAAATCTTTCTGTTGTGATTCAGCTGCACTTTCACTGCTAGCTGTATCCTATAAGGAATCTATTTTGTTATCCTATCAGGAACATATTTTGTGTAGCGTATGCGCAGTCAGGTCAGTGCTCTTGTACCCTCAACTTCACTTTACTTCAAAGTGCCAATCCATGGTGTACAAAATGTCTTCTGGACATCTGTCCTGTCTGTCCTTCCAAATTTGCCTCTGCCTATGAGCAGCTGAGATGGATGGCGAGTTGCAGAGGACTGGAAGTCAGGAATGGAGAGCTGTGGGATTGCTGAGGAGGTTTTGCAGTGCTGGACTCCCTCAGGCTCAGATGTGGCCATGAGTGGCTGCCAGAAGTGAGTGATATGCAATTACAGTGTAAATGGAGTATAAAGTCAGGCGTGAGACTATGCTTAGGCTTATTTAAGATGTTTGTATAAATTCAGCATATTTGTATAAATAATTGTACAAATTCATTACCACCAGTGGTATAGCAGTCTTCTGGTTAATGAATTCTGGTTACATCTCTTCCCTGGAAGAGGGACAATTAGCACCAGCAATTTATCTTTAGTGCACACTAAAAATCCATCTGAAAACACATATAAATTTATTGGCCTCCAGAGCTACTATCTTTGCTGCTCAGTACAGAAATAAGCTCTTCCTTGCATAGTGTGTCTCTGGGCTCCTGAACCTTGCACTTCTGCCTGCATGGGGTCCTGTCTCTGTCCACGCCACACTTAAATCTGGTGGTTCCAGAAATGTTGCTCTGAACCCCTCTGGGAGGATGTGTCTCCAAATGCCTTGTGGAGAGCACTGAGCCTAGGCTACTCCACAGAAGCTAGCCACCACGATTTTTCCAATAAAATTCATTGTGTGGTTATGTGAATCCCTTTTTTTTTGTGACTTTTAACTGTATAAAAATCACTGTTGTGCTTTGTCATTGTCATGCCTGAGACTCATTCCCCCGTGAACAGGTTTATGGCCTTTCCTTGACCTCTGCCATCTTCTGCTAGCACTATGTTATGCCATCCATTGACCTCTCTGGCTCACCGGGTGATGAAGCCAGCAAATTCATCACACTTATTTTCTGTGCCTGAGGCCAGATGAATCCTTATAATTATACGATATTTACCTGATAAACATTTACAGCCCCAAACATTAGTTATTAACAGAGGAGGTAGTTGGTATTTGCACTAGAGCACTAATTAAATGCTCATTTCCAGTACAGTCACGTGTATTACCCAGAGCACAGAATGAATTATGGAAGTGACATATTTCAGAGAGCAGAAATATTTGCCGGAGGAATATTTCTTCTGAGACTTCTTCCTCCTATCCCCTTTATGGCAAAACACCCCTGGTTTTTAATAGAGAATGATCATGTTTATCGCTCTGTGTTTAAAATCACAAAGAATATTTGTTTCTGAAACATAATCGCTTGGAACACTAGCACAAAAGCCATTACAAGGCAGAATGATTTTGTTGGGGTGGAATCTATTTGTTTTTTCATAATGTAACAGGGAGCTAAAAATGTGCCGAGGGAGAAAGAAAAAGGGGAGAAAAACCATAAGAGAATGGAAACACAAGCACACCTGTATTTTTTTTCTCTAATAGAAGTTGGGGAGAGGTAAATATTTTTAGCACAGCAGGAGAGAAGAGGCCACAATGATCTGTTCTGTTGGCTACTTATCCAGGTGTGTGTTTTTACAACATGATTACTCATGGAGTAAATCTGGATCACAATTACCATTCATTATTTGATTTCCCTCCTCACTTTGATTGAAATATTTGAGTGTGTGCATTTAACCAACTATGCTGACTCTTAGGAGCATTGCTCTGAAAAGACTTTAATGGTGCATCTCATAGTAGGTATCTGGAGGATGTTCTATGCTGGGCATATGTCTGGACCAAACAGCGGGGATTGTAAACTTCTCACTGTTAATTCGTTTCCATGGACACTCACAGTCTTAGCATGGTTAGTCACCTTGGAAAAGCACTGTATGAGGTCAAAAGGTCTAATTCACATCTGTCCTGAAAGGGAAATCAGTCCTTGCAGGCTGATGAAATATTGCTGAAGAGGTGCAATATGAGCTGCCGGTTACAGTGAATTCTGCTCTGTTTGCATTGTCAACATCTTTTTTGGCAGCATTACAATGCTTGTTTTCATTGATTTCCTATTTCTAAACAAAAGGCATTGCTTAAGCCACGCCTCTTGAAGTATTTGCAGGAGTGGTGGAGTGTGTGCCTTTTGTATGTGGGGTTTTTTTGACATTCCAGAGCACACCTTGTGAACTGGAAACCAATGAAGCTTTCCGCAGGCTAGAAACAAACATTAAGATTTACACCACCAAGTTAAGGGGGTGACAACCTTTTGATTTAAAAACAAGCACTAAGTTGGACGCTCAAAAGCCCCAAAGTAGGCAACAGCTTTCAGCTTTTCTTGGGTAGAACACTGTAAGTACCCTAATTATTTCATGTTTACATAGTAAAAGTGAAAAACACTGTATCAGCTTGAAAAAATCAAGGATTTAGGAAGGCAATTTATAGTCATCTGTTTTAGAATCAAACCAGAGTCCTTTGGTTCCTGCTCTTATTCATGCCAAATTGTGCTGAAAATTTTTGCTCTCAGAAGTGCAGAAGCTCTTTCATTGTACAGATAAAGGTATTTCAAGTAGATATTATTTCCAGGGTGAGATTCAAATCCCAATTCATTTTTTTTTCTGAGAGAATGAGTTCACATTTCATGCTGCTTATATGGGTTAAACATTTCCACACATCAGCAGTTACTAAGTATCTGAGAAGTGGGAAAAAGGTTTTCAGTACGTGGGCTGGCACCATCCAGGGACAACAGAAGGAAACTCAATGGTACCAGGTGGTGAATTCTGACCTGCTCCCGAAATACCTATTCAAGAAAAGATGTCTTTTCATGGCTGGTGGAGGTCTGTACAAATCTTGTAGTCTGCTCAAAGGTTTCCAGAGGGGCCTATTTAAATGAGGCAGTTGGGTCTCGTTAGCAGCTGAGTACCACCGTGCATAGCAAAATTCCTTCTGCATAGAATGCCAGAGAAAACATCACTGTATGGATTCCCCTCTGCCACTGTCTCAGTGCAGCTGAGTGCAGCCTATCTTGTAAAACAAAGAGATTAATTACTGACCTTCAGCAATTAATTAGAGTCCAGAAAAGGAATAGTCTATATATTGGCTGTAGTGAAAGAAAAAATGCTATTTTCAATAAGCATAGTCAAAATAAAGACATGCCATTTCCTTAGGAACCTGTTATTATAATGGACTGCATTTCTTAATTATATCTAATTGAAAGAATGCCTAACCTCTGACCAAGAGAAGCCAGGGACAATTTTCTATGTCTTGGTGATTGAATGTGTTTGTGCAAGGAAAGGGAAAGCGGGGGAGGTGAACTTACTTCACATTATCATGAGTAAATATAATATTCCTGGTTTATACACCTCATTTTATTTTATAATCTGGACTAAAATTAGCTATTGAAAGCTTGCAGCCAAGTCTATACTTTGTCTTGCTTGAAAACTGTGTGGGAATAGGTCTGTTATTTTGGTTTTCCATTTACATTTCATTTGCAAGAGTTTCATGGGTCTTCCATGGATACTAAAACAGGTAGCTGTGCAATACTCAAGAAGACAGACCATGATGATGAGATTTACAGGTCTTGCCAAGAAGTTTCTCAAAATGAAGAAAGTTGGAAGAAAACATTTTTGTTTTACAGGGGGTGGCTGGTGGCTGAGATGAAGATGACACCATAAAAGTGTAATCAGCATGGACATTGGTTGGATGGGGCTTTGAGCAACCTGGTCTAATGGGAGGTGTCCCTGCCCATGGCAGGGGGATTTGAACTAGATGATCTTTAAGGTCATTTCCAACTCTAACCATTCAATGATTCTTGTCCCTTAAGTATCTCAGGGTTGCTCTAGTTAATTGTGGCACCATCATCTCCTTTCCCTTACAACTTTCATGATGATTTTTCCAGTTTACTTCTTTTTATATTTTTTTTTCCTGTCTCTTTCTGTGCTTCTTTTAGACAGATTAGGGCATCTCCTCATCTATGTTGACTCAGCAACATGGCAGACTTTCTGAAATGCTGAACTGGATCGAAATCATTATCAAACCCAAGATTTTTAGGACTGAGGAACTGCCTGCTGAATCATCACATTGAAAGCACTGATCCGTGGAACAATAGCTGGTTGGAAATTAGTGAGCCCGTAATAATGTCACGGACCATTCATTAGACTGCAGGGAGTATAAGAAAATAGGCCCAAAGGATTGTACAATAAACATTATTATAAGCAAACGCCAGCTGCCGGGAGGAAGAAACCAGCACCACCATGGAAAATGGTAAAATTGGAAATGTCATTTTAAGAACTGCAAACCTGACAGGAGGACAAATCGTGCCAAAAAAGTAATAAAGCTTAGGCAATCCATTATTTATGTGTGCTGGAAGGGAAAATTCTGAATATCCTTAAAGAAATAGAAAAGCCTGCTTGTTTTCAGTACGTTATTTTCATGCTAAACACCCCTCCAGGGCTCTGTGCAACCATACTTCTATGAAACAATTAATAAGGCTTGTTCTTCTTTCTTATTCTTATTTTTCTTCCTTGTTAAGTTTGCTGTAATAGTTACCACCTGGGACAATCCAATGCTTACCTTCCTGTTTCCACCAAGGTAAGAGGAATTATTTCCCATAATTCCACCAGGCAATCTGTACCAATTAAGGTTTCTCCAGTTGCTCCAGTTAATGGCAAAAATCATATTAACCTTTATGACCACTGGATTCAGGCTTTTAACAGATAAGTGTCTCTTCCTCTCTGCTCATCGTGGAAGAAATTTGCACTGAGTTAACCACTCAACACTTAACTTACCCAAAGACAATGATTTGTTTTGTGATAGCATGAGTTTTGCTGGGCATGGTCCCTCCTATCCCTTAAGTCCTTCTCTGACAAAATTTGCTTGAGTTGCTGTGGGTTGGTAGCTTTAAAAGAAATCCTTTCAGTCTTTGTCTCATCCCTGCTTAACATTGTCAGCTTCTGCAAAAACACATCGGTATTAAACCTGTGGCCTGGATATGTAAGCTAATACTGAAAATGAGATCAATCCACTTAGATTGCTTATAATAATAACAATGCTAATTAATACGTCTTTTTTTTTGGTATCATAATCACTAGGCCCAAAGGTTAGTGTTGCTATGGAGGGAATCTTGACCTTATTTACCAAGTGACAATGAACTTCTCTTGAACTTGGTAGGTGAATTCAATCATTGTACCTCAATCAACTGCAGTGAGATGCTGATGAGTTCAGAGAATTGGTGATCTGTATTTGAATAACCCATCATCTGGCAGTCACTCACAGTAAGACAAATATCTAATCATCCCCATCACGTCTCAAACTGATAAAGAAAATGTGCGTAGGCTAATGAAAGAGGGACTTTCTAGTAAAACATTCCCTAGCCTTTTCATTTCCAGTCTTGGCAATACTGGGTTTTATTCTTGTTATTTGCCTTCTGAATGAGCCGTAAATAAAAATTGATCAACCAGTCAGTGAAAGACAAAAAGTTTGAAGACATTAAAGTCTTTGAATACTGGCGTTGTTGAATACCAGTCTTGCAAGGATCTGTAGCTTTTTAAGTCACACAAACATGTGAAAAACTCATCTTGTCATCTCACTTGCTTCTTTTTGTCTAAAGAAAGTCCCTGTGATCTCTTAGTTACAGCCAAAAAGGTAACAGAGATGCACTGGGAGTCCTGAGCACCGGAAACTGAGTAAAAAACATTAAAATATTGCTGCTCTAAAATCTCCTTAATCTTAATCTATCTTCATGGTTTTGAAGACCTGGCTTCAGTGTTTAGATCTAGCAATAAGATACAATTTTAATTTGAAGATTAGAATCAAATAAAGGGATCCTAACCCACTGTCTGCAGACATTTTCCCTCTGTTGTGGTGGGCTTTCAAAAGCCCTAAATCTATACAATTCTGCATGTTTGCTCAGTTGTTCTCTAGGGGATTATAAAGGTTTTCAAAAGTAAAATGTAAATTCAAAATAAAAAGCCAGATATGATAAAACTAGAGGGAAATGGAGAATTTCCTTGCCTCTCCCCTTTACTTGCCGCTCATTTATTTTTTTCTCTTTCCCTCCTTGTTCCTGTCCCTTTCTATCACCCCATGTTTGGACTCAAAGTTTGTCATTATCTTGGTATTTTCCTTTGCACTGCAACTAGTACTTCCTATATGCCAGGTTTCATATTCCTTAACAGTGAAGGGAAATGAATGAATGAATAAATGAATAAACAAAAATCCTTCCAGAGAGGAAGAAACTCAAGAGCCCCATTCTCATTTAAATTAAAAAATAAAACTTTACAAAGGCCCCAAAAGTTTAAATACACTTTTTATTTGAAGTGTAAAAGATGAAGCACAGCACACATCTGCGAGGCTAGATTATTCCTCTGTCAAAAGGGGCAGGAGGCAACAGCTAGAGTTATTTGTGCAGAGAGTGCTTTCAGTGCTTCTAATTGTGCTCATTGAAGAAAAAAAACCTGCTTGCAGCCTTGTTCTTAACTGATTCTTACATGATCTGGGACATCAGTCAGATTGAAGTGATTGAATTTGTCACCGGCCTTTGCAGAAACGAAATGAAAATAGTCTAAGTGAGCATTATCGCTGCAACATTAAATAGCATAAACTTAATCTTCTTTGAGCTGACATTTTTGTGGGTCTGGCAAAAAAGAGAAGGAAGGAAATTTAGGCATGAGTTACGGAATAATAGTTCTAAGACACGACAGTATGGATTTGTGATTAGCAACAGAATCCTTCCAACCTAAAATGCGGCCCTCTGGATGCCAGGTGGCGTAAAACAGGGGTGACAGATCAGCAGGGATTGTATTCCATGGCCAAACAGAAGCATACAATGTCATTGTAGAGACTGTGGGGTAGCCACATGGCCTCCACCTACAATACCAGATAGGTGGGCAAATATCTCACATATCTTCTGTGGTATCTGCTGGTCCCATGCAGATGTGTGGGCTTAGATTTACTATAGTGGGAGAATAGACACATGTAAACATCTACATTTAGTTGCCCAAATACAGAAGTCTTAATCTCAGACTGAACTCAGCCCTAAAAACTGTGTCTTACTTTGCCTAAACTTTTTTTATGGCATAGTTTTATGCCTAAACTTTTAAAAGACTACAGTTCTTAAAGACTAATTCCTCCTTAGTTGCCCTGGTGCATTTTTATTTGAATGAATATCAAGCAGTAAGCTTCCATTATTCTCAATTAAGCAATCTATGAAATCTGAACAGCTAAGGAGAGGGGAACAGTGCTGTCAGGGTTAAGAAAGATAAACAGTTTATTTTGCTAATATATAGCTTATTGCATTCATGCTGTAGTTTAAGGCACCAATCTATTCTGAAATTACCTTAAAGTTCACTTCCTTAGATGCTTGAGAACAGTAGTGAAATAAACTAATTAAAAAGTTGATATAACTGACAGGTCCCTGTTAACTCAGCCCTCCCAAACCTATGCAAAAACAATTACAGTATGCAAATGCTGATGATCTACCTTAATCCTATTCCTTATTAAATGTCAGAGGCTGAAAAATGGATTGTATTATCATAGTTTCCTTATTTGTATGATGATGGTGCTCTAAAGATGTATCAAAACGTCACTTTTCTGAGCTAGCTTATGGACAAAGCAATTGACTCACTTAATCGCTGCAGGTAGCATACAGTATGTTTCTCTGGTCAGCTATGGACAAGGAAATTAGTTAATTATTTGTTTTATTATGTATTTCAGAAATTTTCTGAAATTTGCTTATCTTCTCCTGCATTTATGAGAGAGGGGCATCAAAATTTCAAGCCTTTGAGCATTTTTCATTTTCTTGTGAACTGAGATTTTCCTGTTTTGCAAAGGACAAAATGTGTGAATGTTATCTTATTGTATCAATACAAATTGCTTTTCTAGGCAATTAGCATGTTAGCAGGGAGACAATGGGTAGCTACTGTCAATAACCTGCAGTCATGAAGAAGAAGATACAAATATTCTGTCGTGCTTTTATAACTAAAAAGAAGTACCAGAAAATATTGCACAAATATGGGTTGCTGGTGTCCACAGGAATGGCAAAAATCAAATCCCAAACCCAAAAGCTGGCATAAGACAAAATTGACCAGAAATCATATACATTTGTAGTCTGTAAGCATAACAAACTCTAATAAAAAACACAAAACCAAACACAACCACAACCAACTTGTCAATTTTGTTTACTCCTTCTCAAATAGTGGATGTCCTTCCAGAGGCCTGAGCTCATATCAAACAGCTCAGATCTTGCTTTTCCATTTTTTAAAGAGGTAAACCTAAATAAACAGAATTTCTTGTGCCTCTCCTAAAAGCTTAAAACCATGTCAAACAAAAAACAAGGATTTTTTAAATTGTTTTTCAGTTTTATAGTTTATTCCTCTGCCTTATCTGTTGTTTTTTGACAGAGATGGTTATAAACAAATGTCTAAAGAGAATTCCAATCCCTTGGGAAAATAATAAAAAAAATTGTCTCCTGATCCTGCAAGGTTAGTGGTTTTCTTTGGAGGATGATGGATTCAGCCTTAGTGTTTCTAACTCAGTAAGGTTTGTAGTTAAGTTACAGCAAGGATTTGGAGCTGGAGAGCTTAGGGAGAGAAATGGAGATGGAGGACTGAATGAGAGATAAAAGAGAGAGAACTGCTTATATCTCAAATTCATCGGGGTTCCAGTCTTGGGGGTTGGTAAGAAAGAGCAAGGCTCATAACATCAATGCCTAAATTAGAAGAATGACATTAGATTTATCTGGTCTAGTTTACAGATTTTTCCGTGACTCACCCAATGTTTCAGTCTTTTTTTTTTTTTTTGCTTCAGACAAATGCTACTCAATCAATTCTTATCCTGAGGGACTTGAAAAGAAACATTATTGTATTACTACTCTGATGTGTTCTCTACAGCTATACAGCTCTGAAATGTGGGATAGCACATGGAAAAGAATAAGAAGCTTGTACATATTTATTTTGGAGGACAATTGCCTTGCTACCTCTGGTATCCAAGTACACAGCATGTTGTATAAGAGACTACAGTCATTTCATAGAATCATAGAATTATGCAATGGTTTAGGTTGGAAGGAACGTTAAAGATCATCTAGTTCCAACCCCCCTGCCATGAGCAGGGACACCTCCCACTAGACCAGGCTGCTCAAAGCCTCATCCAACCTGGTCTTGAACACTTCTAGGGATGAGGGTATCTACAATTTCCTTAGGCAACCTATTTCAGTGTCTCACCACCCTCATAGTGAAGAATTTCTTCCTGATACCTAATCTGAATCTACCCTCTTCTAGTTTGAAGCCATTACCCCTTTTCCTATCACTACATGCCCTTGTAAAAAGTCCCTCTCCAGCTTTCTTTTAGGTCCCCTTCAGATGCTGGAAAGCTGCTGTAAGGTATCCGTGGACCTTTCAATCTCGTATGAAGCAGTATTAACCTTCCGTGAAGATATCAGTCGTACAATTCACTCCAGAGCAATAGCTCTTCCTCCAAAAAGGGGGTAGCAACCAGGAAGAGGAGAAGAGTAAACTAGAAAGATTCAATGAAGCTTCTTGAGGTCACACCTGGAAAGTGCCTGCTAACCTTCAGCGCTGGTCTAGGTGATACCATCAGGGCTAGGAGCAACCACCACTCTGAGTAGGTTCCCATCCCTACAATCACAATCACAGCATCCCATCCAGACAAGTGGTGTAGATCACATGTGCCAGACCTAGTGCATAGAAACATTCATCTCCAGATGAGTGGAAATTCTTGTCTCTACCCACATATGCAGTGATTAATGCTGTTGCTTAACTCAGTTACATTCCTCCCTAATTCCCCTTACATGTCTTTTAAACTTGTGGCAATAGTCCTGTTCATCCCTTTGAAGCAAATTCTGTACATATAGACCAGCACATTCCATAAAAGGCTACCTGAGTCTATCTACAGTGTATGGATATGTCCAGATCACATACGGACCATTTGGGAAACACAAGATAAAGAAGCATGAACCGAAGGGAGGAAAGCAGTATATTTCCATATTTTGCAGTTCTTTCCTTCATTTACCATGAGAATAGGAGGTGCAGTTTTGGGGCTGTTGATTTCTTTACTGAGTCTATTCATTTAATGATCCCCAAACAATTGGAAAGGATGCCATATGAGATCTTTCAAAATGAGAACTGAATCAGGGCAATCAAGAAATGGTGGCATCAGTCAAGGAAACTGGTTATTTGAACATCTTTCTCAGGGATTCTTTTTTCTGCTGGTTTATTTGTTTTAAACACATACAACATTACCAAATCCCAAGCTGAGCCCCAGGGAAAACAAAAAAATAAATTAAAAAACCTAAACCCAAATATATAAATAAAGTATATTTCCTTAGAGAAACAATCAACAAAACCTCTGTTCTGCCAATCCCTAAATGCAATAGTCTAATGGGAAAAAAATGAAGAGAAAAAAGTAGATTTGGCACAAATAATAGGCTAGAAAGACAGGGAGACAGATCAGGTGTTCTGACCTGGGCAACACTAATACTGTATGAAGATCTGTGGATTTATTAGAGCACTAAGGGATGTCGCTAGTCTGTCAATGTGGAGAACAACTGTACTTCAACATGTGGCGTTTCTCAGAAAGAAATAACTTGCAACTGGTTGTGTGTACAACAAAAATAAGAGCAGGCAAGAATTAAGCTCTGTCCAAAAAGAACAGGGAGATAACCCCTGCCAGTTTCCCCGTACTGGTTTGATAATGAGCTTTTCCCTACTTGTATATGAAATAACTTTTACAGGAAGATTACACCTGCCTAAGCAAGATGCCAGAGTAAATTGAAAACTATATACAATAGTTGGAGGTTTTGAAAAGGATACCTTTAGTGCTTCTCTTTGCCATGAAGACCCATGAAATAGAGAGGGAGAAGGGAACAAACAGAGGCAGTGGAGAACTTTGAAGATTTTTTGAATGCCTTTTTTTTGGAACACATAATACAATCTGCTGCTTTGGGGTTGCTTATTCCACCTTCGATATTATCTATTTATTATCTTTTTAGCAGCCTGATATATGTTAGCTATAAATCCTTATCAGAGTTCACATTTCTGTATCATGTGTGTCTCATTTGTGGTTGAACAATTCAGGAGAAGGCTCTGCCTACATGCAGGCTCCTCCCCACAGACAAGGGATATATGTGAATCCTGTGGATTGTTCCCACATCCAAGGAGGTTTGTGTCCTGACGTACCTGCTCTCTGCTCCCTACTTTCCCCAAGCTTCAATTAAGCACAGGCGAGGCCAGCTCAGGTCTTGCCCAGCTCCTGCCTATAGGGTGAGATTTATCTCAGGTAACTCTGGCCGCCAGATGGTAAACAGTCTGAGATACTCCTCTAGTCAGGGAGGAGGACATGAGTCATCTCCATCAGATGAGATGAAACATCTTCTTCAGGCTGCTGTACTTTTCTTCTGGGAGGGGACATCTCAAATACCAACTTTTAGATGGTTAGAGTTAAGCATCATGAAGCACAGATTCAATTACTTGTCCAAAATCCAAAGACAGCTGATACCAGTGTGGTACCTTAAATACAGTCTCTTAATAAGTGTTATTGTTGTTGCATGGCGGCCTTCACCTCCACATCAGTACTCTAGCTCAAAAGCAGAGCAATGGACTGCGATCTCAGGCACTTATAGATCTCTAAGTTCAGAAGATCCATTATACTTGAAGAAGTGAAGGAAAAAATGCTCTGATTTTTTTTTTTGGTTCTTGCTTTTAACATGAGAATGGCAAACTTGTATTTGTTTGTCACCTATCCTCAACTTCAGAAGGTTTGAAGGGATTTTGCTCCAGATAAAGAAAGAAAGTTGACTCTGTTTTAGACAGATACCATGTGGAAGTAATTTCAGTTCCAAAAATGACTGTTTTGGGAACCTCTGAGATTAATAAAATATGAATAGGCTGCTTTGAAATCTTGACTGTAGCATCATGTGCTATCACTTTTTCTGTGGAAAACACTGATTTTAACTGGCTTATCTGATCTGTGGGCACTGGCTCTAGGCATTCCCTGTCATCTAACCTTAAACGTCTAACAGTTATCTCTCTAATCAGTGGAGAAGCATTCATCCTTCTGCAAGATGGATGTCCAGGAGGAGTCAGTGCCTAGAATTGCCTGTCTATGCCATTTTGAACAAAGGTAGAAGTGTACTAATGATTACTAGTGGGATCGTATGAAATTTTACGAACCAAAAATACTTAATGAATAGCTTGTTTAAAGAAGAAGAGCAAAAAAATTCCTGCTAGTCAATGGGTATTAATAATAATAAGCATTTTCTTTTAGGAAAGATTTTAGAAAAAAAAGTAATAATTAAATGTCGATTTTAGAAAAAAAAGTAATAATTAAAAAATTAATTAGTAGATAAATAAATGTAGTATAGATATCATTTGTCTTGGGAGAGAAATTTCATTTTCCATGTTTTCTAGTCATAAGATTTGCATAATATTTACAGTATGTCATGTCCAGCTGGTGGAGAATTGAACCCCTGACTGATTTCACACCCAAGACAGGATAAAAATATTTTGCCACTGCCTTTGCCTATGTTTAATTGAGTGACTAAGACGAAAAGTTTTCTTATTTGAATACTGACAGCCAAATTAAAGCAAAATAAAGCAATCCACTATTTATCCATCTTACAGAGGTATTAAAAAAAAAAATCCATAAAACCAGCCAATTATCTGCAGGACACTTCTTGCTTATTAGGTTTTATCAATTTTCCTGGACATACAAGTGTCCACAGAGACTCTTCAAGATTAAATTGTCTTTTTCTTTGGGGATTCAGGGTAAATAATTAAAGTCTGTAAGTATGTTTTCAGTTAAAATGATTAGCATCCAGACAAAATTCAGAGAAGGCAGATGGAATATTCAGGCCAGACTAAACATTTAGTGGATGAGAGTTACAGCCTACTAATTTAAGTTGCTAATTCAAAGCCCAGTGAAGGTACTAAAAGCTCCCCAGTTGTCTCAGTAACATACACACAGGGTATAAAGTGTTTTTTAGCAGGTTGTCAGAATTGCAGACCAAGGTGAATCAACACACTGAGCTAAAATGTTTTCTGGATTACTTTCATCTTTCTCAAATGTCAGTAAGTGTGAGAATTTCAATCATTTGAACTGATGGTCTTTTCCTTTAAGGTATAGGTGTCTTAATATGTTGTGGCCAATTGCCAGTTTCCAAGTAGTACAGTGCAGCATGAACAGCTTTGATTTAGTCATGGGTTGTTTGTAGGTGAAGTCTATCAAAGTAAGGGATAGTGACTGTAGACAGCAATTGTCTGCAATGGGACAATTGTCCTGCTTTCCCAGTACATAAAGGAAAGGGCTAATTTTGAATCATGTTTTACTTGATCTACTTTAGACACCTACTTCAGGGTAAGGTAACCACAGTCCCCAACTCAATGGCTGGATCAGTATGGACTGCACAGAGAGGCTAAGACCTCCCCAGAGTGGGGAAGTCCACGCAGTGGATGTCAACCTTACACGTGTCCATACTGGTCTGACAGAGGCTTTTGGAGAAACTTTCCACGCATACTGCATCCATCTCACGAGCTACCTTTAGATGACCTACAGGCTGCCTGCATCCATGCAGCTGTCTGCCAGCATGTGCAGCACATAAATATGGACTTGAGTGCAACCTTTAAGGTCAACCTCAACACCCAGGAAGGTAGCAAAAAATAAATAAATCTGGAGATAACTTCAGAGTGCATTGATGTTTAATCCAGGGGAAAATGGCAAAAAATAAAGGTCACTGAAAAGTTGGCTTGGGGGTAAACTGTTTTCTGCTGAGGCGGGTTGCTGCCATCACTGTGAAGAAGAAAGGGAGACTGTTGACTTAGATCCAAGGTGAGATTAATCGGTGTCATCATTAGAGGCCTAAATACCAGATGTCTAAAATGGAGGCTGTCACCTTAGGGTCCTTAGTCAATCCAAAGAAACAGGAATTAGGAGTAGGTAATTGTGTCCAACAGGCAATTTTCCTCCTGCCAGGATGGGTACCAGATCATGTGGATCATGCTCTGGAGGGACCTAATGTTCACCTCTGATGGCAAAGGAACACTAGCGAGACACCGAAGCGTGAGCAGGTGACTCCTTCCTTGAATTTACATTTCCCAATAGCACAGAAAGGATGTTACTTCAGTGGTGGCTCCCTCCCTTCCTCCCCAGCCATCTCCCTCTCCAGCCAAAACCCGTGTACACCAGCAGAGCTTGTTTTACCCAGGATGCAGTGGAAAGACAGCGACACTCATTGACAATATATATCAAAAAAATACATAAGGCCAGTATCAGCCCTAGATAGCAATTAAAATATGGCAGTTCCTATAATCAGCAGCGCTCAAGGAAATGACATGGGCTGCACCAGAGTCACTGACCTTTTAGTTGCCTAGTAAATACTCATTCATAGAATCATAGAATCATAGAATCATTCAGCTTGGAAAAGACCCTTGGGATCATCGAGTCCAACCATCAACCCCACTCTACAAAGCTCTCCCCTACACCATATCCCCCAACACCACACCTAAATGACTCTTAAACACATTCAGGGATGGTGACTCCACCACCTCCCTGGGCAGCCTGTTCCAGTGTCTGACCACTCTTTCTGTGAAGAATTTTTTCCTAATGTCCAGTCTAAACCTACCCTGTTGCAGCTTGAAGCCGTTCCCTCTTGTTCTATCGCTAATTACCTGTGAGAAGAGACCAGCACCAACCTCTCTACAATGTCCTTTCAAGTAGTTGTAGAGAGTGATGAGGTCTCCCCTCAGCCTCCTCTTCCTCAAACTAAACAGTCCCAGCTCCTTCAACGACTCCTCATAAGATTTATTCTCCAGGCCTTCACCAGCTTCGTTGCCCTCCTCTGCACTCACTCCAGCACCTCGATAACTCTCTTGTATTGAGGTGCCCAAAAGTGGACACAATACTCAAGGTGTGGCCTCACCAGTGCTGAGTACAGGGGGACAATCACCTCCCTACTTCTTCTGATCGCACTATTTCTAATATAAGCCAGGATGCCATTGGCTTTCTTGGCCACCAGGGAGTCCTTGTCTCCTGGCTTTGTAGCCAGAGGAAGGTACTTTAACCACGTTAATTGGAGTGACACCTTCCTGAGGACTATGTGGTGGCCCTCTCACACCTGCAATGGGTTTCTATTCAAAATGTAAACACTTTACCTGCTCTGAGAAACCATGGGGCAACAAAGCTGCCTGCTGAAAATAAGTGTATGGACACATTTCTGTGCTCCCTTTCTTGCACAAAGAGAAGACAAGAGTCATGCTGCATTTATATTTCTACATTTATATTTGTTATTTTGCATTTAATTTGCTATACGTCTATATTACTGGACAAGAGAAAAACCTTAACTTTATACGAGACATATGGAAATCAATTTCCAGAGTAAACCATAGTTTTTGCAGCTAAAGGAGAAGAAAAAGAAGAGGAAGAAGAAGAAAATTTTTTAAAAAGCCATATTCTCCTTAAATAGCCTTATGCAGGTTTCTTTAGAAAACATTCTAAGAAAAAAAAAATTAGATTATCTTGTAGCTTTAGTTCTGTTAAATTCAGCCTTCTGAAAAAGGTATCTCAGTGCATGGTGTCTCAGTGACTAATTTTACATACAACAACTTCTGACTAACATGGTCTTGGTTGCCTAATGTGATGACAGAAACTTTTTTTCCCTAAATATCAATCTGACGTGAATAGCAAGTGGAATGTGGACTCTGTTCATCCATTCAGTCACAGTACTGTATAAAATTTCCCTCTGACACATGTGTAATAATTTTCGTGTTTCTTTCCTCAGAAATGTGAGGACAGCCTAGAAGGAATAAGACCAGTGTGCTCTTGGCACGCCTGCCTGATTAAGCTTCTGCTTGCTTTTTTGTTTTATTCTGCAATAAAGTCGGTTTTTCTGATTTATCATCTCTACTGGAAAAGGTAAATATAATGTATATCAATTTTTTTCAGTTTCAAAAATTGTTGTCATTACACTATGAAACTTTTGGAGCTGCATTAGTTAACTTTAGTAATTATAATATCTCTAAATTGCCTTCTTTCCAACAAGGAAGAGAACACTTAAGAAGAGTCAATATTTTCCTTACCCTGGTGATCATATTTCTTCTAAGCCTATTATATCACTGTTATTCCATTTTTAATGGACTGGATATAATAGTAGTAAGTTTAGCCAGAGGTTGGCCCTTCATTCTGCTTGACTGATTTTATGTACCTGATTATATTTTGCTTCAAATCAGTCCAACACCATTGTAACTCACCCACCCAGAGAAGTAAGTCTTGATTTTTCTCTTTCACCAATAAAAAGCAAATTGGTTTAAAAGCTTCTGCGGCATAACTCAAAACCCTGAGTTTTTATGTCCTGACATCTGTGCTGTTCTAGTGATCGTTTATATATCATAATCTAATTACAAATTTGCATACAGTATCGAAAATAGAGGGACAAATTCAGATCATTTTAAACAAGGCTCACAGAGGATGGTAACTGTCATTTTTATCTCCACTTGTAAAACGCTTTATGAATGTTAGGCTTGTGTAGCATTGTTTATATTTGAGAATTGCTTGGATTTAAGGGTAAAATAGTGAAACTGAAAAACAAGAATTGATACTATTTTTAAATCCCTAAAGGTCGTTTCTTGTCACTTTGAGTCCTTGTTATCATAGCAATAACATTATCTGATAGAAAACATTCGGTGGGCTTATGAGAAGTGCCACCAGCCAAATCCAAACAAAGCCTGTTGCTACACGCTTCAAGTTAAAATCGCAACTGTAAATCCATGGTTGAGAAGGCTCCCCTTCCCTCCTGTTTTCAAAACAAGCTGGGGAAACAAGAGGGATTAAAAAATGCTTTTACATTTTTTCTTCTAAAATAAAAACTATAAAAAAATCTGACCTTTGCAAGTAAAAAAGAGAAAGCACTAAGTTTGATGCTTATTTTTATCTCTTTTGTCTCTTTATATATTTGCATACATTTAGTTTTGTAATATATATTATCTGTATATATCTATATATTAATAAATATTCTCTGTATCCGTTATTCATGTAATTACATACAAATATGAATAATTTGTTCTTCTACCATGTTTTTTCAAAATTTTCAATTATTCCCCTGAAATAAAGGGAGAATGTAATCCATAAATTAAATGATATTTCATTGTTTATTTTGATATCATTTATTAGCATCATTAATTAAAATACTTATTAATAAATTATTTATCGGATGTTATTTAACTTCAGGAAATATGCCTGTGTCAGGTGGGTTTGGTTTTTTTATTTTATTTTGGTGTGAGGACTGATTTTTCTGATGTTACAGAAGAAAAGAAAAATAGGATCATAGAATCATTGATGTCTAGGATGGAAGGGACCTTTCATGTCATTGCATCTAACCGTTAACCTAACAGTCCCAAAACCACCACTAACCCATGTCCCTCAGCACCACATCTATCCGTCTTTTAAATACCTTCAGGAATGGTAATTCCACCACTTCCCTGGGCAGCCTGTTCCAATGCTTGATAACTCATTCTGTGGAGAAATTTTTCCTAATATCCAATCTAAATCTTCCCTGGTGTAACTTGACGCAATTTCCTCTTGTCCTATAGCCTGTTATTTGTGAGAATACTAGCATTTTTTTTTATATATATTTTATTTTATTAATTATACACAAAAGCCATAAAAATTTCAAGGGATTTGATCCACAGGAATGCAAACTGATAAATATTGTATCTGTACAGGTCTAGAACTGTCTCAGGGATGGAATCACCTGGATTCTGTCACTGGCTTTGCTTTTCACCTGTTGGGTCACCTTGAGGAAAAGACTTAATTCCCTTGAGGCCATTCACCTTCACACATTTTTTTCTCAAAACACCTAATTTTTACAGAATTCATTCTTGGGGCTAAGAACCATCTCCAATTTATGGTTATACAGCACTTAACGCAAGTGACTTCAGTCTGGAGTTTCAAGGTGTTTCTGCAGTACAGCCAATAAATAATAAAGGAACATACCCTCAAGATAGGGAAAATGCACATTGGCTCTGAGGTGACTGCGTACGGAGGAAAAAAAGATAATTGTTCCCAGGTTTCTAATTTGGGTGTTGATCAGGATATATTTTTGGGCTGCTCCCATAAGCAGTTCAGAACAATCACGCAGGTGTCTGCCCTTCATATTAGCTTCAAAATAAATACAAGCTGTAAAAGTCCCCTGAAGTTTTCTGTAGAAGATGGAGTAATAAAGTATCTGACTTCAGGCATGCTGTAAGTAGCTGATTAAAGCATCTGAATTGCAAAGTCATTCTTGACCTGCATTCTGTTCCTGTCCTGAAGTTCTCTGTGCAATAAGCACATGAAAGAGCATTACGCACCAGTTTTCTTAACAAAACATCCACTGTCAGAAAATCAGCTCAGTAGTTCTTGCAAATAATCCCCCAAGCTCCTTCATTTCTAACAGGTGCAATGAGTTATTCCCCATTGCAGTGGGACTCACCTTTGCAAGAAACTTTCTTTTTCCTAATTTAGGTTCAATTTCAAGGAAATCCCACATTTCATGACGGGGGGTTTGTATCTAGATGATCTTTAAGGTCCCTTCCAACCCAAAACATTCTATGATTCTATTAATTTTATTTTTGAGAAAAATATCACTAGGTACTTATTTTCTCAAAAACTAGACTAAACAACTTTTCAGTTTTGTAGCTCCTGAAGAACCTGTCCAGATCTGGTGAACTTGGCCCTAAACAAGGCCTTCAACAAGCACAGCAAGGGCAAGCCTGCCCTCAGGACCTTTTAATGCAAGTGGATAAGGCAAAACAAGATGAGGTGGAAAGGTGAAGCTAGGCCACCTGGATCCAGATTCAGCCACTTATATTTAAAGACGTGATTTAGTTAAGTCTCTGTGTTTGAGCTAAGTACCCAAGTGGCCATTATAGCCAATTAAGATCAAGACCAAGGCCATACAGTCAATGGAGAGAATGAGTGACTGACCAAATGTCGATCTGTGCTGTAGATTGAACTCAATGGTTCTTTGGATCTCGCTAATGGCATCAGTTAGATCTCCACTGTCTGTGATGGGACATTACTAACCAGGCTCACCTGCAAGAACCCACATGCCACACTTGCATTTAAATATCTGAATCTGAATTCCTTCTATGGCTCCATCTCAAAGCCGGCTGTAGAGTGTATGAGATGTCCCGACTAGAAAATACTGCGCTCGATTAACCTGCTTTTATAAAGCGTCTTCACTTTGTCTAACTTTTGCAACCTTTGACTTAAACACCATTCCTCCACCTTTTGTCTTCTGGAATTTTCAGTCTCCAATTTCTTCCAGTTAACAGAATTCTTTATTTAATTTTATTTTCAGAATAGTTTCCATGGCATCGTAAGCAGAAAACAATGGAATAGCAGGAGGTGTCTATAGAAATATTTATATTAAGTAAATTATTACTAGTCAAAAAAATCATTAACATTGTGAACATTGCTGGACATAACAGCATTTTGATTGGGCTTTGTATGCAGGGTGCCACCATAAAGATAATTTTTTGTTTCTGTCAATATTACAAGGAAGAAATAAATTTCTAGCTGTGACACATCCTTCTATGCAATGCTGCTTTGGATTTAATCCCATTGAACCTTCATGTATTTTGACAGGTCTGACACGGTTAAGCACAAGCATGGTTTGAGGAGTTTCACACTAAAAAGAAATCTAATTAGAAGCTACTATAGGGTAAGAATACTCTCAGATGATGGATTGAGGTAGTAAGGCTGCCGACAAGTTGACGTGTAAAGATCTCACTTCTATTTTAAAAATAAATGTGCTAACTTCTAAATATCATTTCTTAATCATTTGAACTACACAGTCCTTTGTATGCTTAATAGGATGGAAAAATGCCACTCAGAGAATGCAAATGCCTCTCAGCACATTGTAGTGACAGCATCAGCTGTTTATGGTCCATGAGTCTTCTACGGTCAACTGGCAAAAGATTATTTTTTGAAATTAATAAAAAAGCTCAATTAGATCTTAACTGAGACTATTAGGATCTCCCTTTGGGGGACAGAGTTTCACATTTACACTGGAGACAAAGCAGAGATATTATGCCTGGTTTTGTTCTCCCTCACTTGCTAATTTATATGCAAGAAAATATCTCGTGCTTTTATTCTATTAGCATGTTCTGGCCATAAGCTTCTGGGCTTTAGTGATTCTCAAACCTGGATATAAGAACTTCTGCGTGAAATGCAGAATATTTGGTTTTGCTGCAGAAATTCATTTTTTTAATCTGTAAGATACCTCTGAGTGTTTGGTTTGAATAACCTCTTTAGCCTCCAAAGAAAATTCAGGAAACAATGTTAGACCTTGCCTGTCTTGAGTTGTCATCCAAGTGCAAGTTATCTCAAGTCAAGGATTTGTAACTCATTATAAAAGCTCCTATGTTTCTCTCAACTCTCTTCTTACTTCCTTTCCCATCTCTCCTAGGATTACAGTCTTGGGTAAATTAGATCAACAGAGAAAACAGCACTGGATAATTCATTGTCTACTACTTTCATATCTTCAACAGTTCTAGTCTTTGCTGATCATTTACTTTTTAGTACGGAAAAAAAATATATTATTCCTTGTGTTTATTTCCAAGACACCTGGCAAGATGGATTTACTATCTTCTTTTTCCTTCACAACTTTTTACCAGCTGCGATCCTGTGAAAGACTCCGTCATCTTCCTGGACGGTGTCTGGTCTTCAAAGAAGCCTGGGGAAGAGATGTTCTTTTCTAGAGGAACTTGGATTAAAATGGTGGATGTATGAATTACATGAGAAAAGGCAAAATTAGAGAAATAATTTGAGCTAAGTCTACTGTTCTGAGCTTAGGTTCTTCAGAAAAAATATATATCTTGGAAATTCAGACATTTGTGTTTCCGACTTTTCTCAAGCTGCACAGTCATGACAGGTTTGAAAGAGAACCGAAGCCATAAAAAGATTTGAAATTGTCTGGAAAATGGAAACATTAAGAATAAGGGGTAAAGCCAGGCAAGAGGGAAGAAGGGTTTTATTTAGAGGCAGGTGGAGAGCAGTTCTCTTCTTTCTCCTTTGTCTCTCAGTTTAGCAGTTATAAAATGCACTTTTCAAACTCAGTCTTTTGCTGAGGTTTCTTGTTCATTGTAGGTGCGTTTTAATTGTTCTAATTTAGGCATCTGAAAACTGCTTATGTAAATATAAGTAGCCACCAAAGGCGCTCTCTTAGAAATTGGATAAAAGGCAAAATGGGTTGAATCTCTCTATTAGATGACATGACCAGGAAAAGAAAACCCATAGGTATCTTCAGTTTAGATACGTAGGGTTAGGTGAGATGAATCCCACTCTTATTGTTCAGACACAGCTCTACTCCTTGAGCCGTGCGTTCCCCTGGAGACTCTTACACAGGAACAAGGTACAACAAGGATTGCTTAGCTTTCAAAACTATCCAAGACTGGGTACTTTCAACCCAATATAACTAAGGGATTGTAGTCAGGGGAAAAGCAGAGTGACTGTAAGGAAAAAAAGAAAAAAAAAAAAAGAAAACCCAGAAGTCTTTTCATAGGATCACTAGTTAAATCTCCTTTGGGAAGTGTAAAATGCCATAGTGTATTATGTTTAAGTTCTACGATTTTAAACATTACCATAGGAAATTAATTGTATGGAATAGTCATTCAATGCCTAGATGTATAACCACCCATATATACAGACAGGAACAGACCACTGCAAAAGCTCTGCATGAAAATCTGAATTTATTTAAAGGATTTGTTGATGTTAAGGCCAGAAAAGATCATCACAATCTTCTATTTTGATCCAGAGCAGACTACACTCACTCACTTATGGCTGAAGTGGAGTTTATATTTTTAAAGAGAAATCTGAGTCTATTTGATGTAGGAGAAGCGGTACAGGAATCCTCCATTTTACTCTTTCCTTTCAATTTCTGCTTCTAATTTTACATGCTATATGTTCTCTCAAACTTTGTGAAGTGCAAGCTTTGCAGTTTTGCCTTTGCTTGGCATAAAATCTAGCATCAGTCTGGTGCCACTGTGAATTCTGTTCTTCTTCAAAGTTCTCAGCTGCTATGGCTTAATACTTGTGTATGTAAACTAGCATATGCCTGCAAAACATTAATTTAATCTTGCTTTTTCTGATAAAAAAGCAAGAACTATCTGAATTGTATATTAATGGATCAAAAGACTTGGGATTTTTAATACTTATGTATTGAGTAACAGAGGTTTGTTTACTCTATTGCAAGAATTTTGTGTTGGTGGTTTGATTGTTGAAATAGTTCAATTGTAAAGACAAGGGCTTCTGCATGATGCTTGGCCTAAGAACCAGAAAACGGGCCCTGCTACTGCTTGGTTTACTAGGACGGATGTAGCCATAATATACTAGAAGGAGTTCAACCAAATAGCCCTGCTTTCTGGGATTTTGGGTAATTATGCAACCAGAGTCTATTTAAGCCACAAATTTCCTGCCAGGGATCTTCTTATACGTGTATGTTGGTGAAGACTTCTCTATGTTCTGCTAAATCATAAATCAGATTCTTATTATTTGTGTTCCTGGTAAAAGGCTTAACAAATCAATGAGGCAAATATAGAATAAATCTGCCCCATCTAGATAGTATGTAATTCAGCCTTGTAGGGGCTATCATCTCTACAAACACCATCATTGGTATTACTTCTTTATGTATACTGCAGCAGTAGTTAGAAAACTGAATTGACCTCCAGGTCCCTGTCATGCCCGTTCCCTGAAGAACTAACCATTCATAGAAATTAGAAACAAATTATTCTGTAGAAAGAAACTCTTCTACTTCCAGTTTAAGGAGGAGAAATGAGGCCAATAGGGATTAAATATTTGTCCAGTGGAGCCTGGAATTATAGTTTGTAAGTTTGATTAATTATTGACAATTATTAAGCAATTTTAGTGCAATTTATTGCTTCCTCGTGTTGTTGTCAAGGCACAATTGCTATAGGGAACAGACAAGAATCTGCAAAGTGGATTAATAATTAGTCCTGGGTCTCATATAAATTTAGATTTTATTGTTCTTTTATTGCCATATTCACAACAGCTGTTCTATGCAAGCATATGAAATGAACCATTGCCCTTTCTGCATTCCTGTGTGGAGCTGCAATGGCACAGTTTGCATCCCCACAGATTCCCCCATAACTGCCCACCTCGTTCCTACTGCCTGTTGGCTCCGAACTATGTTTGGTTAGCGCGTGAGAGCTGGAGATCAAGGATCGCATCTGTACCGAAGCCTTTCCAGCTCATTAGTGACATGGGCAATTTGGGGTCACTATTCAAGCCTGAGTACTCATCCTTGATCTTTGATGGAGCTGGTTGAAACCAAGACTATTTACCCTGTTCTAACATAAGTGTCTATAGTAGGGGAGAAGACTCCTCCTTTGAAGATGCCATCTGTCTATGCTGACAGTAAGCTGCACCTAGACATCCAATTTACATTAAACATGCTAATTCTAAATGGCTTTGGTTTGGGTACTTGAATCTTATGCAGTCTGCACAGGTTTGTAGTTTGTATTTCATCCTCTTTCATACCCTCAGCACTTTGTGATCTTTTAATTTTTCTGCCACAATAATCTAGTCCTCCTGCGGAGTGGCGGCTGGGAATATTCATCCCAGCTATCTTTGTAGCCCCAAGCAGATGGCTAAACTGCCTGGTCTGTGCAGAAAAAGAGAAGCTCCCTCAGAGATCAAATGAGAAGAGACACCTAATCTAACTCTGGCTCAATGGCAGGAGTCTCTGTCTCAGTTGACTAGAGAGACCCAGGAAAAAACTGTGTTCGAACCCTGATATTTAGGAGTGCGAAAAGTGCTGAAATGAATATGAATTTTGTTGCATTAGAAAACTGTATAAATGTCTTTTAATTATTTAAGCCAATGTCACAAATTAACCACAGGACTCTCCTATTTTTTTTCTACATGAGAACATGAATAAAATTTTAAGCTTGTGCTCGTTTATTTTTCTTCTGGTATTTTTTTCTTGTTTTCTTCCCCCCCTGCCATGGCACTGAGTTCTTTTGAATTTCATATTTAACAGCATTAAAATACTACTTGTCATACATATATCTCGTTATAATAATAGGATAAGCAGGGCTTATCAAAAGAACCCTGAGAAGTAGAGAGGCTGATGCTTTGTTTCCAGTAACATATATAATAACCTTTCTGAAAAATATCAGCTAAAGCTATATTAAGACTAACTGAAAAATAAAGCTTTTTAGAAAAGTCCAAACTTATGGGCATGTGGTTTTTTTCTGGCAGTGAGCTATCCTCTCTTTAACCTAGCTGCAGTAAAACACTCCTGAGTTGCAGCACGTGAGCTCTGCCATCTCAGATAGCTGCTAGGTTACTGATTGCCCAAAGTCAGTGTATGGACCTCTGCCCAAAAACTGAGAGAAAAACATTGTTTGCTTCCAAGAGAAATACGTTCCCACTTTAAGAAGACATACAAAAGGAGGCATTTTTCAGCTTTTGTAAGCTACTTCAGGTGAGGTCAGGAACTGACAGAGATAGTGAAAAAGAAATGCACCTGTGTTGGAAAAGGATGTTGACAATGTGATGCTTGAAGGACTTAAGATCTAACAAGACAAAAGAGGATTGTCTGCAGCATACCACTGTGGAAAAGTGCAATCAAATGCCCTACACTGCGCACAGATAGCTGTTGGCTTCTCAGACCAGTTTAACATGGGACTGAGCCCCCAGGGCCATGGTTAGAAGGTGAAGCTGAAACTCTGAAGGATGTTCATTTGTCTACTTTTGAACAACCAATAAGGACCTCTCACTAATTAAAGAGGCTTTATAGGCCCATCCAGAAGACATTTCACAGAACCTCAGAGGGTTTTTTTTCCCTTCCAACCTAGGCAATTCTATGATCCTATGATTCTAAGAAAGGTGAAAATTAATTTTTTTAACATGAGCAAAGCAACTGATTTCCTCTTATTGTTGTTCTCAGAGATGGATTAATTTTTATTTTTACTAAATTAATTTAAAAAGAGAGAAATCATCATGAGGCAGAAACCTGGACTGCACTGTTTCATCCCACAATGGCTAGTTTTACAAAGCTATAAGCGATGAAATCTAGGCCTATATGAATGGAAGTATCAGGCAGTCGTAATCATGAACTCTGTGACCAGCGCCACCTATGATAAAACAGTAATACAAATAAATAAAAAAAAATTTCTTTTCGGCTCCACTAAGAGTTAATCCGCAAAACTGTTAAACTTTTCAAAATACTGAACTAAAAATAGCACAGTCCCTGTAAATTGTTCTAACTGCTGGAAAAGATAAGGCTGTAAGACAAAGGGCAAGTCTCTCACACATGCACAGACTCACACATGTACAGCCGTTTCTTTGAATTAAAAAAAAAAATATTAAAAAGAAAAAGCACTGCTACAATGCTGTTTGCTTAGTTGGGCTTTGGGCTTATGTTGACAGTGACTGTTTGGATTAAGCCCTATGGGTTCCAAGTTGAACAAAAGCAATATCTATCATGGTGTTTATAAAAATATTTTTTAAAAAGGCTTCCTTTTTGTCACTTTACTTTCAAAAATGTTTTCTAGGGTCCTAGCTAAAGAAGCCTGGCAGCAGGTACTATGCTGTCTCTTTTCCAACATGTTATCTCCTTTCCTTTGAAGAATAATAGGAGGGCTGCACGGACTGTTGGAGATCTTGTGTTTTGCATCTGGCATTTTCTTCTACTTTTTCAGCAGTTATTTTCCTTGCAAGGAAGAAATCTGTTATTTTACTCACGGAAAGCAAACAAGCAAGCAAACAAAAAGAAATGCAATTAGAAACCTAGAAAGACAAACAAAACAAACGCCAAAGGCATTAGTAGAGTCATAAAGCAAAAAGAGCGAAGAACTTTAAAACAATAAAAGTTATACTCTCACAGCAAATGGCTCTTTGGCTGCAATAGAAAAGGATGAAATCATAAAAGTGAAATTCATCACATCCACCTTAAACTGCCCAGTCTTTAGCATCAGCTATGAGAGGTAACCTGTGCGTTTCCAGCACCTGTCTCTGTTGCAATGATTCCCTTTTAGGAAATGCTCATAATTCCACGGTGGGCACAGGGTTAGCTTAAGTACTTGAGCACACAATAAAAAACGAATCGTTAGATAGTTGAACTAAATTTTGGCTTGAATAAAACCATAAGAATGACATATGATATCTTTTATTTTTCTTTCAATAATTAAAATATGTGAACCCTAGAGCCCACCAGGTGTTACCAGACAGTTTGTACAATCTTGGATAAAAGACTTGCCTCACCCTGTTTTGACTGGTCTTTAAATGCTAACCCCAATTGCTGGACGAAGTATTATGAATCTTGCTTTCTCCACCTGCATCTTTCTTACTACACAGCAGCTTAAAAGCTGCTCCCAAGGGAAAGGGAAGTCTTAGCAGAACTTTCATGGGGAGCTAATGTCAAGGCTTCTTCCAGCTTTTTCCCTAACAGCTTTAGTGCTGGCCAAGGTTTATCAAACAATCTTTCCTACCAGAGAGCTGGCCTTGAGCATAAGTAGTAGCTCTCCTAGGATGAGGGTAGTGTGCTCCAGGCCCTGGCTCAGGTAATGCTCTGTGCCCTAAGGTGAAGTAACAGGTGAAGTAACATAGAAATGGCGGTATCAATGGTGGCCTCCAAGCCTTTTGCCCATCCTCCTCCGCAACAGACTCTTGGGAATGGTCATTGGTGCGTGCTTGCTCCTCAACCTGGCCCACGTTTTCTCTGGGACCTGTGCTATGACAGGTCAAAGCTCTTTGGTGTTTTTTTTACCTGACACTGCACCTTGATCTGTCAGGAGAGATACAATTTATGTCAGCAGGGTTCTGGTAATGTTAAAATATTCGTTGGTATTTTAGACAAAATTTTGCCACATTTCTGTGGCCAGCCCGATGTCACAATTTGGAAGTATCTTTTCAGAGGTTTTGTGGTTGAAAATACTAAACCAGCAGCAATTATGTCTTAAATAAGTGGTGCTAGTACTTGAACACTCATCCAAATACAAGAACTACAATAACGATCCCTGTCTTTGAGACCAAACAACCAAAACAGGTTCCAAAGATGATTAGTAGACTCAAAGATCGTAATAACAATGGTCTAAGAAGTCTTTACAGCATTGTCAGTTCTGAATATCATGATAAGTGTACATGGCAAGAATAAGAAATATCTAGGCTAAGATAGTAAATATAGGAAGTCTGTGAAAAAATAATCTACTTTCTCAGTTCCTTTCAAAGGAGGTAGATGGGCTTATGTCAGAGAACTCAAAAGCATTCCCAGAGATGTCTCTCTGAGATACCACACATTGACTCTGAAGACAGGGAGCGGCTTAATAAACATGACTTCAAAATCCATAATGCAGACATAGTGAGCTTAGGCACAAGAATCAATCCTATTGATTTTAGTGCATGTGGGAAAGAAAGGGCTGGAAATGGTGGTCAATGCCTCTAGAGTATATTATTCAAGGTCAAGGTCTCACTCGTTAGCCTAAAGCTATCTTGTCTATACTGATTGAGTGGAAACGTTGAAAAATTTTGTTCAGTCTTCACCTGGACTGCTGCACATACGTAAAAGCATGTCAGTCAAAATCACTGATAGCCCAACTCAAGTGCCAAGAGATGAGTTCTCCTGATGAGTAGTGTAGTGACACTGAGATGAGGTCTGTTTAGGAGCACGAATGATTTTGTGTCTCTGTGCTGTGAGCATAATTATACAGCTGCAAAAGTCTCTGTTGGGATGAGAATAATCATTCAACCTAATCTGCCAGTCTCACATGTGTCCTCCACTCTGCAAAAAGGCTACTGCTTACTAAAATTGTGATTTTGCTTTGTAGGAGATCAGTTAAGCTTTTGGCAGTGGTGGGAGACATCAAAATCAAAGATGTTGAAACCAGTTCTTTATGCTCAGACTCCTGGGATATATTTTCCTTGGCATAAGACAAAATGAATGATAAAATACTCATCAAGGGATTTTACCTATAGGATGAGTTGCCTGGAGTTGAGTGTCTAGAAGGAGGTGTCTAGATGTTAAGTGACTGTTTAAGCACCCAGTATACCACCTGACACTAAAGATCCTGCTTTGGCTGCCCACACAAAGGTGTCTAATGTCATTTGAAATGTCTTATAGGTAGGTGTCCATCCTGGCCCTCAACTGTGACTTTCAAGGAAGTTTCAAGGTCTTTCAAAGGTCTAGCATCATATCTGACAGCCCCCTGTGGTTACCTTTCATAGTTTTGTCTCAATTGTTTCTAGGTGCCTTTGTTTGAGCCAAGTGCTTAAACCCTAAATCTCCATTGATTAATGGCAGTTTAGACAGTTCTCATGTGGAGGCTACAAAAAGACGTCATAATCTGTGATTTGGACTCCAGCTATCTCCTACGATCAATCCACAAACATTGTGAAAAGTGCTAACAATGAAGCACTTTTTTAAAAAGAATTGGAAGAAGGGTTGGAGTCATTGCATGGGTATGAAAAATTGGTACAGAGCCCATGTACTTGGATTCAAATGCTTCCTGGAACATCAGATTTACTGGATCTGGCTGCACGTACAGACCACAATCCCTCACTGTCTTGCGTACAAATATACTTGATACACTCAAATACACTTTGATACACGCCAGATAAGATACTATCACTTCTAACTCACAACTTCTAATTGTCCGACCCAGCGTTCCCTTACAAGATCTCTTATCTTCTAAATTCCTCAGGTAATCCCTCTCTCCCAGATCATTTTTGATCTGTCCTGTTTCTATCCTCCTGTGTAGCTATTCAAGCAGAGGAGTTTTCATTCAGAATTTCCATTTCCAGATGAAGTTCAATAACTTTTATCTATTTATCTAAATTTTTTCTGATTTAATTTTTTTAACTTTACACACAGTTGTGAGAGTTTGACATACCATGTTAAAAAGTAGTCAAGATCGTGTTGCCACAAAAAATACAAAAATGCAATTAATGGCTACAGAAGTGGGACAGGCAACAGTGAGAAACCAGGCTTGAATGAAAAAAAATGTGAAAATGATTAATACTGCTATAAGCAAAAAAAGATTGCAGAGTTGTTGGAAGAACATATTCCAATTATTTAACATTTGGATTAATTTTAACTTTGCCTGATTTCGTGAACTGGCTTTTTCATATTTTGGTAGTACAAGAGCAGACATTAGTGTTCTCACTTCCATTGATTCTTTATTGCTAGAGAAAAAACCAAGAGTAGCTAGGACATGCCCTAGAAGGTCCTTATCTAACCAATCTAATGTTAAATCTAAAGCAACACTCAAGTGAAAAAATGAACTTCTTAGTTTGGGCTCCTTCCTTTCCTGATGGATCTGAAATATTTCTGTGGCACTTTCAAGCAGAAAACACATCTCTTGTTGCCAGTCTTGGCTCTCTACTTGATGAGTCTTCGCTCAGCTTTTGGCATTCAGTTAAGTTTTCCACATAGAACCTTAGAAAACTCCTACAAAATACATTGACCTTTACAGAATGCTAAATTAAATAACTTTCTCCTGCCAAACACTTAAATTTCCACAAATGTAATGAAAAAAATGCCAGTTTAACTCGACTTGTTACAAAGTTCTCTTATAGCTTTTGCCATGTACTAGGCACAGCAGTGTTCTTTCTTCTTCCATAAATTGTTGATAGACTCATCACATGTGAAATTAGAGAAAGACACTGAAATGTCTTGTCTAGTCCTTTGGACAACACAGGCAAGGAAATTCCACAAATTTCTCTTCTATTTGGCCAGCCGATATGACTGTAGCTACAACATAATTTCTACAGTTGTAAAATTTCAAGTGAAGGCATAAGTCTCCAAGAGAAACAAAATCTACCTCTTGGTAATTCATTTAAGTGACTAAGCAGTTTTATTAACTATTATTTCATTTTTTATTTTAATTCTACAAGGGTTTGTCTATCAGGATAAGCTCACAAGTCAAATAATAACCAGGCTAGCCAATAATCATTATAAATTCTTGAAGTTTTCAAGAGTTATATAAACCGTGGATAGTGGATGACAACACAACATGTCAAGAGGTCTAGAAAATGTTGCAAAACAGATTTCCCATGGGGTAGTGGAAATGTTCTGACTTTAAGACATGTGAGGGGTTTTGCATGAATGTAAATATATGTGTAGCCCAATAGAAGGAAGTCATATAAAAGCCATGAGGCTAGTATAAATGATCTGTCTAGGTTGCCTAGAAGAGGGTGAGACATCTCTAGAAGGTGATTTTTCCCTGTTCTGGATGCCTGTGCTATGAGGAGTTAAATTTCTGTCTGAAAATGTTGGTAATGCTCTATTGATTATAGAGGGAATTTAGAAAATCAGATCTGAATAAATGCTTAGTTTTTAGATACGTGAGTCAGGGGATGGGTCTTTGGGTCTGAGAACAATAACTCCTTATGGGTGTCTGAAAGGGTAATTTACAATATTTGGAGAATTCCAGGACTCAGTATCTCAGTCTGGCAAACTACTGAGTTCTATTTCTGTTCAATATAATTATTTTATTTTTTGGATTCTCAAAGAGGAGGTACAGTCAGTCATGCAGATATTTCTTTTTTTCTAATACTCCTCTTATCTACAAATACCACATGCAGTGGTAAAGCACTTATTTTTATTTGCCGTGAGTAGAATGAAGATCAGGTAAATGACTTCAGAACTGGATGTGTCCAACTGTTATTGAGTAAGAAGCTTGCCTTGCAGAAATAAAAATCCACATTTAACATTTTTAGCAATCCACGTGCTTTATCAAATGCCTTCCTCATCTTGGAAACAAACTATTGCAAGTGAGATGATAAACTATCTGAAGTTGGGATTGCTTGTCATTAGGATGGGATCACTGTAGTGTCAGTGATAATTTCTGTTGGCATATTGCTGGGCTCCGTTCATCAAAATACCATATGCTCTGAGAGACAAAGTTGATAAAACTAATCTAATTCACGTATGTACTCCTGAATGGCTTCTGTCAGAGTTTCCTGCCTGACAAAAGGATGGTAGAGAGACAAACTCCAGTCATTTAGGGCATATTTGTTGGGTCTTCCCTTTTGCGTGCTGGAGGAGAGCTGTTTGCGCTGATGCCCATCAATTGCTATTTGCACACAAAAACCACACTGCTGAGACATGTACAAGTTCTTGTTTGCACCACAAGTTTAAGTGATGCCACAACAACTCTGAAAATACCGCTTAGGAAATCTGAGGAATTGAGAAAACTTGAAGTAGGATTTGAAGGCAGTTGGCTGCTTCTGTCGACTACATAGGAAACCTCTTGCTCAGTTATTTAAGTTTCCCTTAATATTTCAACGAATGTTAAGACCCACCAAACCAAACACCCTTCTGGTTTCAGATTTTTTTGGAATCATTATTTTCTGTTACTTCTCTTTGAAACATTGTATGGTGGAATTACTTTAAAATATCAAAAATGACATTTCAGTAAAAGAACACTTTCTTTGTCCTGTGATGTAGCAATTTTTCTTTAAAATACAAATGCGGTGATTCTCCATGGCTGAAAACAAGTGGCTGAGGTATAAAATTAAAAAAAAAAAAAAGGAAGGAATCAATTTTTTCAACAAAATACGAACAATGTTCATCTCTGATTGTGAAAAGAGTTTAGATCTGAGTCTCTTTGTTTATTTCTAGTTTTAATGGTAATAACGGGTAACCTGAGTGATCAGTATGAAGCCTAATAAGATACCTGCCCAGTCTCGGGCAGGGTGCTTGCCTGTCCTCATTTTGAAAATGCCCCACGATGCTAATGGGAGTGAGGGCACACGGGGTCACAGACACCTTTTTCTTAGAACAGAATTAGTTCATGCTGCACCAGTTATACCTGCGCTGGAGTTTCACGTTGGTTTTTCAGCTCCACTGAAATCTGAAACACCTTGTGTGTGAATTCAGTTGAATGTCAAGTGTTGCAGAGTAACCTGTGACCTTCCTCAGCTTTGTACATCCATTAAAGTAATTTTTAAAAGTACTTTTCCCCCTGGCACTAAGACAGAAGTCACCAAATCAATGATGCATAACATTTTGATCAATCTTAAAGCAACATGGAACCAGAACATTTTCACAGTTCATAATGAATGGTACATAAAGTCGTGAGAGATGGTATAGGTACCTAGAGGATTATTTCCCTATATCTTCACACAATATTGCTTTTGTTCAGGTGAAATACACATAGCTGTCAAGACGCTTAATTGGCCAAATATTATTCACTAAATCCCTATGATCTAGGAAAATAACGTTAGGACAATAGGTGTTATTAAAAATCAAATAGTGCCAAGAATAGCGAGGAAAAAGATGGAATTCTTTGGAGCAGGTTACTCTGCTTTCTTATATATTAAATATTCTGTTCCCATTGCTGAGTTTCCATTTTCTATTGTTTATTATCTACAGTATTCAATGACTACAACAGGAAGTTTTACTAACATAAATGAATCAAAACTTACCTGTTATTCAGAGCATCACTCTATCAGGAATATATGTAGAGTCAGTTCTATTACATAGTGTGTTTTACACGGGTGGCAGTACTAAACTAAATAATAATGCAACTCCCTCTGGCTTTTGTTCAGAAATTGTAAGAATTAAGTCAAGAAAATATTTGGAACAAAGCGTCCCTTTTTGAAAGAGGCATACATCGGTGTTAATCTTTACCTGTTGGTAAGACTGGCTATGTTGGCTAGATGTATATTGGCTGTAAAGGGGTGATGAAATGATGACAAAAGGGTGATTTTCTCCAGTGCCTCATGTCCTGGGTTTTGTTTGGCTGTGTCATCGTCAGGATATACATAGACACATCATCATTGGGACTGAGAAGGAGGAGTGTGTGTCTGTAGCCACCTACAGGTAGTTTCCAGCTATCCACAGCACATGGGCAGTTGGGTGTGGGCCCAGTATCTGGCCGTGATAGTAAGAGGCACATGAGAAGCCACTTACTAGTATGGGGCAAAAAGAAAGTGTAGCCTATTGGGCATGTCCAAGAACATTTTGAAGACTTGAGATTGTTAAAGTGTACAGGACTTTCTCTCAAATCCTGTATTGCTTGGCAAGAGGCGCTTGCTGCCCAAAATGCACCTCTCCACACACACAAAACAAACTGATATTCTGGCATTTCAACTACGTGCAAGTTTCCTCTCTGGAATACATTTCAGTGCTAAAGCCAAAAATAGAAAAACCACTTTTGTATATACAAAATTCTTCTAGGAAAAGGCGATCAGGTATATTTTATGAAAATATTCAAATATATGGAGGCATTTTCTTGAACAGAAAGAAACGACGATTTGCTGACCCATACAGCATTCAGACCCCTAGGTGTTATTCCTGTGAATGCGGATGCGCAAGCCAAACTTTATTAAGAGTCCAGTGGGAATCCAAGGGGATTTCTTCTGTAATAGCATTGGCTGCAACATAGGTACATGCAGATTAGGGTCTAAAAATGAAAATGAAAATGAAAAAAATTATTATTTAAGTAGAGGGATATAATATCAGAAGAAAGCCAGATTTAAGCTTAAATAGAAATAGTTTTCAGATGCTTAAAGGTGAGGGTGACATCATCTCTGCTGATTTTGAGTAGGAGATGAATTTGTGGTTGGGCCAGACAATTTTGAAATACTAGCCATGGTGGAAGAAATACATCTAGATGTGATGAAGTAACTAGGAAATCTCATCCGCTAGCTTCTCTTCTTTTGAACAATTTCTCATAAGAAATACACATTGGGACAGAAACACATTAATTTCTTGTGTTAGTACAATATTGAAAAGATTCCTGTAGCAATACATTGAAGCAGTCTAAAAAAATGGAAGCTAATACCTTTTAAAACTTTAAAATAAATATGTATAGTGTACAATAATATACACACTGTTTAGAAAGAGAATGTAATTAGTATTTAATTAGTAGAACTTACCATCAGTTATTAAACATGAGTCCATTTCCACATCTGAGGCACTTAAGGGTCAGCTTTCACTAGAGACTAAGAAATACTAAATGTTTCTAAAAGTTGCTGTCTGCCCAAACTAATATCTTCAGAGTGAGTCATTCTAATATATTTAGTCCATAAAATATCAGCATGCAAACAGCTCCTGAAAATACATTTATATTACAGGGAATCAAAGTTTTGTCTTTAAATTCACAATGAACTGTAACTCATGTCTTATAAAAACAGCTCAGTGGACCATCACACAATCTTTCACAGGAGAAGACGGAAGATTTCTTGTAAAATTTGCTATTTCCCCATTAATTATGAGGGGTTTTTTCGCTAAATGAACCATTTTTACTCCAGGGAGCCAGATTCCCGTATAATTTTGCAAGGCACATCTGATCCACTTGAGAGAATCAGATAGTCAAGCACAGAAAAGACAAAATCTGTTTCTCAACACTACTTATGAGTTGCCGATGGCTAGCTACCCTCCTTCTTACTGTGACCCAACACAATGCAGTGTTTATTAGCTTACGCCTTATTTCTGTCCTTATTTCTATATCCTTACAAAAACTAACTACCCTTCTGCTGCCAGTTTAGATTCAGCTTGGTATTCCTCACCAGTTGGGCATGCCTCATTATATTGCTCGCTGCTGTTTTGGCAGCTGGAGGGAAGTGTGGAAGAAACATCTCACCTTCAAACTTTGCTAATATACCCTTCTATGGTCAAAGCGGTTTTCTCCTTTCCCTTTGTAGTCACTTGAGAGAAATGGGAGATGATGGTCTGGTCATCCTATATTACAGATCTGCCTGATGAAGAGAAACACCTTTCTCTAGAAAGCATTATTTATAATGATTTGACCTCTATTAACTGTAAAGGGAGACCAGGGAGACTATTTCAGTAAACATCCACACTGTAGATGTTATGTATAGTCAGGCATATCTAAGTTTGTTTAGTTCACTGCTCTAGCTCCTAAATCTCTTCAAAATTGTTGCAGTATTTTTTTTTTTCCCAGCCCTTAATCTGTCTTGTCTCCAGAGGAGAGAAGGAACAGTCTTATTTTGTGCTTTGTTGTGAAATATACAAAATATAAATAAAGTCATGAAACTGCAGCTGGAGTTCATCCAAAATGAACCACTCAGCTTAAAATGCAATTGTAAAAAGGAACCATTTAACCCTTTTTTTTAAAGATGTGTTTCTAAACAAATACTTGTTTTAAAACCAGAGCGAGTTGTTTCGCCCTCAAAATGTCAAAATAAAATATTTGACTTTTAACAACCGTTTCACATTTCCTTCACCTTTTTTGACAGTCAGGGAAATTGTCTGAGTCTTATCCCTTTTCTCCCAACTACATTTTTCGGTCATTTTACTCTCTGCCAAAAAAAAAATCTTGCCCATTTCTAACTGTAACACGAATAAGATGGAAGAGAATGTCTGTAGCCCATCAACATGACAGAGACAATACTCAGTAACAAGAAAATCTTAGAATCTTTATCAGATCTTAAAAATCCTTTGCCTATTTTGAGCTAACAAACTGGTACCAGATAGAGATTCAGTCTGTATTGCTGTCTTGCTTTCTCCATTGGCCAAATATCTCATCTGTTTGCTGGGAATGAGGAGTTAGGTCAGCCTGCAAATTGGACATGCTGCTGGATGTGTCTAGAAGTGTTCATCCTTCTCTATATTGCCCAATAAGTATCCAAATTACAGAAAACAGCTGAAGCTGAAGAAGACAAATTAGAGAATCAAAGCCATGCTGACAGAAATCGCCTGCAGATGCAGATTCCTAAGTCTGGAGAACAAAATTTTAATGTACGTTAACTGAAACTTGATGGGGTGATGAGGACAAGTTGGATGGTTGACAAGACTGATACTGGTAAACATCCCACGCTGTACTCAATCAGAAGTTGCAGAGGCAAAAGTAAACAGTCTTTTAAGAAAATGAGGTTTCAATGCAACACCACTAGGAACACTGTGGTCCCAAACCACACAGAAAACACACTGGAAGCATTCTAAATACTTCTACAGTAGCCTCTATCTGTTTAATCATCTATTTAATTATTCAATATCTGTGTAGGGAAATTACCACTCTCTCTTCCTAGAAGCCGCATGAAGGCAAAAATAATGTGTTAGCTAAAAAATCTGTGTCATTTACTCATATACCAGCAACTACGGTGACTGTAATCAATGATTAGAGAAGAACCATACACAAAAAATAATTACAAGCCAAGAGACATGAAATGTTACTGAACTGCAACAGTCCCTGTTTGACGATTTGCTTCAGAACACAAGCTCTTGGAACAAGCTTTCTGGGCACATTTCTGGATAAAAGGATCAAGAAACTGGAAAACGTAACAAAACTCAAGGCTTGGAAGGAAGGAAAGGAAGGAAATGCAGCGCACTGCATTTAGGAATCCTTCTCAGTGTTCAGTATTTTATATACAAAATGGTGTGGGACTAGATGTGCTTGGAAATACAGTGATGATATAGGTGACATGGATAGATGTCTTTTCTTTTTTCTCCTTTATTCTCCCCACCTCCAGTTTTACACAGGTGAATTAGGATCCCTATGACCCCTCTATCAGCAGAGAATGAATGGTCAGGCATCCCCAGAGCTGCTTTTCTGGAGGTCTCCTTATCTGTTAGCAGGTCTGGTTCTCTGAATGCTCCTTAACCTGCTTCAGTGAAGAAGAGAGAATTCAGAAAAGACCAGCATTTTTGCTCAGGTGGATTAGGGAACAGTCACATGCAGAACTCCACTGGCAGATTTGAGGAATCAGCAGGATCACGGTGGTGGCAAACACTGCTGTCAGGGTGGCTGTTTGCAAACTGCAAATCTGTTTACAACTAGAGAAACTGTGGTTCAGGTTGCCCTGCCCCTTGTTTTAAATATAAGATTAAATTATCTTAAAACAGAGAACATTTGAAGCATTTATAGGACTTAGGCAGCACAATCAAACTGCCTAAACAAGACAGACCTGCAGCATTGTCACAGGAAAAAAAAAAAAGAGGAAAAAATGTCAGTGGAAAAAATAAAAGCTGTCATATACCCTTAGGGCTACCACTTTTGCACATGGACCAGTGCCCTTTAAAATTAGCGGAGAATCTGGCTACAGGTTTTCAATAGCCATAGCAGAATGGCAAAGTATTATTGCTCTGAGAATTCATGCTGATGTCCCATTCTCAATGTCTAGAGCCCCGTGATAATAAGGTTCAAGACTAATAAATGTCCTTCACTAGTAAAATCATGCTTAAATACACCATTAAATGTTCTGCTACAGGAATGTGTGTCTTAAAAGTCCTCATTTCAATTGGTCTTACGGTTGTCAGAAGGTTAGTCATTTACTTTCCCAGACACATGCTTAGCCATTGGTTGCAGCCCCTGGGATTCCAAGAAGATCTGGAATATTTCAAAAGTTACTTGAAAAAAAGCCAAGCCAAAACCCAAAAAACCCCACCGTTTTTACAAGTTGATTTTAATTCCAATCTTCTTACAAATAGTTATTGCCTTTTTTTTAACTGCTACACTGCCAGATGCTTTTTGCCATATTCCCCTTATTCTTTCCTTCATCCAGAGAATTACCAATGAACGCAAGGATGCTTTGGTTTTGTTTTTTAACATTCCTTGCCTTACTGAAGCTCCTGTGTATTTAAAAAAGATCTTTGTACATAGGCAATGCCGTTGGTTATTGGTCAGAAGGGCATGAACTCTCTCCTTATCCCTAAAGTCCAAGTGAATAAAAACTATTCCATGCATGGCTGTGTGGTTAACAAACATAAGTAGAAAAGATTTGATGACTGGGAATATGATGAGTGATATCTCTACTGTTAAACCTGGGTTTAGTGATCTTTTAATGTAGTTTAAAAGCACAGTGCAATTCATACTGTTTTGGGAGACAAATTATCTTCCAGTCTATGTTTTAAAAGGAAGGCTGTATTATGCCTAGGTGGATGGATGGTCTAACTCAAAACAGCAACTATTCTTTTAATGCTACTTATGTTGAGAAAACATGAAGTCTTGTCCCTTACTTAGACTAAACACTGGTCAAAATTTTCTTCAGAGTGGTTGAGTGCTTCAAATTTTCCACTTCTTTTCCTCATCTTTACATCTTGCAGTGGCAAAATTGAATTCAGGGGAACGAAGTTCCCCAGGGGTTTGGCCAGGTTATTCTAATAGTAAAGGAACCACCGTGGAAACTTTAGGATGCTGAGTGCCCTACTTTTCTGTTTCATCCAGACGATTCCCCCTTCATCAGACTGATGTCTTTCCCACCAGAGTAAAGCCAATCCACACATAATATTGGCATCACCATTCACCCAATATTGCTATCTATACTCTCAAATAGCCAGCCTGGGATAAGTTGAGCTTTGTTCACAGGCTGAATAGTCCATTGGGAGGAAGGCAGAAATTTGAATGCTGGAGGTGTTTAAGTTACTGAGCAAATTTCAGTGAAGTGTACTAAACGTGTTCATTAGCCACTGTGTGCTCCTGCAATTCTTCCCTGGGATTCCTACCCCTTCATGGCTCTGAATTATACCTCTAATTAAATCTTTTTATAACAAAATGTTGTCCAGGAAAACACGTGGCCTGTCCATAGCAAACTTGCTTAAGGTTGTTATAAAATAACTGGTGCCTCTGTGTTGTGATGTGAGTGAATGCTAGCTGAGAGCAAAAGCTCAACATGATAAGCTCAAGGGAAGTTAAACCTATCCAGAGGTACAGTATGTTACTTAAAAGCATATAGGTACAGAATGATGAGGAACTGCAGGCTCGGGACACCTGATTTCTATCTTTGGTTGTTCTGACAGTCCACAGGATGGACTTGTGCAAATCATTTCACCCCTATGTTCTGTTGTAAACATCCCGATAGTCATTCATACAAAAGGACCCACTATTATTATCCTTTTGCAAGTCTGTCTTTCCAGGCTAAGCATCCTTTTAGGTGAGGAAGTAAATTGAATAAACCATGTTTTTCCCAGCTTTCAGCCTTAAAAAGCTATTTCGATTGCAAACGGTTAAAGATAGGCAATACAAAAGTTTTGGCTGGAAGCAACAATCAACACAAAGACCATGAAAAGAATTTAAAATAATCTCCACTTGTCTAGATTTACTGGAGCTGCATGTCACTTCAAGAGGGAGAAAGAGGATCTGTGTCACAGCAGATCAGTCACTGACCCTCTCCTTGCTACAAGCAGTTGCACTTAATGAAGTTTTAATGATCTGTTAATCTCTGTTCAGACAAGACGATTACATGTTACTCTATACAGTTATATTATCTATGTAGTTATTTAAAAGCAGCATAGAATCATAGAATCATAGGGTTGGAAGGGACCTCCGGAGATCATCTAGTCCAACCCCCCTGCCAGAGCAGGGTCACCTAGAGCAAGTTGCACAGGAACGTGTCCAGGCAGGTTTTGAATATCTCCAGAGACGGAGACTCCACCACCTCTCTGGGCAGCCTGAGCCAGTGCTCTGCCACCCTCAAAGTAAAGAAGTTCTTCCTCATGTTTAGGTGGAACTTCCTATGTTGAAGTTTGTGCCCGTTACCTCTTGTCCTGCTGCCTTTATACACCATCATTCCCACACCTCTCACTTTTCTTCTGTTTCAGCACAAGGAAGGAGTATAAAGTGGGAAGAGAGAGATGGATCACCTTTTGGAGGAAAGATTCTGTGTGTAGGAGGCATTTGCTGCCCACCTGAACTACACCTGAGCTCGTTACTGTAATATTAATTTCTCTTTCCTGAAGGTCTACTATGTTAAATAGAGTCGAAGATGAAAATCCTCTCATCCTAAAGCAGATGTCTGGAACAGGGCAGATGACTCATATTTTAAAACACTTATGTCTCTCCAATGACCAGGAAGATTGCACAAGGTCATATGCTCAACTGTTGACATCTAAACCATAGACGTCTAAATTTGGGTGAAATTAAGTCTACAGGGCATCCTTTGAAATACACAGCTTCCTTTGCTGCCAAAGGCAGCCTGCTGTAGAGGTGCCCGGTATATTACAAAGCTTGTTAGCTGCTGTAAATGAACGTGAAAGGTCATGGCACAACAGTGAGATCATAATAAAACCTCAATAAATAAGTAGGGGCACATGAATTGTATCTCATGTCTCATTATTTCTTGAGAAATGGGTATTGTTGTTGGTTTTCCCATCTCAGTATCTTGTGTGGTAGAAATCTGAAGAGTGTTCAACTGTTGTTGTCTACCCAACAACCAGCAGCCCTGCCCTGAGTTGATTGTGGGGTACTCACTCAGAAATTCTGCATGTGTATCCAGCACATGACATGCTATAGTACATCTTGTCCTTGATAGTAATGAAGAATATTTGCCATTGTAAAGATGGAAGGAGTATAATTATATTCCATGTCCTAGAAGAGGGAATAAGAAGCACTACATATGATCCAGGTTGTTGACAGTTGTTGGACTGCACGGCTATGCATGGTTAAACATAGGTGTTGCTGGTAGCTGGATTGGGACTTTGCCCATAACAGGGTACAGAAAATTAATGTCACGTTCTGAGCTATGAATATGAATAGAGTAACTTCAAGATTTAGTTACAGGGAAATGTGATAAACCCTGATGGTCCCTCTAGAAGATGGGAATTTGTATAACATTTATGGTAAAAATACTTTACACAGTTATAGTATCTTTTTGTTGATTTTCTGAGAGCAAAATAGCAGAAAGAACAGCCTGTGACCTTTTAAATTAATTCAGAGAGGCTGTTCCATGCATAAAGAGACACATAAAAGAAATAGCAACAAAGAGCAAAGTGAGACATGATAGAAAAAAAAAAAAAGCATGGGCAGAATCTGTCATCAATTAATTGTAATTATATTTATTAAACCTCCTTTGAAGACACAAAATTTAGAGACATAAGGATGAGATTCATCTGCCTAAATACACATCTGGAACATAGACAACTCTTGTGGGACTGTTGCTTGGATGTCCTTATTGTGGGCAGAGAGAAAAGGAGCTTGAAGAGCAGAGTTCATCTCGTAGAAAGGTAGATGGCCTATGTCGATTAGCTGAGTTGCACCTTAATGATAAGGCTGTAAGAGGAACTCAATGTCTAGTTCAGCTGTAAATGTCATTACTGAAGACAACTGAAGTCAATTATGATTAGTCCCAGCTTTTGCAATTTAGCTGAAGCCAAATAGCAAAAATATTTGAGAACTATAAGAGCACTGAGGTGTGTAAATGCTGCCTTTAACCCTTAGGATACTGATCCCATTTCTTCAAATTTAAATATAAATCCATTTTAATAATTAAACACAGAAATTAAATCTTCTTCTGAAGCGAATCCCTCTGCCCATATTTCACTATGACGGCTGTCCTTGATCTGCTTAGATTATTTATGCTCCAGGTGAATAACAAAACAAGATGAGTAGCTCTACAGGGAGGCATTGGTTTGGCTTTAATTCTATTAAACACCACATCTAATGATTATCTGTGCGAAATCTCTGCGAGATGTGGGAGGAATGAACAAGCAAATTCCTGACTCCTAATCAATAAAGTGCAACTTCTGAAGTCATGATGCAGCATCGTGTAAAGTGTATATTTGAGTCCTTTTTACTGAGATTCGATTTCACCTTCTTTTTATCCAGCCTTTTGTATGATAGACTGCTGTGGGCTTCCTACTAGGTATATAGGACTGAAATGCTTTTGCGCTAACTGGGGAAGGTTTGAGTATTCTTCTCTACTTACAAATGAAATAACTTCTCTCTCTGCTGGTCTGGTGTGGTTATGGTACCCGTGCAAGCCAGAAAGCAGTTTTGGAATATATCTCCCTTCTGCCCTTGACTATCATGTTCACGATGCCTCCAGTCCGTCCTAAGCTACCTGACATGGGAGTGGTACTAGAGGCAGCTGCGATGTGCCTCTGTGCCAGGTGTGAGAGGAGAAATTCAGCTTTCTGGACTGTTTTTCCTTCATTGAAAGTTGTTTCCCATGTTCTGCAGCAAAAAAAAAAAATAAAGCAAGCAAAAAAAAGCATTTGTTAGAAGCAGCCCATGGGCCACCTGTTAGACAGTTGGAAGCAAGGTGACAACAGACTTTCTGCAGGTAACAAAACATTTTTTCAGCTTGGTGGTTGTGCAGCTGGACACTACCTCTTTTGTACAGCAAACTGCACAATTCCCCTCTAGTGAATTAACAGTTAAGTGTAAAAGATGTTTTGGTGTGTGGCATGGAAAGGAAATATGGAAATTCTGCCAGACTTCACATTCCCTCTAACAATATTTAAAACTTTCTGAGGAAAACCACTCTGATGTCATTTAAATTCCTAATAGAAGAACATTAGCCATTTTCCTCTAGTTAACATGCCATTTAAAAAATCATGAGAATCATAAAGTTGTGCTAATATATAATATATAATGTTATGCAATTAAAATTATATACAGGCGCACACAATGATTGTGATTTTGTGCAAAAGGAACATGTCTAGCTAGTGACAGGATTGAGCTTTATCTTACCATGACTTGGCAGCTAAAGGGCTAACATACACTTTGCTCTATAAAGTTTGCATAAGTGTTATTATAGAAAAACAACACAATAAATAGGTACTCTGTTGAACTCTTGGAAAATGATGAAATTCTCAAGCTAGTCTATAGAGATCTCCTTGTCAGCATTTCGAACAAATTAGCAGTACTGTAAGAACCAGAGTGCCGATGGAGTGTAATTAGTAGCAGTAGCTAATACTCTACCTGTGAAAAGTGGAAATGACTGTGACAGAACACCGTGAGGAAAGCCCATGGATCTGAATATTTAAAATGACTCTTTTATACCAAAATTAAAGCATGTAACTTACAGTCATTGGAGTATACAGAAAACAACCTGCTGAAATGCTCATTTTCTAAAGAATTTGATCAGAAAATGATAGGTACAGTATGATGATCTGTGCTATCAGAGACAATTTTGAATCTATTTATTTGTTTATTTTTAAGGTATGTAAGGGGCAAATATGTTACATGGATGTATACAGACAGAGGACATGAATGTGGACATCCACTACGAAACATGAGGTAGAACATAGTCCAGAAGAACAGGCAAGTCCCCATACTCCCAGATGTTTGAAAGCTTTTAAGAGACCTGTGTTTTCACCTTATAGAAAATACCTTCTTCCTTTGCCGACTCAGGTTTCTCAAATGATCTCCTGTGTAACTACTTATTGCCCACTTAGGTCTCTCAAGTAGTTTCCCTGAGGTCTCCAATCGACTATACCCACATAGGTAACACTCAGGGATGGTGGAGACTATTCATATTACCTAACTTTACTGTCATTTCACAAACCTGAGTTAGGAGAATAATCCTCCTTGGCACTCTCTACCCTGTTAGCAGTTCAGGTTCCAGAGATGATCTTCTTTTACCCTTGACTACAGAAAACACCTACAAAATCATCCAGTGCTGCTCCCCAGCCAAGAGGACAGAATAAGCACCATTAATTTAAATCATTCCTATCTACGAATTGCTGTAAGACTATTTGCTATGGCATGTGAATTTATTGTCATGATAATGGCAAACACTGTAAATGATATAATACACCTTTGTTATTCATATCTTCAAAATATTAGCTGGAATACACAGTTTAGTAGCTATAGCAACACCGATAAATTTTAAATTAATGGTCCTTATTTGGTTAGTACAAAAAGGTCAAGGACTGAACACTACGGAGCACAAACAGGAAGAGCTGATTTGCAGGATTAACTCCAAACTGATGTTAAAGTAGTTACTGGAGTTGGTGGGGTTAATATCCCCAATCCTGATAGCATTCATCCCTGGACACAAGGGAGCCAGTAGGGACTAAAAAGAAAAAATATTTCTCTTTTGAGTAGCAATCAAGAGGCATGAAATTTCCAATTTCCATGAAATGCCCAATTTTTTCTTAGTTTTCTCTCAACCTCTGAATGATTTTATTTTTCTTAAAATCAGCCTAATGGTCTATGGTAATTACTAATTTATCTCTAAACATGGACAAATATTGATAGAGAACATGCACGTAGGAACTTGCTATGACCCATACTATGTCTCCACCCTAATTGTTATTACCAATACATGTGGTAGGCTTTTTATCAGAGAATTAAATACCCTAATATTGCCTCAGGCTGAGCAAACAGTGATTGAAAGCCCAGGAAAACATGTCTGAATGGTTTCAGTTTGAACATTACATGGCTATTCTGAAGTCACTCCCATCAGTATCTAAACTGGCTTTGAACTGAAAGAGCTAAAAGGAAGAATGGGTGGGGAAGCCTACAGCAGTATAACTAAGAAAGACTGTAAGTATCTGTGTTTTTTCCTAGTTATAGACTAGGTTAGGAGCAACTTGCCATGAGCAGTATCTGTCCATGCATGGGAGAATTTCTGAGGGTGCTGAGGAGAAGTAGAAGTGGCCTGAGTTTCAGGAGAGCTTCAGCTGATGCAACAGGACTAAGGCATAAAGCCCTGAGACAGATAGGCTATGCCAGGCTCTGGCATAATTATAAACCAAGAGGAACAAGGTACTGCCAACTGGCAAACAAAAGTAGGATGGGAATGCAACCAGTGTTTCACCTGGGCACAGTCTCAGCAGGAACATTTTTTACCAAGCAGAAGCTATTAACCCTTCAGAGCCAGGATGTGTGAGGTTGTTCTCACAGAAATTCAGACCAACATGGGCACTGCAAAGAGTTTCTCTATCATTTTCTATGGAAAATATCTGAGAGGTGATTGAGTACAGTATGGGCAAGGAGGTCAGCCTTTTCTCCAGACACATTGGGTGAGAAGCATGTATAACGGGTGATTTCACGGAATGTTTTGGTAGTATATGTAGGTGCTGTGAGAATCTGGAGATCCTCTTATCTGCACTGTGAGAGAATAGGTGAGAGTGTATTCAGCTGCTATCTGGGGAAGGCATCATTAATGCAACTGAGGCTTTTTAATCTTTTGGTTTTGTGTTTGTTTGGGTTTGGGGTTTTGGTTTTGGTTTTTGGATTTTTTTGTGTTTTCTTTTTTTTGTTTTTGTTTTTGGTTTTTTTTTTGTTTTTTTTTTTTTTTTTTTTTTTTTTTTTTTTTTTTTTGTGTTATTGTAGGGCTCATTCTGCAGTATGGGTCTCCTCTCTATGTTTTATTGCATCTGATTATTCCGTTTAGTGGCAGTCTAAGCAGAGCTGGGCAATGACTCCAGCTGTTCCCCACTACCTTCATAGCACACGTACTTTGTATTACCACATATGCATCCAAGGAAAAGAAGCAGCTTGTAACACTCTGACACATCAGACTTTTTCTCTGCTCCCAAACACACACGTACTGGATCATGTGATGTGTAGAAATTTGACATGCCAGATATAGTGTGACAGATAACATATGCTATTGTGAGCTCTCATTTCCCAGTCTCAGGAACTGCTGGAATGTTTCTTTGAGTTGCTGTTATCTCATATGCGTGACTATTTCAATCACTGTGTGTATGTAGCACAATCTTTTTGCAGATTACCAAATCAAAAAGATCACGGAAATCATCTGGTCTAATTCTCTACATAGTGTATATCATGGGTGTTTCCTAAATGAACTCCTGTTCTATTATTACTTATTTATGAGGGGGAAAAACCCAAATTAATGAAGAAAAAACTATTGTTTTGTATGCCTAAAGTTCCCCACATATCAAAATTAATTGTTCCAGTTGGTATCTAGATCCACCTTGTGCAATAAAGGCAACTTCATCCAAAAAGGTGAACTTCAGAAAATAATTTTAGAACAAATTTCTATCCTGTTGCTGATTTAACCTTGACATACTTGTTAGTTATAGGCTTTTTCTTTCCCTTTCCTATTCTGATAAAATTACTGCCCATAAATGTACTTTTTTGCATGATGAAAAGAGAAGGAGGACTGTTGATTTGAGAACCTTTTGCTTTTAAACGAGTATACTAAAGAAACAATAATTTAAAAACGCTTTAGCTTTTACTCTGTAACTTTTGAATATTATTATAAATCCTTGATCAAATTGTCTTATGTTGGTTATTATGCTGATTGTATCTTAATGGCAGGGTAAATCACCCCAGATTACCTTGCTACATTGTGGGATAGTGTTAACTGAGCACTGATCTGTAGCTTGCTGAAAGCACAAGGTATTCCCTTCTTGACCAATTGAAACATAATTGTAATTTTTTTATGATACAGATTGCATGTATCCAGAGGAATAGCGTAGGTCTTTGCACAAGATTTGTAAACCTGTAACAGTTTAAGGATACAAATGATGAGGGACTTTCACATCCCATCCTTTTGACTGGATTCACTAATCCAGTAGGTGCTTTAAAGTGGGATTTGTATTTGTAAAAGTGTAAATATATAAAAGGATAAATAACCCTTTAAAAATTCTCACTCAAGCTCTTACCATCCCACCTAAGTGTTTAAGTCCAATGGAGTCAAGCTTTTTAGTGTTATTTTTTTCACAGATGTCTAACCTTTTCTACTTAGTGGGCTTACAAGTGTCCGGCCCTTGTGAGACCCAAGCAGATTTGTTTTTCCCAGTCCTATAATCAGTGCAGAGCTGCAGGATGGGCTTTCCTCCAAACACCTCTCTTGAGTGATTCATCTAGTATGTGTTCTCCAAGGAACTCAGCATAAAATATAGCAAAACAATCTCCCTCTTCCATTTAATAATTCAATGAAAAGAGCTCCGTTAAAGCACAATTTCAATAAAAGTTGTGAGTCTGGGAAAAAAAGAGTTATTTTGGCTAGGACACTGGTGTGTGATGTTGATTTGATTTTCATTAGCCACAGGATGAATTTGGTTTAATTCTTCTGCCTGTGGGTTTATGAACCCCCACCTTCCATATAAATATTCCTAATTCTTGATAATCTAGGAAGGCAGGCAGTGGTCAAATCCTGATAGTGATATCGTTCCTTCCTGTGAAAAATCATGACAGATTAATCTGGTGAATAAGCAAGAGAGAGTGAAGACTATGCTCTAAGTCAATAATTTTCAGCTTGTGGCCTACTAGGAGATCCAGCGACTGTACCCCAGGGATCTGAAAAAGCCAACTAAGAAATCCAAGCCTCATTAAATTCCCCAGGCACCACTTTGTTCTTCCATGGGGATATTTTTGCAAGCTGAAAAACACTGTCAAGTTCTGCTCTAGCCTAAGGATAAGGAAACTGATCTGGTAGGTGAAACCCTAGTTCCATCTCCTCTTTCATGATGGCTTTGCAGCCTTTCAAATTACCATTTCATGCTGAGCTTGTATGCAGCCCTTGAAGCAGGGAAAATAGGATCCTTTCTCTCTCACATGTAACTCATAAGCCCAAGGGTGAAGAATATGATTCCCATTCACACGTCTTCAGTAAAAATTAGGGAGAGAAATCCCAGGCCCACAAAAGCCACCATATGGTGTTTCCTATAAATATCTATATAGTCCCTACTAAGTGAGGAAGAAAGTGAAAGCACATTGACTGCAGCTAGTAGAAGACATTTGCATTATGGATACTCTACAGCCTGGGGCAGAACTGCTTTGAGGCACAAGTTGCAAAGGGGTAGAGGATTGCCATGGCAAAATAATATGGTCCTTCTGCTGGTTTGCTTACTGCAGAGTTGTAGAAAGCCAACTGGCTGTGGCTTCTTTTGCTCAAGGAAGGATTAGTGGTGGCTACTCCTAAGGGATTCTAAACAAAGCCAGTCACTGCTTCTACTCTTCTTATATCTAGCAAGTCTGATTTTCTGCCCTTCTATCTCAGCTCCTTGCCTTCTATACGAGGAATAACCATGAATGAATGAAAACAGGGCTGAAAAAATTCCCTGCGGAAAAGCCTTTTTGGGATTTAGCTGGAAAGTTTAGCACCTGAGAGATGTAGAGTGAGATCACAACGCAACGCGGAAGTGACAAATGGTTTCTCTTTTACCCTTTCCTGAGATGGTGGATAAAGGACTCCTACTTGGATAGTGGCTCAGATTTTGGGGGGAGAAATCTGGGAAAGCATGGGTTTATGAGATCAGACACAGGAACACAGAGGAGGGCACCTAGCTCTTCAAAGTTCCTAAATCATTTCAAAAAAATTATTCCTCTGGAGTCACATTTATCTCGTTGGACAAAGGCAGAAGTAGCATCCTATTTTCCAGCTTCCATACAAAGCTACAAGCATACAAAAGGGCTTTGTTGAAAGAGCTGTGTGCATCAGCAGTTGTGAATTCTCCCTTTTGCTGCCTGAACACATCCGTTACCTGTTGGCTGTGTGTTGCACACCTCATTCATTAAAAGCCAAGAACTTTTCATTGATTTTGGTGGACTTTAAATGCAGCCCATTCTCATTATTTTAAATGAGTTATTGTGAATGCCTTGGGACCTCTGTGCCAGCACTGAAAATCTGTCTTAAGAGTACACAAAGAAACTCTTAAGCAGTACCTTAGCAGTGAAAAAATGAGAAAAATGTCTTTGCTTTTGTTACTGTTGAAGAAGTTTATTTATTTAAGGTATTTTTAATAAAGATTTAAGTTTCATTATGAAATAGCAGTCTCTGAGCTAACACAAATATACGTTTTCATCCAAAATAAAAGGTCACCTTCTGTTACTGGGAAATTTTATAGACATTGGTAGAAAGGATTTACTGAGTATTAATTTGGACAGACATGAACATGATCTAGCAAAAGGAAAGCAGAGAAAATCAACCACAGAATGGCTTGGTAAGAGCTCCATTTGGGTCTGGTTTGCAAAGAATGATACCATCAGCTTTCCTGTCTCTGGTTCAACACGTTTGCCACATATCCAAAGACCTCTCAATTCAGTTTGCGCAGAGGCAATTTCAAGTTCCTTATGTGATTCCTCTCATCCTAAAGGAGACATCTAAAACATGGCAGGTGAAGTACAACATAAAAATGTTGTTTTCCAAAACAAAAGACATTTTATTCATTGCCTTCGTCATAACAGCAAGGTAGCTGGTAGACTAACTCAGAGGTGCATGCTTATACTCTATGGACCTATGAAGGATTCCTTTTCTTAAAACTGGCATCTTGTTCCATCTGAGATAACCTAGTATATCCCTCTGGGCACCCAACCTACATTTCAAAAGCCTGCAGGTCTCCTGCAGGTCCTGTCCCCTACCTGTCAGCCCCATATAAATATCGAATTTATCCATGGGGATTTTCAGTAACACTTAGGTAGCTATTATAGGCAACTGAATCACAACATTAGAATGAATTCAGATTAATTCTATGACTAATCCCGCTTATTTTGATAGGGTTTTCCTAACTTCTTAAAACCAGAGGCATAGGTCAAAATGCTTTGCACCTCCTGAGTGACCTTGTGTGTGTTGGTGGACATCCATTTTTTGAGGCTTTTGGTCCAACCATCCCACTTAAATTTCCACAGTGAAGTCTCTTGCCTTCACTACAAGCTGGTCACCACCATGACGCTCACCATGACTTCATCCCACCCTAGAAGGAACTGGGCTTCTGTATGCTCCTCCATCACTGTTGGGCTAAAAGATCTCTTGACTGAAGCCCCAGCGTGTGGGAGGAGAAGTGTGCTTTGCAGCCAAAGAGTAGGATTCTCAAGCATAAAGATGCTCTGTGATAACACTCTGTCTAACTAAAGAAGCCTTAACCTTGGTGTAGAAGTAATTCATGTTTTCTCAAGATCCCTTCACCCTGCAAGAGTGGTATTGAGTGGTGTCCTTTCAAATGAGATATGAAATAACTTGCCAGCCTTTTATTTATTTATTTATTTTCTGTGAAGGGGAAAGAGCTCCAAGTGTAATGTGCTTCCTGCTACTTATGCTATGAAATTCAATTTCGGTGACTCACTGTTCAGCTGTTTCTACCAGTGTCAGGAAGCATTAATGTTTTTCAAGCTTCTGAAGATGCGAGGGAATGATCTCAGACCATGCAATCCTCTCCCACCTCTCACAAAATTCTTGCTGCTATAACTTCTACAGTAAGTTCTGGGGTTTGGGATGAGGGTTTTAAGGTGGTGTTTTTTGTTGTGTTTTTTGGGTTTTGTTTTTTTTTTTTTTTTTTTTTAGAATATACATCTTGTTTAGAACTGACATCAGAACAAGACTGACATTCTAATTTTTAGATTAATGCTTAACAGTCTACTAATTTTGAATGTTCCTTTAATAAGCTAGTTTTCCTCTAGCTTTCCCAAGCAGCTCATGGCAAAGAGTAGTGTTCAGAGCAGCAGGAATTCAGTGGAGATGCACTTAACTCCCTGCTGAAAAGAAGGATGTGAATCTGCATTCTCCTGCTAGTGGCTGAAATCGATTTGCCATTTGCAGATATGAACCCTTCAGAAAGAGGGTTTTGACATTTTGAACTGCTGCAGAAAAGAGAAGTGGTGCTTGAGACCATGTTAATGCCTCCCACAGAAGCATCTACCTCTTGGTTCATTCATCGTACAAGGCAAGCACCCTTCGGCAGGCACCTTGGGTATATTCTACCCCTTGCATGAGATCTTTTGGAAATCTCTATGAACAGGACTTTTTGAAGCCTCTGTAGAAGTCTGAGCCTTGAAGAATGTGGTTTATCGCTATTCTTAAATCTATTCTTTATGATTAATATTTTAGTACTGAACATACACTCTGACAACCCTGAATATTTCTGAAATACATGTATACTTCCAGCTCATTTTTGCTGAACTTCCATTTCCCAGTTTCCTGGGGTGATGAGATCTGCTGTCTGCTTCATTATGGTATAACAAAATATTCCTGCCTTTCAGAATCTTGCTGCAAGGTGAGGGACTGATGATTAAACTGTCTGATTGTACAAAAAATGCAAGTGGGAGCCAAGTTTGCATTAGTGATTTATGGCAAAGGCTACTTCAGTCAACCGAACGATGAGTGGATCCTTGCTTATTTAAAGTGGGGCAGTGGGCAAAGGTGGTTAAGTATAACACGAGCTGCCTCACTCCATTAGAGTACTGCTCACTGCTGAAAATGGTATGCCTTCTCTTGAACAAACAGTGCTGAGGAGGACTTTTGACCTTTTGGTCTACTATTATGTCTCTCACACAACATTATTTTGGGCCTTACCTATGTCTGTTCATTTTTTTCTTCTTGACAGATGGTCTGATACAGCCCTTAATTCTTAACATCAAAGGAGCAATATATATTTCCACATCTTTGCTCTTTTTAAAAAAAAATATTTTACAATACCTGAGAGTGCCAGCAGTATTACTGTAAAATTGGTTTTAATGATACCCCTGAAATCCCATTAATTTAATTCAATTGAATGAGAATATATGTCATATTTTATCGTGATGATAAAGAGTCTCTCCCAGATTAAGCAGTCTGCTTCACTACTATGCTTCTTCTGAAATTTCATCCATTTCTGACTCTGCTGCAGCTTAACAAGATGTTTCTATCTGCCATTTAATTCTTCCAAGATCCTCTCCTTCTTTCCATTTTGACATTTAATGTTAATGAATTTTCTGGTGGGATTTGGATAACATTCTTTTCAAATAGTAGGATTAGGATTTTAAAAGCTTAAATACCAGCTAGAATTCATTGTCCATTTTCCTCCACATCTACCAGTAACTGAGCAGAAATCTTTGTCTCCATTTATAGAGCCCACATCGTCACATTGACCAGATTGGCAGCTGAGAACTGCTAATCTAATTCTGGGATGGATATAACCCAACTACAAGGGAAAAGACTGGTCAAAACAGTTCATGAAGACACTAATGCATCCCTTGTAGCATCTTTCAGTCTGTTTCTGTCAGCATCTAACAGGCTTTTGGGAAGTATGTGTCAGGAGGAATTCTAGTATGATGGTAGCTGTGCCTCTGAAACTTCATGGCTGACCACCTCACATTCACAGTAACCAGGCTCAGTGATCTGGTTCATAACAGTGGTCTGCATCCAGGTGTAGGTACCAGCACCTCTTGTGCTCTGTCCTTACCACTGTGTGACACTGCTGGAGTCAATCTCATAGTGATCCTTGTCGCTGATTTTTCCTAGGTGCATTTCTACAACACAGTTCCTCCTTTGACTGCTTTGTGGCTCGGTTAGCTAACAGTTTTGAACCACACAGAATGTGCTACAATCTTTGTGGATTCTGTTAAAATGAGAACGTGTCTAGTATTGATTGCTGGCAGGACAGGCACTCAAGTATCATAACAGGTAAAGCTCTTATCTAGTACTAGAACACATTGTACCATCTATTAGTGCAGTTAAAAACACTTGCCATAGTTGGCTCATTCCCTTGAACTATAAGAGGAAAGCAGCCAAATCAATACTTTTGACATATTTTCCATTACTACAGTAAGGTCAAAGCAATTGCCTATCCTCATGAATTCCTGTGCTGCCAGACCGATGCAGCAGCAAAATATGTTGAATAGACATGGTAGGGCTTCAGCTCAGCAAAAAGATGACATCAAGAAGACAAGAGCTAGTGACTAAAACTGAGCTAAAGAAAACAGTGAGTAAAACCCCAGCTTTGGATGATGTGCCACAGAAATTCCGTTCCCAATTTATTTGTGATTTGTGTTTTGCTTGAGTGTCTGCGTCGTACTTGAATACTCACACACTCTGAAGCCAATATTTTTTGGCTTCAGAAACCTTAAATACCCAACAAGTCTTTTCCTTTTTCATGGTGCAAGGCAGAAAACCAGTAATATTTATGCTATGGAGCATAATTTCTATCAATTTAGTTGAACTCTTGTTCTCAGTATTTTTTTATTGTTGTTCTTTTTTTTTTCTTTCACTTTTTTTAATTTCCGTTTTAGTACATAGGCAAAAGGAAAAAAAAATGTAATAGTTTAAGGATATATTCCAATTCAAATCACTGCTTTAAAGTGTTTTTTTTCATGATAGTGAACTACAGTTCTTTTGGATGAAGGGCCGTTGTGGCCACGATCAACACTTAGAAGCCTTGTGTCCTTGATGGAGAAGTGAAAGGCTGGCAGATGTGACACAGGACCGATGAGAAACCTAAATCTTTTGGAACAACACTGGAATACCTTACAACATCTGATGTCTATGTTTAGGCAACCGAATCCTACTAAGGTTGTCCAGTTGTCTAGTTTTTAGGTGAAGTGAATTGCTTTCCAAATTGACTGTACTGACTAGATAGCTATTAGTTATAATGAGAGGTCACACAACCAGCTCTCATCTGGATGTGCATGAAGACACTTAAATTTCTTAATCTGCAAATTCAATTTAATCCCCAAGTACTTGGGACCAGCACTAGGGCAGACGGTTCTCATCCTAAATACCTTTCTGAGTCTGATGCTCTCATAACAACTCGAGTGTCTTCTGGCAAGAAGTTCACTTCTTTTTCCTTTTGTCTGTTTTCCAGAAAGAAAAAAAAATAATATTTTAACTGAAACCAATATTGTCGTAAAGAAAATATCATAATAAACAAGCCAATAAGGAGTTCATATTATTGCACACAAGGTTATTTCTTCCAAATGACTCACATCAGGTTAATGTCAGGTTCTGAAAAGGGGGAAGATGCATTGAATGCCCAATATTCCCTCAAAATATTGTCACCCAATTGCCTTCCTTCAGGACTGTCTGCATCACTCTGTATATTTGGCATGCAGGGATGCTGCTCTGACTGATGTTCTTTCTTGTTTCAGAGGATGATTCAATCCATTGCTAACTTTTTTTTCCATGCTTGTTTGGTTTTGGAATCAACACAAAGAAAACAATGGCATTTTGTGGGGAAGACTGTTCTTCCAATACATTTTCTCATTCCAAATTTTTTGTTGGAACCTTCACGAAAGATTTGCAGTTTGGAATTCCTCTGGTAAAATGCAGGAAGATTTAGCTGGTCCTAAGGTAGACATCCTAAGCACGTCCAATGAAGTGCATTTTTGAGGTGCCTATTCCTTCCTACTGACTCCAGAAAGATTGATCAACCTTGTGGTTTTGGTTACTGAAAGTATCTCCGCTGCATACCTCTACAAGGAGATGAGACAATTCCAACTCTTAAGTGTCTTAGAATGACTTTATTCTAAACTACCTTCTTTTTTTTGTTGTTGTGGTTCTTTTAATCATGGCCTTTACTTGTGGCCTTTGTATTTTTCCATGACTTCTAATAGAAAAATTATAATTTCTTCTTCTTTTTTTTTCTTTTTTTTTAAATATATTTTCTTTTCTGCTTTTTCCTTGCTTTGAAGAAAATTGAATCTTGTGACGCGCAGGCACCGATCTTACCTTTGTACTGTTTCTCCTGTACTCTTTTGTGAGCACTGGAAAGGTACTAAGCACCCTTTATCCGCATAAGTTTCTACTTTCCATTGACCACTCCAGCAGCTGTGCAGAAATGAACCCTTAAACACGATTTACTCAAAGACAGCAAGGATTCTGGAGTCCTTGAACTAAAGCGCATTTTTTTGTGTTTGGGCTGAGTCTCTCATGGTTTCCCACACAGGTGAGGCAGAAGAAACTGAGAAAGCAGACGTCTCAGTCAGGCCCAGGAAGTGTTAGTAATCCAGAAGGGAAATGCAGCTCCCTTTTTCCTTCTATGTAGTATGAAAAGCCCATCTATGATGGCCATGTGTTTCACCTTAGACTTATAGATACACCAATCTTGACTCTGAATATTGTGATGATGCTGTTGGGGAGGCCAAAATACAAGAGGAAGGATAAAAGCAGTGTATAAAGTTATTTAAATGGCTAATTCTTAGTCAGGGGGAGAAGGGGCTCACTTCCCAGCAGACATGTTGGTTAATGTCACCAGGAGTAGCAATTTGTTGTGGTGGTGGTGTTTGTGATATTCCTGTCCAGCTCTTCTGCTGAGTATGAACTGTGCAGATGTCCTGGGCTTGTATAGCAGGTCAGACGCATTCACAGTGCAGTTTTATTAGAACTTTATTAGGTGTGATATTGTAGCTCATCTTTAGCTTACTATAAGCAGAATATCTGTGGCTTTTTAGTGAAAGCTATAGCATTTGCGAGGACATTCAGGCACACCTACACCCATCTCAGCACCATATTCTAACAGCTCTGGGTTAGGTCCTGTCTTCTTAAAATTGTCTGTATAATGAGGAATGAACATAAATTGCTGCTCTCGATAAGAGAGAGAAACAGCTTTCCCTGAAGGACTTCAGTGTAGATGGCTTGGACCACTTTTTTCTTGCACTTACCTTCTTGGCCTGATTTCAAAAAGAAATTGAGGCAAAATCAAGTGGAAACAACATAGTAAATAAATAATGCTTTGCCTTTATATAGCTTTTTCTATACAACAGTTTCACAGAGTCCTTGTGATAGTGCTATTTCAGGCATTTTGTACCTTATGTAACATAGCAGTTCTACTGCTGACTTTGAAATTGATTGCTTTTGACCTCCAAATAATCTGCTAACAATATAAACTGCAGATCCTCAACTGTTACTTCCAGTAAGTTTTAGTGTTTACGTGTGATCCAGTTTGAAATGTGCAAAGGAAAAAGTGGAGTCCTGCTTCCTCCAGGTGAGTATTCTGCTGGCAGATGCATCTTAACAGCAGAAAAACGTTGGAATTATGGACTTCCCCTCCCCCATATTATTTTCCTCCCACATCATCAATTATATTTGTGTGAAACATCCTGTGCAACATGAAGGAAGAGAAAATGAATTCATGAGGTTGTAAATATACATGTTGCTGCTTCTTCATTAGGGGTTAGATTCGTAACATAGGTGCCGAAGTGTTCAACTTACCTAGTCACCCCTACCACCCTTTATTGTTGAAGGAGAGAATAAGGCACCTCCAGGGTTTAATTCATATAACCCTAAAAGGGGTATCCAAGAGAGGTTGAGTGGGAGACCTTCCAGAGGTGACTAGTTATCTCCTTTAGGGTCATTAGCTCTGATTAGGCTCCCTGGTTCAAGAAGGACAGGGAACTGGTGGAGAGGGCACACCAAAGGGCTACCAAGATGATTAGGGGACTGGAACATCTCTCTTATGAAGAAAGGCTGAGGGACTTGGGTCTNTGATTCTGTGACAAAATTCAGTGAGATAAACTTGATCCTTTTTCACCTCAGATGCTCTACTAACTGCAATTAATGCCTCAAGATTATATGCACTGCTACTGTAGCTGCAAACTCTTCTGGTTTCTGAGGTTACATTTGCTATAGGTAGTGTGCTGTGTCTATTGCATCCATAAAATGAAACATTATTAATCTTAATTCTATGGAAAATAGCTTTCCTTCTGAAAAATAATTTTAAGTTTTAGACATAGACATTTCTCAGTCCAAATCTGATCCAAAGGGTGTCATTTTCCTGGTTCTCATTTGTGAAATCTCAAAAAAAAGCTTTCATATTAACCTAAATATTTTTCTTGGATAATTTCAGTGTTGTACTCCTTTTTTTTTTAAAAGAAAAAAAAAAAAAGCTCAGTTTCATTCTAAATATAAAGCTGACCATAAGTACTCCCGAAATCTCGAAAGTGCTTGCTTAAGGAGAGATTTGCTTTTACTGCTTCATTTTTTTTACGTTACTCGATTTTTTTTACATGCCTCAGGAAAGAACATAATGTTCATCTGAAACCAGGATAGCCTGTGCCTGATTAAATCAAGGTATTTAAATAGTAGTTCTTATTATACTGCAAAACATTGCATAGATTTATTCATTTTTTATTATTCTTACAAGCTGAGATAATCTACTGTACTTACTGATGATGCACTGTAAATCATTCTGTTCTACATCCTGCTGTATCAAAAGAAAACATACCAGGTGATAATAAAATAACATCCATTTAACTAAAGGACATTTTTACTGATGTTCTTCATAAAAAAATTATTGTAAATATATTATTATTATAAACGAAATCTGCCCTGAGAAAAACAAACTTCATTTGACTCAAAAAGGTCACTTCAAGAGATATTTCAAGACAATTTTTAGTACTTGCAAGCCCTCAAGGGATCATTGTAATCATATAGTCTAAACACTGCCTGCGCCCAAGCTGAAGCATTTCACGTAGTAACTCCTGGGGTGGGCAGAATTAGAAATACAGCCCCAAAACCTTTGCGAGCTGGCATAGACTAATTAGGAAATCAATTATAAGTAACATGATTTATGGAGGCAGAACAGAAACATCTGTATGAGACACTGGAAAAGATTGGTCTGATCATTTTTACACACGGACAGAAGGGTGCACACTGATGGATGTTTACTGATTTATTTATTTATTGTACTAATGCCAAACTAGCAAACTAAATAGCATGAAGTTTTAGGGTTAGGCATCAGGGTTGGGCTTGAACATGGCCATATGACAGCCAATGCTATTATTTTCTTATCCCTCTTCCTGGGTTGGCTCTGTCCCGTAGAAACCAGCTTGTTTCAGACTATACCCAGTAACAATCTAAGGAGTAGAACAGTCCTGGAGCTGTTGCCAGCAGGGAAGACGAGTGATGTGATCACATTCATTTGGGCGGATATGTTACTCATTTTTAAGGCCAGAGAAATGCCTCTGGCCTGTTTTATTATTTGCTTCTGTGGTTATAGTCTATGGACCCTTTTCTCACATCTAGTTGTGGGTCATTCAATGTGCTGTTGCGAGGTTAGTGTCATGGCGTTCCTAATTAAATCTCACAAAATTCTAGTTGCGCTATTGCTACCCCTTCCTCTAAATGTATTAACTTCAGTTCAAGCTGTGGGGTGTTTGCCATTTGTAACTTTGCAGGAGTTCTGGATATTTGTTATGTCCCCAGGCTGTCCGAGAGGCATGTGTTTTAGATGACTGGCCCTATCCTGATGCATGGACTAAAGATGGGGATTTGTATGACTGTGAATGGTGGAATACCTTATTTGCTGCAGGCATAGGAAAGCATAAACAGAAGCAAAAAAAGAATAATCTCCCACAGTGTCTTCAGCCATGGTCTGCTGCTTTTGCCAGCGTCATGAAGAGCATCTCATATAATCCGTAAAATAAGTGTGGAAGAGTGAAGTGGTTGGCAATGACAGTAGGAGCGGCTTTGCATTTGTGATTTTGCGTTTCTCAGTGAAAGCCAGCCCTTCCTCAAAAGCTCTCCCCAGTAAAATGACTGCCAGAAGCCCTACTTAGAGAGATGCTCCCTTTACATTGTTATGTCTTTTAAATACCTAAAAATATGTTTGCCATCCCCTCAGAAGTTTTCCCCAGAACAGCAACTGCTCTGATCACCCCCATAGCTACATCCAAGGCTGCAAGGTGCCAGTAAGGGGAAGAGAAGTCATATTTGTTTGCACACTTTAAAGTTTGGAAAAACTCTTACTCCTGTGGAAGTCATCCAAGACACATTACAATCAACTTGTCTGACCTGCTTACCACGAACTGCATCAGTCTCTCTCATTTCTTTGGTATACATTATGTGTATGGACTTGGACTACAACAATGATATTTTTTGTTAATACTTTTTGGGTTCCTTGCAGCCAGGATTCAAACTACCCCTCTCTGCCTTCCTTTGCTGCATGTAAAACTGCATTTTCTTTCCTTCTATGGGTAGAGAAGATAAAGTGACTCAAAACTGGGCAGTGTTTGTTGTGGCTAGCAGAAAGGCCTACAGAGAAGACTCATAAACATGGAGAAATATATGGATATGATTGTTTTTCTTGTCTTCTAGTCATAGTTTGATGAAGAGAAGGTAGTCACTTAGGAACAATCATGGTTCATTACTCCTATGGTGGATTTAAGGGTGTTGGCATTACCCTTTTCCCAGCACACACATACCCTTGAGTTGTAGTTGTCTGCTCAATCCCTTTCCTCCCCACTTCTCTTTTCCTTTCCAGCCCCATTTCACTCCATGCCTTAAGAAGCATATGGGCAAAGAGAGGGAGAAAGCGGAGAAATGGTGAGAATAGTCAGAGAAAGGCTTCAAGGAAAGGGGGTGCAGGTGGTGTGCTTTGAATTCCAAACAAAAGGTGAAAGAAAGAAGCTTGAATGAAATCAAATCCATCACAGTGGTGTCTGATCACCTCCATGGGTGGCTCATCAGATGGTGAGAAATGGTACTCCAATGTTTTATTAGAAATAAAGTTCTCTGAAAGTGCTATGAGAGCTAATGAAATTAAATAGCATTAAAGCTTGAAACAGAAGTGAGGAGGGACAACCAACACCTACATCTGGGCTTAGTGAAGCTGTAGAGATGGACAGAATTTAGAAAATTTTGAGGTGAGGAAAAGCAACTGGATTTGGCAAGTGTCCCTGTGAAATGGCAGATTAATGGAGGAGAGGCTGATCTTGGCAGAGTCTGTGTGACAGGACAAAACCAGGGGGGCTTAGACAAGATTATGTTCAACTGTGACAATTATCCTAAACCACGAAGGAGTTGAGCTTGTCTCTGTTAGATGAATTTTGAATCCTGATAAACCCATGTACATACTTCAAGCAGCTTGAAAACTAGCGTAACTAAAACCATATTGGATTGCAAATTGATGCAAGGTTACTCTAGTTAAACCACAAAATTCAGAGGTGAAACACTAACGCATTAACAAAATGAGTCAGAAACAAGAGAAGAGGTATTTTACACTTAAAAAGCCTCCCATAGATGGGCATATTGCAGATGCCAAATCAGACTCATAAAACTGTTGCCAGCAGAGTGAAAACTCGTTTTTCTGTTGTTCAGATGGGGAAGCTGGAGCACAGAGAAAGCAAATAATTCTGTAAGAAAACACTGGCAGAATTCAGAAAGCCTAGCTGAACTATTTGTTCTTGCCACTACACCCATTTCTTCCTTATACTCAAGAGTGAACTGATTTTGTAAAATATTCCTGGTTTTATTTTTACTTTGTACATTGCAATGTGTATAAAATACCCTTCTTTGTTGTTGTGGATGGGTTGAAAGGGACAAGAAGAAATTGTTAGCATGTTTAGTGATATGTTCTTCAGGACAGTTAAGTACCTGCTTTTTGTCTCTCAAAAGCATTATCTATTCAATGAGCTTAATTATATGGTAGCATATCAAATATTATTCTGATGCATTATGTCTCCGTGACTCTCTTGAGGAGGTCAAGATATTAATAGGGAACAATAACAGTAAATGGAGAACATTTGCTCTGTTTCTTCCCAGCTAGAAAGTTGTGCATAATTGCTTTCCTTAAATGGGAATGGAGTTTGAAAACTCTGCCAAAAGTCCAAGCTTAAAGGTAAATATTAGTGTCAGAGTACAAAAAAAGGATAATACTTTTTAGTTTTATAGCACCTGTCATCCAAGTCTTTGAAAACATCTAAATATCTCATAGTGATCAAGGTTTTCTAACATTTTTTATAGCTAAAGTATGTCAATACATTTTTTCCATCATAATGTAAGTGGTGAAATGCAGCTAGAATCGAAAGAATGCTTTCTGCATTTTGTTTCTAAATGACAAAAAAGAGAAATCAAAATAAAACAGTTTAATTAAATAGTTTTTGAAACAACAGCATCTTTTATGTTTATATGTGTGTTTAAGGTGGTAATTGGTTAGAGATACCTAAAGAAAGAGTTCCAGGAATGAGAATGAACACTTTTTATGTGATCTCTTTGAAATAAAATTGTTGGGGTTTGGCTCATGTTAATTGAAAGCCTATTTTATAGACCCTTGCATTAGCAGAAGATTAAACGATGTTGAAATCGGGTATGCTGAAGGTCATTCATGTTCTTTCCCCATCCTGATTCTGGCTGTTACTCAAGCCCTGTGGCCAAAAGTTTTTTCCCATTCCACTGGTTGTGCAAATTGTTCCTTAACCAGTTTTATTCAAATTGATGCCATTAGCATTAACGTTTTCCATAAGACATCTTTTCCAACCTGATTCCTTTTGACTGGGGAGGTCTGAACATGATGATACAAATAGTTACCCTGATGGGTGTGTAGGTGCTCTCCGGAGTAAAATACAAGTGGAATGTAAGTATGTTCTCAATTCAGTTAATCAAAACCAACCAGAAATTTAGAAGATGACCAAATGCCATTTGCATATCCTCATAATTATCTATACATGGATATTTTGTTGTATGAGCTCAATAGCCAAAGGGATTTTTCAAAGTTTTCAGAAACAGAAGCCAGATTTAAGGAGAGCACTATAGAAGCCAAGAGAGCTTTAAAGCAGAAAGATTTCTTGCCACTGGAAATCTTAAAACAAAACAAAATGCAGGAAGGCAGGAGGAAATCTTTATTATCCAGGAATGTAATATAGATAGTGTCATTACTCCTAGAATTGGAAGGAGAGGTCCAATAAAGCTTTGAGAATTAAGGCATTTTCTTGCTGTTTTTCGATTGAATTCTTGGAGAACAAGTTATCTTATGAGAATCATATGCAAATGAGACTTGAAAAGTTGTCCTTTTTTCTCCACAGCAACAGTTTCTATAAGGCTTTAAAAGTGACACAGGTGTTGTTTAAAAAAACGTAAGATATAATTATCTGAGATTTGGAGAGTTACTAATGATTCTCAGAGAGAATGAGAAGCAATTTGGTTGTGCTATGTTAATGTGTAAAGTGATTTATAAGGGGAGCAGTAATAAATGTTGTCACTTCTAAACAAAACAAAGCACTTGTAAAAAACACCGATCAGTTCTTCAGTTCTTTTTTTTTTTGATTATTTTTTTTTGTTTGGCTCCAGGACTTAGATGGATAAGATTGCAGTATCAGCAAGTTCAAGTAAGTTGAGTTAACACTGTGAGTTGCAAACTCTATTCAAAGATGTTTCTCTGACTCCTACATAAACTAGCAAGTTTCCTTTTTGCTTAATAACCTAATTTAAGTTTGATCCCCCCTCTGCCCCAAGGCAATGCACATCCAAATTAAGCAGAGGAAACTAGGAATTGCTAATATTAATACCATCTAACTCAAGGTGACAACTACATGCTAATTTTGTTTTATTCCTTCTTTTTAAAAGGAACACTGTGCCTTTGCTTAGAGGCAAGTTAATAGAAGTTTGTTGTTACAAGCCCTGCAATCTAAAAAAGAGTTTTCTGCAGTCATTTCTCTGTTGCCTGTGGGTTGGTCATTAGCTTAATGTGACAAAAACCTGCGCAGCAACTTCTGTAGTGTTTCCCTCAGTGTAACCCACTATTTTTTATTGTTGATGTTTCTTTACCATCCAAAGTAGTTTAAATAATGGAAGCAACAATAATTTTAGTAAATGTGACAAAAAAAGGTAGAATGAATTCTGGGTATTGCAACAATAAGCAATGAACAAATACCCTTCTGAGACAGGGAAGTGAAGTTGATTTAGAAAATTAAACACATTAGTATGCAAAATATATCTATACTTTGCCTATTAAGGAAGGTCAAACTTAATGACATTTGCATACTAATATTTCCTTTTTCAATTACGCAGAGTCAAAATATACTAGACCAATATCCTGCTCTTTATCTCTTTATCTCAGAGAGGAAACAGGTTCTTTGGTTGCTACTACAATCCGGGGAAAAACAGGCTTGACTTTACCAGGAAAAGCGTTCAGGTGTCTGGGAAGTGTGTGAGGTTAAAAAAGCAAACAATTTATCTGCAGGCTGCGGTTGGATATAATCAAGTTTGTATGGACACCCGGGCATTTTTTTGACTAAACAATCACCTCTCCTCCACCTCTCTATGAAAAGGATGGTGATACACAACTGGCCATTTGGTCTGGGACATTGGTGGGCACAGAAGAGAAATCACTCCAAATAGCACAGTAACATGTAAACGGTGTAGAATATCACACACTAGGTCTTGATCCTGTGCCACGGCCCAATTTGAATAGCTAGGAACAATTCCATTGCCTAAGAACTTCAGAATTTTATCCAAGTGAACAGTCCAACAGCATTTTTCTAGAGACCTGGGTGTCGTCCAGTGTGAAAGTGAACAAACCGCAGTAATTTCTCTAGCTGTCAAACGGCACTTGACAGAATTAGCCAGAATTAAAAGTACCCACCTCCGATTCTGAGTAAATGTGGCTTTAGTTCTCATTTTTCTTTCATAATTGGATCAAGACACGGTGAATTTGTCTGGATGCCTCCCTGATAGAAACAAATTAGTTCCCCTTTACAGTTTCTTAAGAAGAGGGCCTTACCATACCTTTCCACCATTCCCCAGATCTTTCTATTTATTTACTGAGGCTCTGCAATTATAACAAGGCAAATATGATTTGCTGAATAGCAAGAATACAAATGGAGAATGAAAACTATGAAGAGCTGCCCTTAGGCACATATAATTCTGCTGCACACGCTTATTTATATTTCATCAGGTTAAAGCATTAGAGATCTACAAGGACATAAGCGAATGTGGTTTGGCTTGAAAATAGTGGCACTGCCATGAGGTGACCATTCCAGAGCCTCAGTTAGTAGAGAGCAGCGATCACTGGAGATGACTAAATCTGCTCAGGTGCGTCCCTGTGGACATCACAAGTCCCAGACTGACAGAAATGCTCAGGAATCCTTCTCCAAACAGGACTGGAAGAAGCCTCAGACTTGAAGATCAATTGATACAAAGGAAGTGTTTGAAACATGGATTACAAGTTGTAATAAGTAGTTCAGTGCTTCACAGTTGGCTCAAATCCAGATGCAGCAGAGTGACCGTCAGCTCTTCAGGAGCATATGAAAGATCCGGGAGCTTTAATCAACTCTATCACCATGTGCTTCCCTCCATCTTTAATCCAAATGTGCCATATCAGATGGGAATGGTCTTTACAAAGACATCCATCTCTCAACAGATCCATTTTACCTTACGCAGGTTTTCAACCCTTTTCCCTAAGGTTTCCTTTTATTTTTTTCTTTCATATTTATATGCTCATTTCTCTCACCTCAAAATCCTAAGCATAATGTATTCTCTTCTAGTAGCTCCCACATGTTTTTCCTCTCTCTCCCCTTAACAACACGGTCGTCTCAGTTCACTCCACTAAGCTTGTTTTGGCTGGTTTCCATGTAAATCCATTTCCCCTGCATCCCATCCCCCATTTTTTTCCTCTTTTCTGGGGTTCATATCCAATAAACACCAAAAAGCTACGCAAAGCTTTACAAATTCCCATCAACATATCTAGCAGCGCTATACTCTACCCTGAACTGATAATGAGAAATAGGTATTGTGACATCCAAAGGCATGAAATAAACTTTCTACTCAGGAGCTTTAATTAGAAGCTCTCTATGCTCACCTTGTTTTCCTGAAATGCATTTTAATTTATTACCACGAGGTTTACCACCCATGGTGAAACAGGTATATCATACAGCAAGATTTCTTTATGACTGCTTATATCCTTCACCATCTTTTTCTTTTTTTTTTCAAAAAGCATCCAAGTTTTTTGTTTGTTTGCTTGCTTGCTTGTTTGATTTGTTAATTTGTCTTTGAGGAGAGCAACAAATAACACTCCTTGCACTGGGAAGGCACTATCTGTTCCAGGCAGCCTCTTAAGTATTCATATTTTTCAGATATGAAACAAATTTTTCATATAGTTAATAAAAAAAAAGGAAATCAGAGGTCAAAAAGCCAAGCATGTATGATGTTTTAACATTCTCTGTTGCCTCTGTTTGCAGAGAGAGAACAAAATTACAATGGCTGTTTTTTTAATATAATTAGATTATAGTGTTGGCAGATGAAAGTCCTTGAAAAAGCCCTCAAAAAAAAAAAAAAGTTCCTGGGAGGGGACCCTCTTCTATTAAAGTAAAACAGAATTTTAATGATCACTTCACAAGTCCAGAATTTCAGCATGTATTATAAGTGCTCTTTAAACAGACTTGATGATGCACTTCAGACCTTGAGTTCTACAGTAAGGAGAGCCTATCTCTTGCCCTTGTTTCCTCCGTGACTCCAGAGTTACTTATGGTGATGTGTTTGCCTTAGCACTTGTCTTCCCTCAAAATCTGCAGAGTCCAGTCCCAAAAACTCCAGCGAAGCTTTTCTTTTCTTCCTCAACTGCCTTCCACCACCCCTTGCAATTCATTCTTATAAGACAGTCAGTTCTGCAGTGCTGTTGACACTATGCGTGGGAGTCTCATCCAGTAATCACCTGGAGAGATATGGGTTTAGCTCCTTTGTTCACTTCTAAATTTACTATATTCTAATCTCAAGAAATCGTGTGAGTGTGTGTGTTTGGACTTCTGATTTATGGGGCTGGCTTTCAGTTTTCTGAAAATATGTAGATTCACCTGTCCTGCTGTTTTCACTGTGAAGGCGAAAGAAAGGGTACCTTGTTCCCTACAAGTCTTAATTCCTTAACATCTCCATTGGGAGAGACAAAAATAGAAGTTATCTACCATCTCGATGGAATTAAATTAACATGGACTCTTGCATTTCCTAGGTTTTTCCCCAGTGTGTCATTGAAAAGGTCCCCACTGACCTTATGGGTTCTTTTCACCAAACTAAATCTTGGCTATGGAAATACATTATTCACAGTGTTGGATCAGATTTTAATTACTTCCTAGAACTTAATTCCTTACCGATTCCCCGGGAGGCACAGTCATTCAGAGGAAGATTCCTTTTCCATGCAAAAATTGCCAGGACTTTCCTTTCAGAAATCCAGCATCTCCAGTACAGCCCCAAAGGCATTTCCTGAGACTGTTCAGTGCTCTGAATTTCCAGGAAAGGCAGTAAACAGGAAAGTCGTGTATTAGTTGCTAATAAATCTTGAGTTCTGCACTTCTGTGCCTTGTAAATAACATCAAAGAAAAATAAGGATCCTCTTGTCACGACTTAATATAGAACACTGTCACACTGCAGTAAATCATTCATATGTGTAGTGATTAGAACTGTGATTTAGAATCAGTTCAGACATCTGCAGTAAATAATAAGGCTTCTCAGTAGTTATTATGTCAGCATGCATCCTGCAGCCTTCCCATTCAATTCCTTTTTCAGGATTGTTTTTAGGGGACCTATAAGAAATTATGTGGATCAGTTGACACTCTCCTTTTGCCTTGCTTCCCTATGGGTCTGAGTCACAGGCTCATCTACACTGCACACAGGCTCCTGGGCTCCCTGCCTGAACAAGCCAGCAAGTTCCCTTCAGGAAAACATCCAGAAGCTGTTGGCAAGATAAACCTGACTCCAGACAATTGGCTCCAAGTAGTTATGGATGTGAACAACATCGAATTTTGCTCTCCTTCATCTGAAGCAGTCCTTCAACACTATCCCAGCAAGATTTGTGCATTCAAATACTTCTCCCACCCACAAACATGCCTGCCATGAATCAAGGAATTCTGTAAAAACAGAGCTGTGGTGAATTACAACACTATGCTCTGACATGAAGGAAACACCTGCAAAAAACCCCACTAATTCCATCTCAGTGCCCAGCCAAACCATCTTTATTCCTTGTCTCTCCCCACGTTTCGTCCTCCCTTAAATATCTCATAATGTCTTGTAGAATCCCAAGCTGCTCTTTGCCTGAATCCCATAACAAGCCCCATACCCACCCCCCGGTAGCCTCTTCTCAGTTTGTAGGGTGCTCCAGGATGCTCTTGGATGACACACGGTGATGGGTGTCTTTCTGGACACATGGGCTGACCTTCATCCAATGGCCCTGGTACCAGCCAGGGCAGGGGGTCCCCTGGCTCTGGCTGGGTGATTGATGCTCCTATATGGGCCATTTGCCTCCATGCTCCTCTGTGATCATGATGAGCCTTTCATCACACAACCTAACAGAATGAGATGTGGTAGAAATATCAGACTTGATGGGAACCATATCAACAGCTTGTCAGTCACAAACAAGCAAGTGGAAAACATTTAACCCAAGGATGCCATTTCTTCAGCACACATATGAATCTGTAGTCAACAAATTCCTCAATCTGCTATCACACACTTCAAAACTTTTGTGTAGAAAACCAAAACTGACATGAAAAAATTTTCTGAAGGTGATTCACTGCTTTGTGGCAGCTATACTAATAAAACAAACGTGATATATTTAGCCTGGAAGATGTAATCATGAAAATAAGAAACGTGTGTCTATCTAATTGCAGGCTCTGTTTTTTAGAGACATTTTTCTCTTTGTTCTTCATCAATGGCTGAAAAAGTGCAGGTAGAACTGCTTTTTTTTGTTTATTATTGCTGCATTCTGGAATGGAGGTTATTTAAAAATTTATATTAAATAAGCAAGAGTTTCAACTGCCAAAGTGGTAGGTGGTAGGAAGGGAAAGGGAAAGGTAGGTGTTGAAATAATAATAGAAGAAACATTCTAGATACATTTTTTTTTTAATAAATCAATTTAAATTCTAAAAATAAAGCAAAAAATGACTTTTGGGGTCTTAAATAAGCACTAAACTCTCTACTTGGAACGCTATGCTATATGAATGCTTATACCTCCATCCAACACTGCATGACTCTGCCTTGTCACCTGTGACAGCCCAATTACATGAGCCGTCCCCTGGCTCTGCTATGGTGCGATGCAGCCTGTTGCCCAGGGTCATCATGGACTACCTGACACTCTTCTTGCTAAAACTGGAGGGAGATCAACTTTTTGCCCTAAACAAGAAAAAAAAAAAAAAAGCAACTGAGCAAGAGCAGATAAAAACAGGAGTAAAAAGAGGCATAACTTTTTTTGCAAACAGAAATTTCTACACTTTGTTCAGCTCTACAAAAAGTCCCTTCTTTTTTAGGATCTAAAAGAAAACAAGTATCTTAGAGAAACAAAGATAAGACTGTGAGGTAGCTACATGTATTTTCAGGTTAAAATGTCTTCAGCCTGTCTTCTATCACAGCTGCTTTTAGTGCTTGTTAGGGATGTGGAAATATCTCTGTGGCTGCTAAAAATAAAGATACTCCGGTAATGGAATGAAATGCCATGTAATCCATTTTTGCCTGCGTTTTAAAGTGCTCTGTACATAGCACTGTTAAGTCATAGTTGAGTTTTTACATAAGAACTAGGCAGAAACAGAAACCTCTTTTCTTTGGAATTTCTATGAGCAAGATGGTTTTTTTGAGCAAGAAAAAGAAGACAATTTTAGATTTTAAGTACAAAAATAATTACGTAGCATTTTCATCCAGAACTATCGCAATGTTCAAAGCATTATTTATATTAATATAAGACATAAGGTAATACACAATGTCTATAAAATATATAGAGTATATGTTTATATTTAGGAAAAGAACTAAAAGGTAACAGTTAACATGAAATATAAATACTCTGAGATTGTAGAAATAGCTGATCCAAAATGATTGCCTTTACTGTTTTCTCCTTATATTTCACTTTTTGTCAAGTTTGTGTAGCTCCATGAAATGTTTGGATTTGATTCAAATTTTCTCTTTTGCTGAAAAGTGTTTTCCTGGATGCTTTCCAGGGATGTCAGCACCCCCTTTTGATGGAAAAAGTAGGGATTGTCCATTAGTCAAGTATTTATATATTCAGGTCTGTATCTGCAGAAAGTTCCACCTGGTCCCTGCTCAGAGATCCCAGTGTCCTTTATGTCCCTCTGACCATCTGCTCCCTCTTCTCTCACATAACGTACTGCCCTGTAGATGGCCTTTACAGCAGATCACAATTTTTCAGACTAAGTCAGAAAATCATAGATTCAGAGCTTTTGTTATACTTCCCCCAAATCCTTATGAAGCCCAATTTTCTGAAGTCATTGATTAGAAATTTTTAATAACAACTGACATGGCTAAAAAAGTAAGAGAAACTGTTTCACCCCTGAAAATAGAAGACCTTATTTTTGCAAGGGGTGTCTCTTTTTTTCCTCTATCTACACAGGGAAAGGAAATGATTTGAAACGATCAAGGCATGTGATTTTCAGATGACTGAAGTAAGGTGAAATCAGTTTCATCCTTACACTTCAGTTTCTAGGTATTTTCTCTGCTGCAGGGATGATAATTTCAATATTGGTGGTCGGGTGGTTTTTTTTTTTGGCAGGGGTGATTTTTATTATTATTATTATTATTTTGGGCTTTTTTTAAGTCTTTTTTGTTTGGTTTTTTTTAAGGTGAATTGCAATTTTTATTCATTTATGAAGATCCATCTTTTTCTGGAATGTAAAACTTCAAGAACCAATATACTGCACGAAAAACGGTGTGGTGGTGTTGACAGACAGCCAAACGGCAAGCAGAGGAGAGTACTTTACTTCTTAATTTTCCAGTTTTATGTTGGATTGTTGAAGTTATCAGTATGATTTATTTTAGTATTTCCTGTATGTTTCCTACACTGAGAGAATATCTTGTGAGCTGTTGAGAGCAAAGGAAAGAAAGTGGCTTTCATCCTATACCAAATGGTGAAATCCAGTTTCAGCGGATGGGAAACACCACCTTGATTTGATCTGAAGAACATAAGTGACCAAGAAGACTACGTCTGTTGAGCTTTCTAAGAGTTTAAAAAAATTTCCATTCCATTTTTTTATATGATTTTCCCTAGAATATCTCCTTCTGGCATTCTTTTTGTGATGGCCTGAGAAATAGTAGTGGTTACGTCAGCAGCCATGGCTCTGCCCCTGAAGAATAAAGACATAAGGTGACATGTGCCTACCTCTACTTGAGGTTCCTGATGGGGTCACGCTGAGGACTGGAGAGAGCCATCACAGTCTGATCCAGATGATGTCAGACCTGTGGATGTAGAGCAACTTTGCTTTGAACAATTTATAAGATTTTTAAGTTTATGTTAGTGGAACTTTGTTTCATTCTCTCCTGTTTACTTGAGTGGAAAGGGATCAAAAGTACCCCAATAGGTTAAATTTTCAATAATCATGTATAGTTTTGCAAAATTAGAACAGAAATTTAACGAAACTCTGTCAACCAGAATTATCCTTATTGGAGGACAAATTTAATAATTTTGCAAGATACTTTGTTGCATTTTAAGCTTGTCTCAGTCATTTTATTTTACTTTTGATTACTTTATTGTCTGAAAAGGATCACCTCCTTTGACCTGCTTCTCCTAGTACAGCCCAAGATGCTTTCGGCCTTTTCTTACCACAAGAGCACCATTGCAGGCTTATGGTCAGCTCATCATCCACCACGACTCCGAGGTACTTTTCTACCAAGCTGCTTTCCAAACTGTTGGCCCCTGGACCATCCTACTGCACGGAGCTATTTCTCTTCAAGGATTAAAAGGAAATAGAGAAAGCTCACTTAGATTTAATGCTGAAATTTTAAACCACTCTTAGATGAATCACTCATGGCAACGAACCCGCACAGCACCTTAAAACTGGTGCCCTCATTGCCACAAATTCAGGATAAGGTGTTGGCAGAGATTGAATTGCCTCCAAAAGGTCTTGTTCTTTCTTCTTCTTTTTCTTTCCCCAGAAAAATGGCATGTTTCAATTTGCAGGAAAAATTATGTTGGAGAGAAGTGACATCTGCTATATTGTGTCCTCTACAATTCAGTTTGACTCTGAGACATGTAGAATATCTCTGTAACACCTATGTTCTTTAAAAAAGGGCTCATCATTAGCCAGACAAATGGCATCAAATGATAAAATATCTGAAATGTTCTTCCCTCTACTCTCTTGTGGGCATGCTAGGGATTTAATTTATCAAGAGTTATAAATTAGCCAGTAGGAGCATATGCTGATTTATTGTTGTTTTTTAAGAAAATTGGGGGTGGAGAGTGAGGTGACACCTACTCAAAAATAACACAAAAGGAAAAAAAAAAATCTAAAAAACAAAACCCCAAATCAACAAGGTTCTGTAAACTTCAGAGAACTATGATATTGCAAATGTAAGCTTGCCTGAGGTAAAACCATGAACATATTCCAGTGTTTTTAGAATTTAACTAATTTCTCTGAAGAAAATCTGTCGAATGAAAGGATTATGCAAGGCTGCTTATGCGGGTTACATGACCCAGGCCTAATATAGACATTGCTAACTTTTAAGAATAAATTCCTGAAATCAAGTTTGTGGATGACAGAAAAATCGAGGGGGTGCAATCAAGATTCTTAAGGGCAGGGGTCTCTTCCAAAGGGATACAGACAAGCTGGAGGAATTGATCGACAAGAACCTCCTGAAATTCAAAAGGACAAAATACATTAAAAAATGCATACATCAAAACAGGACGAGTTCCAACGGGTTATAGGAAGGAACATTTCCCCCATGGGGACAGTCAAAAAGAACAGGTTGCCCAGAGAGGTTTTTGCAGCCTCTCGCCTTGAAGGTTTTCAGGACCGGACTGGATAAAACCCTGAGCAGCCGGGTCTGACCCTGTAGTCAATACTACCTTGAGCAGGAGGCTGGACTAGAGACTTACAGAGGTCGCTTCCCATGAATTATTTTATGACTCTAAATACTGACATTCATACAATTCTTAATGGTGGAATGTATAATCCAAAAGTAATCTTTAAGAAAAAGTATAATTTAGGGGCAATGTGGTTTATATATCTATAACTGCATTCATATGTATCAACACAAACATACACACATAAAATATATGTAAAATTTATACACATACATATAGCTATGTATACAGACACAGACATATATATATGTGAATGTACTGACCTAATTTTCCTTCAACCTACATCTCTTTCCTCAAAGCTTGACTCCTCTCTTCCAACAGCTCTGTTTCTGATTTGCCCCATGTCTACGCTAGTTTTGTAAATAATCATTTGGGGGTGCAATATCTATAAAGATGTGTGCTATAGAAGGACTTTGATTCAAATAAGGCTGCTTTTAAAAAATTGTGACTGATCTGAAGACGAAGGTAACCCTGTTGGAAAAAGGTAGGTCCTCACTGTAGTCTCCAGGAAAAATCTTGAAATAAAAAATACTGGTTACACACATATCTTGATGGGCATCCTTTTATCCTTTGAACTTTGTTTTGTGCAATCCCTGCATCTTTCTGTATGTCATCTGCCCATTGATCTGCCCATTTGACATCTGCAAAACCCGGCTCCCCACAAGACCCCAGAGTATCACAGTCTCTGGCATGCCTCAGTGAGGCTAGGAGTTACCATCCTTCTGTTCAGGGGCAGAAAAGACCCAGGTCTTCAAGATTATTTCTGCATCTAATTCCTCTTGGCTTTAATGTATTCCAACAGGAAGCAAGTGTTTACACACCTTTTGGGGACTGGAACTAAGCGGTTTGCCAGAAATCAGAGTGAATATGTTTGAAGGTAAAGAAACAATCATTGATCCCACACGCAGCCACTAGAATATCCCTTCTCAGTTTCTCAGAATTACCTGAGTCCTAAAAGCATCCTGATCCAGTCCATTTTACATAACGTCAGACTCATTTTTGATGCTACCATTTGCCTCAAGCTCTTTTGATCTTTGAAGAAAATTGTTCCAGTCTGCAAATTGAATGGATCATCACTGAATTGAAATCTAAGCAGGGACATGAGGTGCTGCTGCACTGGCTCCCCTTCCCGCTGCCTTTGTAATTTAATGCAACATTTAAAAAGTAACTTAAAAGTATAAGAAATTACAAGCCTCCTCAGTGCATTGAGCAGAAGGACCTATTCTGTTTCTGGGGTAGTTTTTTGATCAGAATGGTTCATTCTGTATGAGCAAGTGTGTGCTTAAGCCATTTTGCTTTTCAAAGCACAGAGACACACCTCTTTTTATTTTATTCTTCATGCTTGAATGAGTCTCACCTTCAGCATGAACTTTCATATTTTCTCTCACTTGATTCAAAGAAAAGCAGAACATTGTTCCTAGCAACACATACTGCACCAATGTTGCATAAAGCTAGAAGGTGTTGCAAAAGACTGGGATGGAGACTGCCAAATAATGGCTCTCCTTGTTTTCAGGTGTTTTCTTTGTAGAGTCTGAGTCAGCATTTGACACCTTTGGCAAACTGAGTGACAACTTATTCCTTGAGTGACCCCACTGAAACCAGGGGAACTCTTTGTAGAAGAGGTTCTGCTCCAAGAGAGCAGAGGCGAAGTTCTCTTGACCTGGGAAACTGTACAAGAGCGTATCCTGCCGGACAGGATTTGGAGAGACAGATGGCTTAAGAAGCTTGGTTGAGGGACAGATCCTTTGTCTACCATTGTTTGAGAATAGTATTCTTTGACAGTTTTGGTGTATTCCCGTTTAGCAGTCTTTAGCTTTGTCCATGAAATGCTATATCCGATGGGTGTTTGTCCATGTGTGGAGTTGATGCCATTCCCCTCATTCATGTCTGCACATACCTCTCTGTCCTGCAGACAGGTAAGGAAATATTTTTTACATTTCAGGCTAGATTGCACCTTAATCTACTAAGTTAGTTTATTATTACTGTTTTCTCTTACTTTTTGTAGGAAGCCTTCATCCTGGGCCCGGCAAGGAACTGCACTGAGGCTTTACCATGTTTTGAGTGGGGTGCTGGACCAAATGACCTTGAGAGGTCCCTTTAAGCCTAAATTGGTCTATGTTTATGGCTGAAAGCCAGGAATATAAAAGATATGAATCAAGAGAGTAATTTCTGTCAGTCATTCCTAGGATGGTGCTGTGTGGGTGCTCATGTTCTAATATTCGGACGACAGTGAGTAACGTGCCTATCCCCCAACATGTAGGACATCACTGCACTTAACTGGGCAGAGGTAATGGGAGGGGAAGGGGAAAGCAGATAGTGGTACAATCCCTGGATACAAGTTTTCTTGACTTCCCTAGTAAAGCACCCTTCGAATAAGTTCATTCATATGAGACCAAGGCCTAAAGCTAGTGCTTGCCATCAGGAAGTACTGGTTATTTGTTGACCACGTGCATGCTTCATCATGGTTTGATCACCACAAGACAGCAAAGATGATTGAGACTCAGTTGCCATTTTGCCTTTACAGCCTGTTCCTCTAGTAAGCCTTTTGGTATTAAAACCAGACTGACTTCTTTTCATGTAGGATTCAAGCTAAAACAGATTTATGTGATTACACCAGGCCTGCCTGACACCACTGAAATCAAAATAGTAGTTAATACCAAAACAGAGTCACTTTTTGAGGCCTCATTAACAATCACCAACAAAATACTCCCCTCAGTATATTCTTGGAAATATCAGAATGTGTTCTACGTTCATGTCTACTACCCTTAGCAATTTGAAATGCATCCCTTGGCACCAATGTCTGTCTGTCAGCATCTGTGCGTACACTGGCAAAGGTGCACAGAAGAGAAAGAGGAAAGCCTTCTCTCCACAGGAGATGAAGCAAATAAATGTAGAAGACAAAACACCTTATTGCTTCCCCTTTCAATGTATTTTGATCCAAGCTGCCCTTCTTCAAGTATTAAGCACCTTTTCCTGATCCCTGTTGGAGCAGGATATTGCTTTAGGTGGACTCTCAGTTCTTATGCACGGAAGAGAATAGCTTGATTTACTTTGCCAGATTTCTTGTTGGTTCCTGACCCCCTTAAACTCTGCAAACTTAAGTAACTCCAATTACTGTGCAGTTACCCTGCATTTGAAGTGGCAAACTGTACAGAACTGGCAAATTTGTACTGCTCGGGTCTCAGGTAAGAATCAAAATTGTGCCACCACAAATTCAATCTTCTCTGCACGCTGGGTCCTAAATGCTTGTTGCGAAAGGTAGGTGATACATTGATAGCAGTGTGAAATAGAATCATAGAATAATTTGCGTCGGAAGGGACCTGTAAAGGTCATCTAGTCCAACCCCCCTGCAATGAGCTGGGACATCTTCAACTAGATCAGGTTGCTCAGAGCCCCCTCCAGTCTGACCTTGAGTGTTCCCAGGGGTGGTGCATCCACCACCTCTCTGGGCAACCTGGGCCATGTTTCACCACCCTCAGCATAAAAAACATCTTCCTAATATCTCATCTAAATCTTCCCTCTTTTAGTTTAAAGCCATTAGCCCTCGTCTTATCACTACACTCCCTGATAAAAAGTCCCTCTCCAGGTTTTCTGTAGGCCCCCTTTAGGTACTGAAAGGTGGCAATAAGGTCTTCCCAGAGCCTTCTCTTCTCCAGGCTGAACAACCCCAACTCTCTCAGCCTGTTTTCATAGGAGAGGTGCTCCATCCCTCTGATTATTTTTGTGGCCTTCTCTGGACCTGCTCCAACAGATCCCTGTCTTTCTTGTGCTGAGGGCTCCAGAGCTGGAGGGAGTACTGCAGGTGCGGTATCACCAGAGCAGAGCAGAGAGGCAGAATCCTCTATCTCAACCTGCTGGCCATGCTGCTTTTGATGCAGCCCAGGATGTGGTTGGCTTTCTGGGCTGCGAGCGCACATTGCCAGCTCATGTCCAGCTTTTCATCCACCAGTATCCCCAGTCGTTCTCAGCAGAGCTGCTCTCAATCCCTTCATCCCCCAGTCTGTATTGATACGGGGGGTTATCCCAACTCCGGTGCAGGACCCTGCACTTGGCATTGTTGAACCTCGTAAGGTTTACACAGGCCAACTTCTCGAGCTTGTCCAGGTCTCTCTGGATGGCATCCCATCTCTCAGGCATGTCAACCACACCACTCAGCTTGGTGTCATCTGCAAACTTGCTGAGGATGCACTTGATTGTGCTGTCCATGTCATTGATGAAGATTTTAAACAGTACTGGTCTCAGCATGGACCCCTGAGTGACATCACTTCTCACTGATCTCCACCTATCTTCAGAGACAGCTCTTCACACTCTATCCATTTCTTGATGTAGAGGGCAACACATCCACCCCTCCTTCCTCGCCTGTCCCTTCTGAACAGCCTGTAGCCATCGATAGCTGCACTCCAGTCATGGTAACCTCCCATGAGGTTTTAGTAGTGGCAACTAGGTTGTAGCTTTCTANTGTGCTGTCCATGTCATTGATGAAGATTTTAAACAGTACTGGTCTCAGCATGGACCCCTGAGTGACATCACTTCTCACTGATCTCCACCTATCTTCAGAGACAGCTCTTCACGCTCTATCCATTTCTTGATGTAGAGGGCAACACATCCACCCCTCCTTCCTCGCCTGTCCCTTCTGAACAGCCTGTAGCCATCGATAGCTGCACTCCAGTCATGGTAACCTCCCATGAGGTTTTAGTAGTGGCAACTAGGTTGTAGCTTTCTAGAAGCATGGTGGCTTCCAGCTCCTCCTTTTTGTTGCCCATGATGCGTGTATTAGTGTAGAGGGAAATAAAAAGGGAAAACTTCTAAGAACAGTATTTGCTCTTCTGTGATCATGATTCCTGCATCCCATGATTTTCTGCTGGCCGTTGCATCTATTTTATCTTCTTATGAGAAAGGAGTGGGACTGGAGGCAAGGATGGTGAGCACCAGGACCCAAATTGGAAGAAAGGATGCAGCTCGGGAATGTACACAAACCCAAGAGATAAGAACCGTTTTTGAGTTCCTCAGCTGTAGGCATTGCCTCTGCAAAGAAAGACAAATTGTCTAATCTGGCTCTGCTTCACTTTAACCACGTGCAAAATGGGGAGTGAATATTAATTTTTCAGGGGTGTGGGAGGCCCTGATTCAGATTGGGAAAATAATACATTATAGAGTTAAAAAAAGGTGCTGAACACTAACATATTACTTATGACGATAAAAGGGATACTTCTCAGATTCTCGTAGTTATCTTTTTGTGTGTCATGTGGTAAATCACTTGTATCATGTCCTTTATTTGCAGTGTAGCCATAAAAATGCGTGAGCACGAGTTGTGGGTAACGATGCTCCAGTTAAAACCATGCTTGTGAATGTCCTTGGTCTGACACACTGCAAAAACGGATCATGCATTTTAAGGTTTAAATGAGAAATTTAAGGTTGAAGAGGGGAACATAAGAAAAAACAAAACAGCATGTGTGTGTGCATGTGTGTACTCTTATAACAGGCTGCAGCAGCCTCAACGCAAAATGGTACCTCGCTCTCCAGAGTTCATAGTAACTTCAGATGTTTAATATACAGAAAATTAATGTTTGGCAACTTCAAACTCCATGGATCAGAGCAAGAATGAGTATTGTTTTACAGTGATATTTTTAGTCTAAACTAAAATAGCTGAAAGTCAGTGCTGGCAGCAGAACATTTTCTTGCAAAAGTGATTGATACAGTGGGGATCGTTACTGTCTTTAATTAAAATAGACACTCCTACGCAGCTCCCTCATCTCTCATCCAGACTGCTCTTGAAATGACTATATATTTATTCTTTATAAATAGCCAGAGGTTTTTATAGCTCATTCTTGGCCTGATCATCAGTAGGTTTGACCTTGACTTTGAAGGAAACAGGATTTAGTGCTAAGAAATTTTATAATTTTCCATGTCAGTTCTTTTCATACAAAAGTTTACTTAGTTTTTTCTTTCTATTTTTCTTCAGTCATCCATGGAGTGTCTTGTTTTGTTCTATTTTAGTTTCTTTCTATAATGGTCCCAATTTTTTTCAGTGTCTTCTTCCATTTAATATATGCTCTTTGTCAGTGTGTTCTCCACAGATGTATATTTTACATTTATCTGAATTAGATCCTATTTCTACCTGTAGCATTGATCTCGTATTTAAATTGTTCCTGTTTTTCTTCATCCGGCTACTCCTAATTTCTGAAGCTTTCATCTATTAGCTTGAAATATACAATTTTCAATACTGTAGTCATAGTTATTTATAAAAATATCAAAAACCTGCAGACAGAACAGATCTTTCCATAAATCAGTGACCCAGATTTGCTCTGAGCTGTTTTCAGATGGAGTACATTCACTGTGACAACCCTTAATTTATACTGGGAAAGATGAAAATGTAACAAGAAGTGGTACTGGAAGAATTTATAATATTTAAGACTCTTTTCCCCTGTGTTTAGAAGTGCCTTCCACCCAGAACCAAAAAGAAAACTCATTTGTAGGCCCATAAAAAAAGAATCCTCCATTGAAATTGTGTGCTAGAAACAAAATAAGGATTTCTAATTAAAAAAAAAAAATCATTTTTAAGACATTTTTTAAATCACTACTTCACACTCAACAAATCTGGAAGGTCTAGATTCATCACCTCAAGATCCCTTTCGCCACTAAAGCCTATTATTTTCCCAATTTTTTTTCTTTCCTTAGCGTATCTTGGCTGCCAAGATTTTCCCCGGATTATGGCCTCTCCAAGACTAAGGACTTTAATGTGTAAGGGAAGGTGCAGTTTGGCCTGTCAAGAAGAATGGGGACATGGCAATTCCTGGCAGATGCTATTCTAAACCGAAATATTTCCATTTCCTATTAACAGCAGGATGTTTCTGATAATTGTATTATTACTGCAATTAGGTTATGGGAAGCCAGCTCTCCCCACTTCACCCGTTGCTCATTTTTGAAGTATTAGTTGCAAACCTTGTGGCATGTTCTGATGGGCACATATTCACATTAGGTTTTGCATCAGTGAGATTTTAACTGCTAAGAGGTTAAAGATGGACTTGATAACAGTGCTGTGGATGAACCTGTGTCATTATTTTTGTGACTCGGTTCGTATTTAAGCAGTATGGTCATACAGATAAAATCCCGCATTTTAAAAACAGAACAGAAATATTTCCCCACCTAAGATGTATGGTCAGTTCCAATTAATAGCCTGTAATGTTCTTCAGTTTTTAGATGAGAGATGTTATGTAAAAATACCTTATCACTGGTATCAACATTTATTATGCAGCAGACAGTTAATATTTCAGTAGAAATTTCAGGCTGGAAGGTACCACAGGATTGTTAAAATGTTTATGTCCAAAGGTTTCTTAAGGGCTGCATTTAGGACCTTTCTTGCTTTGAAATCAGCTTGTTTATCTTGAATTCATCCCTATTTCTATATATTCACACATCAGGCGTATTACAGGTCCCAGTGTTTTGCTTTAAAACTGAATCTCCATAAAAGAAACAGCATAGAAATATGGCTATCCTGTTCTCAGTCCTTCCTCAGTCCTCTTCTTCTGAGATAGTTTTGAAGAAATCTCACTGATTTAGAGGCTCTTTTCTCTCTGTCATCTTTCTGTTGGATATACTGTGAATATTAACTGTTTACTCACATTCAGTAGGAAATACACATAATGCTATGACATGGTTGGGTAGCATCTTACATTTTCATTGTGGTTAGGACATTTCCAGTTGTTTTTTTAATAGGACATAAGCTAGGCACACTCCATATATATATATTAACATATATACATGTTTATCTCCCAAATCCAGTGGCTTATTCCCAATTAAATAATTCTGAGGTGTTCTGATTTGAAGACATGGAAAGACAAGAACAGGAGACTTCCCAATAATCAGCTCAAGTTCTCTTTGTCAGAGCCTTGATACTATGTAATTACCTTCAAAAATTTGCTGTGCTTTGTTTTGCATGTAGTTAACCTTTGTTCCTTCTCCTCTTGTTTAGGCTGTTACAAAATCTGGTTGCCCTGAAAACCAAAAACCTTGCAATTTCCATCTTACATGCATTCATATTCCATTTCTACCTGTTTTATCCTGACCTTCACTGGCTTTTCATTTAAATCACACTCCTCCTGCTTTCCCCCAGCCTATCCCTTCTCAGTCTTCTTTTAGCAAGACTAAACACACTGCGTTGTTAGACGTGCTCTCACTCATGAAGAGCTTCCCATTCCCCTGACCAGCCTGGACATCTTGGCTATTGGTTGTTCCAGCTTGGCCTGAAGCTTCAGACTCACAGATTGGTTTGGTTTGGAAGGGACCTTAAAGATCACCTAGTTCCAATCCCCCTGCCATGGGCAGGGAACTGAATCGAAAAGTCCAGAAGAGCAAGTAAATATCCCTGATTACTGGAATTTCATAGCAATGGCTATATTTCACTGTGCTTTTAGCTCCAAATTGTGAGTTTAGTTTTCAATATCGTGGGAGTACTTGGCTAAGAATGCCTGGCTAGATTTAGGGATTGGGTCTGGATTCACAGCTGATGTGTGATAAAGATTAACAATTGCTAAAAAAGGACATTTACCATCATTTTGTTATTTTCATAAAATTATTTGGTGAAGTTATGCTAGGCTCATTCTCCATATGAAAGGATTTTAATGAGGGAAAAGACAGTAAACGCTGCCAAAACCAGAGATCTTTCTTTGTAATTTGTTCAAATCCAAGATCCAGGAACATGAACTGGTGTTCTCATTTGCAGAGGCATTCAGGGATACTGCAACTCAAATCTGTCCTGCTTGCTTTCTGGACATCTGTGTAACATGCATAGCAATTCCAAGAGACACGTTTACTTATTGCAAATATGATACTGGCATGTGCTAAAAGACTTTTCTTATTTAGGCATTTGATCTGTTTATTTTACACAATCTTTCTATTAAGATGATATTGGGGAAACATTTTAGTTTTGACCTCTAGAACTGCACACAGAGCTTGGAAAACACCTCCCTTAAAACAAAACAAAACAAAACAAAACCCCCCAAAACCCAGCAAAACCCCAATACCTAATGTAATAAAAGAATGATTTCTTCCTCTCAACAGACCTAGGTCTGTAAAAGAAACGCGGTTTGTAACACAGGGATCATGGACTAAAGGAGGCAAAGAAAAATAGGGAGAAAGATAGAAAAACTTCATGTGCCTCCCACGAGATGAAACAATTACCAGGGTGTCAAGAAAAAACTATTGTTATTTCAAGCTGAGGTGTTAGGGTTCAACTGATGGGCAATAAAGAATTTTCTACCCATGCTCAAGACATAAAAATTACAGGTTTTGTAAACTACAGGCAAGTAATCATAGAATCACAGACTCATTTAGATTGGAAAAGACCCTTAAGATCATTGAATCCAACCATAAACCTAACACAGCCAAGACCATCAGTGTATATAAATAAAAACTGTAACATACTCTTTTTATTATTTCTTTTTTTCAGTTCTCTCTTTCCGTCTGGCATCCAGAAGTGGAGAGTGTTAGTACAGAGAAGACAATAAATTGTTAAAAAATCAGTGTTAAGAGTTTTAATCTTATATGTGACAGTTGTGGCCCCAGAAATTATTATCTAGCAAGCCAGTCTGGGCACAGTTAGAATGTAGGTGGGAGTTGCATATTGAATAATCACATTATTAAATTGGGTGTGACTTTTTTTTTCATCCAGTGCTAGACAATCCCTTTCTGCACACCTGCTTGCTCAGGTGTCCTTTTGTAATTAATAGGCAAAATCAGGTCTTTCAGGACGGTTTCAGGACAGTTGTAAACATTGCTTTAGGACAAGATGAATTGGTCCGTATGCTTCACTGTCAGTAATGGGAACTAAGACCGCTCAGTTTCATTTAAACAATCCACATTTTTCATTTTTCTCCTTGAACTGAATTCCAATGATAAGGCAAAATTTCATTTTTACACTCACTTAACTTCCTCAATTAATATTTTTCCATCACTAGGCAGGATTTCTTGTTCTGTATCTCTAGCATTCAAGATGTAGAGATAGTCTCCTGTTTGGGTGTTAAATGAGCCTAGATTAAGTAGCTATGGAAAGGAGAATTAAAAGACGTGTTACGTACAGCACAGTACCAATAATATATTTGTGAAGATTTCTAAATGATTTATTTAAGGATATTTTCCCATGTTATAGAACACTGCATACTGCTTGAATTTATGACACCATAAAATGTCATGTATACGGTCTAACTTGGATTTTGGAGGTCTGCAGGGCAGAAACCATATTCATGCAGAGATTGAAAAAAAATAAAAGTTGTCTCTTTTCCAGTACAACACACCTCAGGCAGACTACTGGTCTTTGAATAATTCTTTTTATTCCCTTTCTTTTTTTTTTTCCCCCCTAAAAAAAGAATCTTAGCAAATCCCGGTTGTATCACGTTAAGTAATACCATTTTATCAGTAGCTTCATGTTCCCATTCTGCTAATGCATTCATTAAAAGATCATCTTTTTCTAGTCAACAGATTACTGATGTAAACATTAGCTGAATTACCAGTACATTTGATGGCTCATCTCTAATGAAAGTGAATAGAGATTTATTGATAAGAATGACAAAGGTATTAAAGGAAGAAAAATGAGCAAAATCAATTGTTAACGTGAGTGGCATTTTGCAAAGAAAAAACTAATCTTTCGGAACTGTGCAATGTCTGAATCAAAACTATTTTGAGACATGAAGTTGAGCAGTAATTGCTCTTTTTTAAAGTTTGAATGCATACGTACTTTGGTGTGATAAAAATAAACCAGCTTGAAACATAGTTCTGAATAAATAAAATGAATAATAAAGAGCCCAGGAAGATAAGGTTTTTTCAGGTATAACAGAAAATAGTAAAAGCTTTTTTGATTTGCTGAAGTACAGAGTATATAATTTTAATGCTAGAGTAAGAGTTGCAGCAAAGATGAGAGCATGCCTTGACATCTGCAAAAAGGAATAATATATGCACCATGATGGCTGTGAAGTTTGATGACAATGGTAATGAAACTGAACGAAAACTGAGAAATGCAAGTGGATCAACAGAGGGAAAGAAAACTCGGGGGGGGGAGAGTCATTCTGTTATGTTAGAATCGAATTAAGACAAGTAGGAAGAAACACAGTGTAAATGTCATCACATAATTATTCTACAGACACCGGGCATAAATCTGTTGGTGTTTTGCAAGATGAGAAAATTAATCAAAAATTGTTAATATTTATTTTTTGCTCAGAATCTAGGAACCACTGAAGATGAGAAAATGGCTTGATCTTTATTTTCTCCTTTCCTCCTTTTTCTTTTTTCCTTTTTCTTGGACATGATGCAGACTCATTTGATCAATTTGTAAATAATTTGAGTCTTCTTTCAAAAAATTCTGTCAAATAGTTAAAGAACACACCTTCCAAAAGACAACTTGCTCTAAAGATGAAGTGAGCTGGATAAATGTATCCCTTAGTCATCGGTGACTCTGCATGTAGTTGTCTTTGTCATGGAAACAGCTGGTAAGACATTTCCTTGGGAGAGAAATCACTGACTTATTAATCAAATATTGAATTAAAATGTTTTCCAAGAGCCAAAACAACATTCAAAGTAGCACTTCTAGTGTGCTGCAGGAAAAAGCTCTGCCTGTTACATCTTCCATGATTCTGCCTTCTTACAAAGCAGAAAAACCGACCACGGTAAATCAAAGGACTCGGAGTCTCACTATAATGATGTTATACACGCTGCTGAGAGACAGCAGATACTAGCTCAGCTGAAGCCCTACTAACAAGGCTACATGGCTTTAGGACCAAAGCTGAATCAGTTCAGGCTCCTCTGAGTAAAACTAATTTCTCCTCAGTGTTTTGCTTTGCCTCACCAAAACCATAAGAGAAATAGTGTAGCTTTCATTTTTTTTCTTCTTGGATGAAATGTGAAGTGTTACTATTGAAGGCATTTCGAGTGATACTGTATCACTGAAAAAAAAATCATTTTCCACAGTACGATTTTAGTGAAAGATTTTCAGCTGGCTCCAGTCACTTGGTATCTCTGTTCCACGACTGGGTAAGTATAATCTCCATAAAGAAGGGATAGGAATGATCAGAAGCAGTTCCATTTAACACTTAGAGGATCTTATTTCCCTACAAGATGACTTGTCTTTATTACATCATCTTTGTGTTTGCACTGGAAGAGAAATTGTGAATGAGACAATTGGTACATGAGTTTTGTCACCCCAGGGAGCGCCAAATGAAAACACACTGACACAACGTTCATCAGCTTTGCAGGCAAAGGCTAAGTTGTTACAGAGGAGGCAAGTCTTATGTCATTCACTTCACAGAAGTAGCTCACCTTGTGTTGTCTGCTTAAAACATAAGTTTTCCGAAGTATGTATGATGTGGTACAGAACTAATACCCTGGAAAGTGGAAAGCTTCCCCCTCCACTTCAGCTGGCACAGTGGCACCACGTCACAGTAAAAAATATTGCTACAGAAGCAGAAAAAACATCCTGTGGTAATTCTTGCCATGATACCAGCGTTAGAGATGTTGACACTTCTGCTCTGTTTTTTTTTTCACAAGCATTAGTCATGATTCTGTAGAAATCATTATCCAGTGAAAGGCAATACTCTTAAGTCTTACTCTTTTTTCCTCCCTTTTTCAAAAATTGGGTGATGAGGAAAAACAAACCCTGCGGTTGCTCTGAGTCAGTGTGGTAGGAACACATAAAATACCTTCCCTACCTTCCTTTCAGATGCCGTTTTCCAAGAAGGTTCAGAAAACTTTCTGGTAACTGACAGATACAAAATACATCTGCATTTCTTCTACTTTGAATCTTATTTGATGACTCTAGTTTATGGAAGGAACAAGCTAAAGAAGAAATATGCAAAAAACACCAAAACAACCACTATCCCAAAACATGAAGGTCATCTCATTCATACCTGAGTGACATTTTTGTTAAACTTTGAATTAAAATTTGTTTAAATTTTTGTTTGTGACATTTTCCAGGGAGCAAGTAGTCCCTTTTTGGTCCACTGGACTTGTCACTGTTTTGGAATCCTTACAGGGTTTCCAGTTATCCTCCTTTCTCAGTAGCCTTTGGCCAGTTGTTTTATAAAGGTTAAATTATCTATTCAAATATGTATTTATGCCTAATAAAGGATTTATAAATTTAATCCTAGTTAGAAGAAAAATTGATTTTTTTAAAAAATACAGCAAAACCCCCCAAAGTTCTTTACTGTTTGAACTAGAAACGAGGTAAACTTTGCTACTTTCAGCTGGAGTTTGCTTTGAATTTTGGTGTCATACTTAAAACTGGGACAAGCAAATCCAATGGATATGAAATATCTGCACAAAATGTGCTTCAAATATTCCTCTAATGCCTCTTGACTGAAACGAAGAAGCATCGACTCTGGTAGTCTTGGGAAGGTGTTGGCATTGTGGTTTAACCAACTGGGGATCTGAACTGGGAAATCCAGATGTAATACATCAACATTTTTTCCGTTGACATAAATTAAAATGATAAATGTAACCCCACAGAGAATGAGATTCTCTTAGTATTTCATTGCCACCATCAAAGACTAAGATTGGACTTTCTTTGATCAGTGCTTTTATGTATCCTTTGTCTTTGTCAAACTTGTGATGTTCTTTAGTCTTCTTGTATACTTCTGTTTTCCCGTTCGAAACTTAGGGCAAAACAATAAAAGAAAATCATTAAAAAAGAAACAAAAACCGAATAATATAGTGCATATTTTCTTGGATGCCATGCAATACAGGAGTGACAAGGGAGAGAAAAACTGGAGTATGAGAAAGTGCTTTCTTTCGACTATATTGTAGAAAATTATTTATCATCGATCTCTCTAGGGGGTGGAAGGCTGCCTGGACAGAATCAAGAGGCAGCAAACATCCATCATGCTAAATCTGTTTTCTAATAACCAAGAACACATATATCAGAACCCTATGAAGACATGTGATAGAACATCACTTGCACAATAGAGAATTTAAGAGGATAACTCTGTGGGTTTATCAGTATAGGACTACTAAAGTTGTTCTAAATATTTAATTGTAAACTTTCAGTGATGCCTCTGCCTTCTTTCTTGCTACCTGCTTCATCTCTAGGTATTTCAAATGCCTTTGTAACTCTGCTTCTTGTAATGAACTTCTGAACAACAAATAAGACTATTAAAGACTTTGTTTCCCTTTTTCTTCCTTCTCTTTTCCCAAGACTTCCCCAGAATGTTACTCCCTGAGGTATTCTGTCTTCTCAAAAGGAGATCGTATGAAAACTTATATTTTCTTTTCCCATCAGAGAACTAAATGAGCAAATTAAGTAAAAAAATAAACATGTATTTAAACCAGAAATCTAGCCTGGATCACTTTGAGACCCTTCAGAAGTTCAGATTTAAACTAATAGTTTAAATTTCTGTAACAGAAATAATTAAGTTAAAGAACAGGTTTTCAGTTTATATCAACAGAAAACTGGAAAGGACTGTCAGGGATGTACTGAGCCTATGCCAGTGTGTTGCAAGTGCCTGTCAAGAGTTTGGGAATCAAGGTCACTTGGCACAGTACCACATACATCTATGCTGGTTGATTCCCTCAACTTCCAAAACAGAATGATTTCCTCCGAAGTGCTTTTTGGCAATAGCCACTGGAACTCAAGAGCTGGCTCAGGCATTTACTTGGAAGTGAAGCTCTTGATCATCCCCATTGCCTGTGCTTTGTTTTACATTGTGGAGTGGTCTTGAAACTGTGAGCTGTCATCCTTGCAGATGAAGCTAAATTATAAAACTCCAAGAGCGCAACTAATGTGCTGCCATCACTAAAGGGCAATCCCATCCATGGGACCAGACTAGACTTAATCTGATGCAACACGTCTGCCCCTTCCCCCCCACTGTAGAGTTTAGCTGTAGAATTCCCATCACAACTATTTTTGTTTACATACCCTCTCCTACTGAGCTGAGCAACTTACTAATATTGATATAAACATTGATTCTTGATTCTTGTGGCTGCGAATTTTTTGAGAGAGAGCTGTTTGTCCCAGGAATAAGGCATGTCAGGGATCGTTCCAGCAGTTTAGTAACACTGACAGTCATGTCCCAGCACCACAAAGCAGTTTTTACTTGGAGTGATGTAATTGTCATATTCTGACTCCTACTACACAGGCAACCATACCTTAAAAAATGAAGAAAATTTCATCACAGAATAAGGATGAGAATTCAGTCAGCTTTTTAGCTTGTACTACTCTGAGCAGAAAGTTGTTCCAGCAATTTCCTTCTGTGTTTGTTCAAAACTTTCACACTTCCATCTTAATTTCCAGTTGACGTTAGCATATGGTTCAGAGTTGTCACAAGATAACAGTGAGTCATGCCTGAAAGTCACAGTGTCTGGGACTCAGACTAAGTGGAGACGTACACAGAAGAAGTATCTGCAGCTAAGCAATTATTCTGGACTCCCTCAAATAAGTGGTGAGAAAGAAGCACTTTCTGGATGCAGTTCATCTGCCCAGGTTTTGGTCATGTGGCAAGAGCTATGGGACTTCAGTTATAAATGACTTGTAGGTATGAAAATAACATTTGTTCTTTAATCACAATTGTAGAGTAGCTGGGTATCGGGATTGTGGCTGTTCTCCCACAGTACATTTAAGCATTTAATTCCCTGGGTATTTCAGGGTCTGCCCAACTAGTTGTCTGCATAGATGAGATAATGGACTGGTTTGAGGCATTGGACAGAACTGAAATTAGGGGACTGACTGAACAATCAACCATTTAACTGAGTGTCACAGCAGCTCCCCACATGGGAATTTCATACCATATAGTTCTGCAGATTCCCCCAGGCACATCCCACTCAGCCCAGTCCAATTTGTATGCTTAAATGTGTTGATTAACATCCTGGGTAAAGCGACTCATTGATTTCCAGGCAGTTCCTTGCTGCTGAAGTTATTGATTTGCACACACATATTTGTAAACAAACAATACAAACTTTACAGTAGACGCAGAAATGATCATGTAGGGTGGTCTTTTATATGTGGCTAAGAGTTTTAGGAGACCTGGGAGTCCTGGTGGACAACAGGATCGCCATGAGCCAGCAATGTGCCCTTGTGGCCAAGAAGGCCAATGGCATCCTGGGGTGCATCAAGAAGAGTGTGGCAAGCAGATCGAGGGAGGTCATCCTCCCCCTCTACTCGGCCCTGCTGAGACCATGTCTGGAGTACTGTGTCCAGTTCTGGGCTCCCTGGTTCAAGAAGGACAGGGAAGTGCTGGTGAGAGAACAGCAAAGGGCTACCAAGACGGTTAGGGAACTGGAATATCTCTCTTATGAAGAAAGGCTGAGGGACTTGGGTCTCTTCAGTCTGTAAAAAAAGGTGACTGAGGGGGGATCTTATCAACGCTTATANTTTTGTATGTGGTTAATATTGTCAATAAAGGTGGATTGTAGATGAGATACACAGGACCACAGGCCATCTAGATTATAAGTGAACAGAAGAGTGGTTTGGGAAGCCTCACCAGATTCAGCTGAAAGTACTGCTGCAAGGTCTCTTACAACAGAGACCCCTGTGACCATAGGACAGCAACTAATAGTCCAGTTTGAGTGATTTGATTTCACACAGGAACATGGACCTATGAGAAAATCCTAACAAATGTGGTGGTGCTTTTTCCATTTTAACAAGCATTCAGCCTTTGAGCATCTCTGCAAAATATCTACTTTAGGATGAAGGGAGTTTCACTGAAGACTCCATTCATTATAGGGGTTAGAGCTCTGTGGACCACAAAGGGAGAAGTGGGCAGCAAGTACTACTGCTATTACACACCAAGACACAGTAATGCCACATGTGGACAGAAGAATTCCATCCATATGAAATTTCTTAAAAATTACGATTTCAAGAAGCAGTAAAAGCGCTGATGGGGCAGTCTATATGGGCTCCATGGCCATGTAGGATACATAGTGCCAAAAGTTCATCCTTATCTTTTGAGTATGCTATATTTCACTTTTGCTATTTGCTTATCAAGCCTATTTTTGGTTCCTTACACCACAGCATATGAAATATAATTTAGTGTGTCCTGGAGGAGTTCTATTAATGTCAATATGCAAGCTGAAAAATCACACACATTCAGTACTATTTAAAACCAAAATGCCTTCATACAGCTATTGCGAGTGTACTTGGTGGTATTGGTCTTGTTGATTAATTGATCTTACTAAATGAAAAAGTAGACGTACACTATGATTTTTCAAACACCAAACATTCTATTTTAATATTTTAAGCTCACTGCATCCTTTTTTCAGCAATGAATTTCAATAAAGTAGGATTAAATAGATTTGTAAACACAATATACAGTTATGTCTTCAGTTCTGAAGTTTCTTGTCCTCTGTACCTAAAATATAGTATAATTAGTATATACCAAGCTTCTTCTGGTGATGCAAATCTTTCTGTCAGTGTTTTTCTGTGCTTTTTCCAATGATATATAGCAACAGTAAATGAGCATAAATACATTTCACTGCATTCTAGCTCAGAAAATTTATTTTGCTTCTCCAGGCTACACAAATACCTGATAAAGGAAGATACTGAATGCTTGGGAAATCAGGCCTGAACTGATTGAAGGTCTACCGTGCCAACAGTTATATTTCTTAAACGTGTATGAAAATTCCCTGTCTACAACTTTGTCCTCCACCTACTTACTGAAGCCATACAGTCAGTCTCCAAGTCAGCTAGATCTTGGAAATAATGTACTTTAAAATCGAACTAAAATTAAGACAGTGTAAGCTCCCTGAAATGTATTATAAACTTAGGGGTTTTGAAAGTTTCAGAACTTTAATTAGTAAAGAAGCTCTTGTGAAAATACGCCCACTTTAGGTTGTAGGGTTTGCATCATTTAATTCTCTTTTATTGGGATATGCTGTGATACTGGAAAAGTATTATGCAGAGGGATAAGAACTTTCCTTGCAGTGGAGTGAACCGATGTGTCCACAGCATCATGCTCTAATGGGGTGATTAATGACAGTTGAAGTTGTACTGCGAAAGAAGGTACAGAACTGGATTTGCTGTGTGGCTCCTCACTGGAAGATGAGGTAAATTAGGCAGGGACTGTTGTGCTGTGTGGACACCAACTGATACTGTGGAGGATCCACTGGAGCCAAGGATCCAGGGAATTCTGCAGGAAATCCCTGAATCACGTACCTGCTGAAAACCCATGCCGTGAACCACTGGACTAGGCTTTGCATCACTGACATCTACCTCTCCCTTCATTAGGGTGTCTTTGCTGTTTTTCAGGGTGTTGTGAAGCAAAGTCTACAATCCTGGAACTGTGAAACTGAAGACACCACAAGACATCAAATCGAGCAGAGCTTCTGCTTTTGTGATGAATTCAAAAGATTTCCTCAGTGCTTGAGACCTATTGTGTTTCTTGAAGCATCAGTTTCTGAAATCATGAAATAACGTGAAACAGTAATTTTTCCATGTGGAAAAAAACCCAACAACAAAACAAACCCAAACAACAAAAATTTCAGCCTTTACTGTTGTAGACACAAGTTTGGTAAGTATTAGAGTGTAATAAAAAACTCAAGTGTTAACAAGGGAGTGTTAAGCACAAAAATCCCAGATTTATTTACATAAGCTCTCCAAAAATCATTGTTCTTTAAACTTGATAAATTTTTAGTAGTTGTGACTGACAAAATGGAACCTGCTGATAATGAAGTAATGTTTCTGAAGCTGATATAATGCTTGTCATAACTCAGTGATTTATGAACAGTTTGTGCACAGATAAACTTCATATTGATTCTTTTTCTCCTTGGACAGATGGGCTTGAAGATAGTATTTGGCTGCTATAATTCAGCAGCATTGAAGCATAGCTAAAAGTGAAATTCTTTCTATCCTGGTGGGGTGATAATACTCACAATATGAAAGTATCAACAGAAATAAAACTTAATCTTGAGAAGCCTGTCAATCAAAAAGCTCAAATTATTCAGCTTAATAAATTTGGTTTGAATATATAAAACAGGGTAAAAGAGGCTGAAGTGGAATGTAGGAAGATGCAACATTTATGACCCTTTGCTTTTAGCTTTGCTGAAAGACTATTTATTTTAGGGTAGCTTCTTTCAGTATCTGTGTTATTCACAAGATTTGCAACAGCAAGAGAAAAAATAAAAGAACAGCGGAAAAAAAGTCCTCCAAAAACCCAAAGAGCCTGAGGTCACAATCTGTAAATTCTGAAAATTTATCTTTTTTTTTTTTTTTTTTAAATCTTTCAGATTCAAAAAGAGAAGACTACAATGGATGAGTGAGGAAAGCATTTTGGTAGAGCAGTTGTCACAGTATTCAAACATTATTAAAGAATTTAGATATATTCCTCAGTTTTCTAGAGCCACTCCAATAAATTATGTTAACCCAGTTATTTATTCTCTTAAAATACATGAGTAAGTATATCTCCCGCTCACCGCAGACACCTAAGGACAGAAGGTCATGTATCACTGCCAGAGGTTCCATGATTACACATCAAGACTAAACTTCACATAAATTGGCTTGGGTTATTTTTGTTTGCTTGGGGTTTTTCTTGATTTGTTTTGTGTGAGTTTTTTTGGGGGGGGTTATTTTTTCCACAGACAACCAAGGGGTACCTTTGTGTGCTCTTACAGATGACGTGTGGAAGGCATGTGAGGTGGACAGGTGGAGAAACACACACCACATCCTAGACAAACTGTCCAACAAATCATTGGCAAAAACAATAGAGGGAAAGGAGATGTCCTCTGTCCCATCTTACACCAATAGGCACCGGGCTTGTGACAGCAAAAGGATCTGTGTCTTGTGCACATAGTCATTGTTTTTTTTAAAATCTCTTCCTAAGATGCACCAACTTCTGAAGTAGAGCACATCAACCTTCTAAAGACCAATGTGGAAGTCCCTTCATCTCCCTGTGCCTGTGGGTCCTCTGTCTCATGGAAGCGTTGATATATGTGGTAGCAGACAGATCTTCAGATTCTGTAGCAATATGGTCCTTTCTTTGATTGTGAGATAGATCCATTATGCACTAATGGCTATCCATTGATTAATCCATTATTAGACCATTAATTGATTAAGTAGTCCATTATCCTTTACTTTACATGAGAGGATTGTGAAACTCTTCACATGAAGCTTTAGGCTTTCATTGCACGTCTCTTGAGGGAACTAATGGGTTTTGTCATGAAGATTTGGCGTGTATCAGATCTGGGAGTTTCTCCCCGATAGTTCAGATTATTTTTAAGGAGAATTGATTCTTTTGGAAGAATTAATTTTTGGCCAGTAATGGAACAAGAAGTATATTTTACCTATCACTCTGCTAAATCAATGCCACCACAGCAGACCATTGCAAAGGAATCAATGTCAGCAACAACCCCAGAATGTACTAATGCAACAACATCACTTTTCAGTGTCTGTCAGACAAAGTTTAAAAGAGGCTGAGCTGGTAGGCAGAGAACATGAAGCATGGATGAATTTACCTTGGCAAATTTGATTTGTCTGAGACCTTGGTAACTGAACTCCGGAGTACTTTAGTTTTCATTTTCTACAGGGGTTGTTTTGACTGATACCACACATCTCTGATGAACTAACTGGGCACTATACACTGAACTGTGAAATAATTTTCCTGACTTTTGTTTCTAATTGACTTCTGGGACAAAGAGGGACAAGTTAGTGTTGCCAGTTCAGCCTTGGAGCTCTGCCCTCCTCTAGTAGCTTTCCCTTAATCTTGCCTTCATATACCCTCACAAGTCCTCAGCACAAAAATATTTACTCCCTAACTCCACAGCAGTATTATGAATTTAATTAGCTGCAACATTTGCCAAGTGCTTTGAAAATGAATAGTGGAATATAAATTTCATGCGTTATTAATATTTCAGTTCTTTCTTTGCTGTGTTGTAGGATTCAAATGAAATCTTGCTGCCCCTGTGTGTTTCTAGAAAAAAATTCCCTCTACAAACACACGCATCCCTAACATTTTTTTATACGGTTTGTTAGAAACTGATGAGATTAGGAGAGAAATGAGTGCTCCTCCAATCAAGCAGTTCAACTGAACACAGTTTTAAAAAGAGCTCTTTGAAAAGAAAGAGAATCATCAACACAGATGTTTAAGTATTATATATAGTATTATAGTCCTAAAAATTTGATGTTCTAACCTGTGGATGATATGGAATCAATTAAAGCAAACAAGAAACTGTAACATGCATGAAACTGTAGAATGCAAAGTGTGCATCCTCATGGTAGCTAAATATTGTTATTTAACATGCACCATTTTAACAGACTTCATTCTCTTTCATCCCCAGAGCTGGAAAACATGTTTCAAAAACTGATGACTCACAAGAGTAGAAATTTATCTGCCTGCAAGAATATCTAATAGAACTGAACTGCCAGCCAGTTTACCTTCCTTTCTTCTAGGGTATAGACAACATCCTCATCTACAGCTTAAAACAAAGAAACCGCTGAGAGAATTTCCTCAACAAAAATACCCATAGTATAGTATATACCCATTTGCAGGCAATGGCAATACTGCGATTACATTTCTCAACACTAAATAGCACAACAGATGATTTCAATGTTTGCTGAAGTGTAGAAGGTATGGTGGACGATATCTTTGCTCATTTATAGGATCTGGAAATTTCAGACTCTCAAAGTCCCACTGAAATACCAAGGAAGTTGTATTCTAGGGTCCTTTGAAACTCCTAGACTTAGTCAACTCACACTTGACTCTTTGAACTGAAGTGATTCAAATTCACTTATGTTTTCACAGAATCACAGAATGGTTCAGGTTGGAAGGGACCTTAAAGATCATCTAGTTCCAACCCTCCTGCCCTGGGCAGGGACATCTCCCACTAGACCAGGCTGCTCAAAGCCCCATCCAGCCTGGCCTTGAACACCTCCAGGGATGGGGCATTGACAACTTCCCTGGGCAACCTGTTCCAGTGCCTCACCACCCTCACAGTAAAGAACTTCTTCCTGATATCCAATCTAAATCTACCCTCTTTCAGTTTGAGGCCGTTACCCTGTGTCCTATCATTACGCTCCCTGATGAAGAGTCCCTCCCCATTTTTCAAAGGATGGCAGTTTTAATTGTCATCCTTTGAAAAGTGCATAATAGGATCACAGATATGAAGTAAAATGGCTTGGTAATGTATTGCAGGAGGAGACAGCACCGTGTATTTGCATTGGTCCTTTCTAGTGCATTACTGAAGGATGTAGAGAGAAGTACCAGCTCAGCAGAAACCCAGAGTAATTTCCAGAGAGGATCTGTGCTGAGCAGCAAAGCTCAACCATATGAAATATGCTCACCTTCTGTGATCAGTGAATATCACCACCATGGGTGAAAAATCTTCTCTGTGTAGCTCTCAAGACAAGCTAATTTCAATAAAACTCAAAAGCTGGAACAGAAAGGCTCACCTAGATCAGTTTGAGTGTAGGTAACAGTATTGACGTTTCTATGACCTGGCCATGCCGATTGCTGGGGAAGTAGTCTCATCACTTTACTACTAAGTAAAAATTAAAGCTTGTTCTGACTCAGACTTTTTTGCTTTTTTTAATGTCTGTCTTCAGCAGAGAGGTCTGACTCCCAAGATCCCCCTTGGCCATCATTCAGACTTGTTTAATTCTTCCCTTCTTACACACAAAAAACCTATGAATGTCAGTGTGACGTGTTTGGTCTCCCTACTAGAGCAGACATCAAAGGTTTAAGCAAAGGATTGCTTCACACAGCTTATCTTGATCTTCCTCAGTTATCTTGGCACTGCTAGTACATTATATTGGTTTTCTCACCATAGAGAATCTTTTTTCTTTTTTTTTTTTTAATTTTTATTTTCTTCTTCGTACAAGTAACCCATGCTGACAATAAACAAATCTCTAATAAAGGTGTATTCTAGGAGACCTCAAGTTGATTTTCTAACACACTGAGGTACAAACTGAGAACCTTTGAAGTTCTTCTGGTTCTCCAGTTACTTATACACAGGGTTTCTCAGCAAAAGGCTGCTCAACTGTTCTTTTTTTTACTTGTTAATTTACTTATACTGAATCCTCAGATACTTAGGGGAGACACAGACTAGGGACAATTTCTCTTGCAAAAGAAATTGCAGGGCTGTGTCATGCTTTTAGCACGTGACAATCAGATCACCAGCAATATGAGGCAAAAAGTCCTTGGAGATAATTAATGTTTTTCATGGTCCAGCACATAAAATTTATACACCTAGTGCAAATGTTTGAATCCAGTGCATGGCAATGGGTTTGCCTCCTGGCAGAACAGGAACATCAGACATCATACCCCCATGTAGAAATTAATAACTTGGCCATATTTCCTCAGAAACAAAAAATTCAGCAGTCAAGGATTAGGTACATGATAGTGTCTGTCACAAAAAATGTTACTGAGACTAAAAACTGGTGTAGACCAAAACATATGAGCTATATGGCATGTTAACAACAGGGAGGGGGAAGAAACTTGGAAACAGCTGCAAGGGGTTGCATAAAAAAATAATGAACTGGTAAAAGTCTGGCGTTATGGAACAGAATGACAAATAAGAGCAACTCCCACATTCCTATATATGTATTGACGTTTTGAAGACTAAGGTGGAAGGTTCACAGGAATGGACCCAAACTGAAACATATTGGTCCCTATTTTTTCAATACCTTCCCATATTTCTGTAAGGAAAATCTATGCAAAGATGAGGAAATCCTAACAATTACAGTCACATTTATAACATGGACAAAAACATTTCAGCCCTGCATGAGGGAGTAATCACCGTTTAAAGCTGCAGATTCTGCTTTTGGAGTGAGAAGTCATAGGAAAAGTAAGTTCTGAGGGGTATTTATTTAGTTAGTTAGTTTTAAAGGCAAGGAGAGATTCTGCTGAGGAAGTTTTCCACTGTAGACAGACCTCCACATGAATCCCTCTGTCCCTGTATCCTTCCTAGGGAACCTAAAAGAGAGTCAAAAAGTAGTTGTGGAAGAAGGTGACCAGTAATGAACTGAGCTAGGACAATTTCTCTGCTTTAGATGACTGACTCCAGTGATGCCGTCATGGCCAACAGCAGCATAGGGACTGCAAAAAGCACAGGAGCTCAGAAAATATGGGGAAACATTCACATGCTTTAGGAGGCAATAGAATAACTGGCTTGATGTACTTTGATGATTACTGCTATAGTCCTTGAAATCTGAAGGCAGCAGCTTGAGGAAGACTCCTGACAACCAACATGAGTAAACAGGGACTTAAACTTCATAGATACTTCCCACAAGTATCACTAAAACCCGGAATTTACATGGAAAACCCCTGCTGAATAGGCTGGGTTACGGGGAATTTGTTTTAAAACATTTGCTGAATTCACTAGTAGAAATACTGTTTTAGAAACTGTCGACTAGGTTCCTATGCCTCAGTTCACCAGTTTATAGCTGCATTATTCACCTTATAGCAATATAAGTACTTTCTAGGAGTGCATGTGTGAAGGAAAATTACTTCTGAAACATAGGGAATAAACCACATTTACTGTGCATAAGCCTGTAAATGTTTCCTCTAGCTCAAATTATAAGTGTCTGTGGTCTCTTACTGCTAAAAAAAGTAATAATAATAACAACAGGACTTTCATCATGGTTCCTGGTCCCTAGTTCCCATATGGTTTGTAGACTTACTGCCTCTTGCTTTCTGCTGCATGTGTATTTTGCTACATTGTGCGAGAATACTCTCACCTAGGAGTTTGCTACTTTTGTGGCTTCTCTTCCTCCTCTCTCAGTAAAGTACAAATTAATGCAGACCAGTGCTACATGTTATAAAGGAGTTGATTTGAGAAGATGAATGAGAAGTACTTCCCTGGACAGCCAGTTGTTTACCTTTGTTAGTACAACTTACATTTACAATTATATTGCCTATCCAAATGGGACACATTGTCCAAAAATTGCTGATCACAGCTATATTCAAACCATACAAAATCTCTTCTAATATTAATTTTCATTCTATCTTTATATGAGTCTATTTAGATTTTGGCAGAACTAATTTAGAAAAGGTAATTCTTTTTAGAGAAATCACACCAGGGTTGTTTAGATGGAGGTCATTTAATGAAAATGATCATAATAATTATGAAATGACCTTTTGCTATTTATTGGAACATGAATTTTATGAGTGTTTCCCCAAGAAAAAAAAGTACCAGGTGGCACAGAAGGAGGGTAAAAGAATATATTAAGGATTCATTTAAATTTCTGCTTCTTTTAGTATTTATATTCTTCAAATTTTATATTCTGGTTCAGCTTTAAACTTCCTTCTGCCTGCTATGCCTCACTGCTACATGTAACAGACTCCTGGGGACCACTCCAGAAATACAATTGACTGCAACTGTATCACCTGCCAGGGAGCTACTAAATCTGGTAGCTCATAGAGGTGAAGCCACAGCCCCGTGACCCCAGGTCCAGCCAGTAGCAAGGCTGGATGTGTATTTCCAATAGACGCACACACGAATAAACACGTGGAATCCATAAAGATAATCATGGAGAGAAAAAAACAGCACTCACCCAAGCACAAACGGCACCCATAGCTTCATCCTGTTCCATGCTCTGGCTGATCAAGGGGAAGGTCAGTTAGTGGGAAATACATACTTATATGACTGGAATACTGTCATACTGTCATGACTGGAATGCTACGATGAATGGCTATAAGCTCTTCAGAAGGGATAGGCAAGGAAGGAGAGGCGGGGGTGTGGCTCTGTACATTAGGGAATGTTTTGCTTGTATAGAGCTAGATTCCAGGGACGATAAAATTGAGTGTTTATGGGTGAGGATGAAGGGGAAGGCAAATAAGGGAGATCTTGTGCTGGGAGTATGCTATAGACCACCCAACCAGGATGAGGAGACACATGAAGTATTCTATAAGCGGCTGGCTGAAGTCTCCCAATCGCCAGCCCTTGTTCTGGCTGGGGACTTCAACCTGCTGGGTATCTGCTGGAAATATAACACAGCAGAGAGCAGTACTTAATGCCTTCTTTGCCTCCATCTTCAATAGTCAGACCAGCTATCCCCAGGGTGTTCAGCCTCTGGAGCTGGAAGATAAGGATGGAGAGCAGAGCAACCCACCCATAATCCAGGAGGAAGTAATGATCTGCTTCTGCACCTAGACGCACATAAGTCTATGGGGCCGGATGGGATTCACCCAAGAGTACTCAGGGAGCTGGCGGGAGAGTTCACCAAGCCTCTCTCCATCATTTATCAACAATCTTGGTCAACAGGGGAGGTACCAGATGACTGGAGGGTGGCTAATGTGGGTCGGAAGGAGGATCCGGGGAACTACAGGCCTGTCAGCCTGACCTCAGTACCAGGAAAGATCATGGAGACGATCATCTTGAGTGAGGTCTCATGGCAAGTGCAGGGCAGCCAAGGGATCAGGGCCAGCCAGCATGGGTTTAGGAAAGGGAGGTCCTG
>VWZL01000641.1:1318164-1349752 GCA_013396915.1 Stercorarius parasiticus
TTGTTTTTTTTTTTTTTTTTCTTTTGTGTGTGTGTATGGTTGGACTCGATGATCTCAAAGGTCCTTTCCAACCATGAAGATTCTATGATTCTATGATACAGACTATGGATCCTTCCAGTAACTGGCCTTAGACATTCAGTCTATTCAAAACCAAGCCCTGGATCCCTGGACTGCCGAGATGTCGGCACTTGGGTGTATGAGCCCTCAAAGCCTACAGACCCACTCCAGTTGCTGGACATACTTGCATGCATATGCACACACTATGGATCCCTCCAGTAATGGCCTTAGTCACTCAGCCTGCTCAATATCTGTCCCTGGATCCCCTAGTGCCCTTACACCCAGAGACACACATGCAGGTGGGCTCAGATGACCCTCAAACCCCATGGTGTCTCCAGTAGATGACATGGACACCTTCATCCCTCCGGCAGCGAACTGGCCAGCCTCGTGTTTCTCCAGTATTTGGCCCAGACTTCTGTCCATCCCAATACTTGGCTCCCAAGCCATATATCTCCCTCACTAACTAGTCTGGCTTCATATTCAGTAGTCCTCATGCCCAGAAACACTTCCACATTCTGGTCCCTCCAGTTGCTGGGACCATAGACACACAGACCGTCTAACCCATGGTTTGTGGTTGCTGCACTCAGAGTTGCACAGACAAATATGCACAGGGAATAAGGAGCGCCTCACCCAGGAAAATGGAGTTTAATGAGGATTCAGGACAGATTGCATTAATCAAGCTTTGGGCATGGCCAGACAGCATACTGACCATCCACTGTTTACATGTGACTGGCCCCTTTTATGTCCTTATCCCTCTATTTTCCCATGATTCTTCCTCCTCCAGCCACCTCAGTCCCTCCCTTTCCTTGCCTTTGCTCCTTCCCCTAACCATCTCATGATAACTTTTGTGCAATCTCAGGATGCTTTTCCCCTACATCCCTTCCTGAGTCCCATACCCTGAAACAGTAAACTCCCTATCAAGCTGTAAGACAATCCAGGACTCTCTCCCAGTAACTAATGGTGATGGGTCTCACCTCCAACCCATGGGTCAAAGGTTGTCATGGGACAACCCTGGCAGCAGCTGAGACTCAGTTATTGAGGTTCCTCTGTGTTTGAGGAAATGAGCCTTTTTTCTCATGATCAAACACCATCTACTTTGTAGAAAATCCTTCAGTTGTCAGTGGGTGATGCTGCCACATTGGAAAGGCTCCTTTACCACTGCTGAAGTGTAGCATGACTGAGACACTGTCCCCACAGTCGAGAAAGGCTCTGCCTTAAAAGTAGCATAAGCGTGGCCTAAATCTCTCTGTCTCAGAGTGAGGAGAGACCTGAGCTTTTATCTTTCCCATTCTTAATTATTTCTGCTAGACATTAAGCTGTAGGCACATATGCTAGCCCGAGTGCATTTTAGAATAAGATGGCCATAAATTACTTTGCAAGCAGTCCGTTTTTGAAAGATATGTTTTAGATATGCTTTGCGCATAACAAGGGAATTGGGCTATAGTTACAGTCGAGGCACAAGGCACAAGTCGCTTTGGAACCCTGTTGTACACAGGCAGGAGTGGTGCAAGTACTGAGAGGTTCACCTGAAAGCAGAGTTCTAGATACACAGATTTTAGATACAACATTTTAGAGTCAATCCAGGCATCTGGTAGGTTTAAATCCCTCCAGTGTGATAAGTGGAGTTCATTTTGGATTACTGCCTTGGTGTCTTCTGCTTCTCTTTTGCTATGATAGACCGCTATTTTTTGCATAAACATCAGAAAGGTGACATTCTCCAATGACGTTTATGAAGTGCCATGCCTGAGAAGACTCTCCAGAACAACTCTTGACATTTTCCCACTGTCCATGCAAGCAGGGCAAGAGGAAAATAAAAGGACATTGATTACTGGTGAAAAGGATTACAGCAATAACAAAAATTACGGCTGGGAATTGGGAAGTGGAATTAACAGAGAAAAATTGGAACAGTCGTCCTAACAACAATTCAAAGGTGTCAAGGTGACTGGGAAGATTCTGTCCTTTCAGGAGGGAAATTAAAACATCAAGTGCAACAGCAACTGTGAAGAGGTAGGGATTCATGTCTTTACTGGGAGTTTGAGAGCATGTCTAGTTTTGGTAATCTAATAATGCACATTTTTTCTCAACTATTAGGGCATTCTTACTGGCTCACCATGAACATTTTTGTTTCGCTAGCTAAGGTGAAACAATATTGGGGTCTCAATGGTTTGTTATGTGTGTGTGTGAAATTAAACGTTGAAGAAGAACCAACTTTCAGGGTAATATTTACCAATTAGCCGATTTCATCTGGTTTATTCTTGTGACTTAAGAATCGATTTCAGAGACTGAGGGACAGTGGAGGTCAGAGGTACTCCCAGTGCAATGCCACACCGAATGTGCACATCTGGGAAGCCTGGATGATGGCCACCACCACCTTACGAGGTGCTGAAGCTTCACAACTGCCTTGTAGCAGCGTACCCTAAATAGCCAAACTTCAGGGTATATACTTATCCTTTTGGGACCAGTTAAAGAGACACAGTTGGCTGGCAGTCCTTATTGACTTCTATGAGTTGGATGGAACTTGTCTGACAAAATACTAGAAAGATATCAAGGCTGAAGAACAAAGTCCAAACACAATTTCTTATCTTGCTCCATTTGATCCCAAATACTTACTATTATCTTCAAAAATTTTCAGTCAATCAAGTATCTCCACTGTCATTAGAGTAGATGCCAAAAATGTGTGAGGCTGAAAGGTTAATTCCAAGGAACACGAAACATGTGGTTTGAATTACTCAGGTCAGAGACATTATTTTTGATAAATTATTGTAGATTGTGGAAAGCACAAAAATCTGAATAAAAGCAATTGTGGCAGATAAGGACTATGCAGAAATGTTGCAGACTCCTCCGGTGCCATGAGCACGCAGTAAATACCTCGCAGTCATTTTTATCTTGACAAAATACAGAATTAATTTGTGATGATCTATTTCTCTAAGTAAAATAATTTGCATGAAAGTAGGTTACATTGATTACTGTATGTTAAAATGATTTAATTAAAAGTTTTATGGGTATTCAGTTTGATTTTAGTGTCACAACATTATAAATCAGGCACAACTCCATTAAAACTGATAGATTGGCACTGGTTTAAATGGGCATGATGAGAGGGGACAGAGATGTAAAGGCTTAGAGGAAAAGTAGTTACATCCTTAACTGACACAGATCTGGAGTCCCTTTTATTGGAGTGACTCCGTATGGATTTGCACCAGCAGGGAACTACAATTACAGTTTGGAAATAGGACCAAATATGGAATAAAATAGTACCCCAGGAAAAGGGCTCCATTCTGTCCATCTGGAGATACAAAAAACATCTCAGGTTTTTTTCTGCCTGTACAAATAAAAAGAATTTGGGTCAGTTGCGTGCAAAATTAATCACTTGTCTAGGCTGGGACAGACCTGGAAAGTTCATCCGAACCAGTCGCTTCAACCTGTGCTCTGCATAATATTGAATTACTCACTCTAGACAATCTGTAGTGTCTCTACAGAATCAAACTGAAGTGCTAAAGGCTTAATTCTGTTTTTTTAAACCTTTAATCAGACTACTAAACTCAACATTTATGAAAGTAATAATCTATCTGTAATAATTTTTGCACCACAATGAAGTCCCAACAAGCTATTTTAAAGTAACATTGTGCTGGGGACATCTCTCACATAAGCCCCTCCCCATCTTCACAGACCAACACTAATAAATCTTACTCCGCTTCTTCCTGCACACAGCCCTTGCTGGCTCCTAATGAGCTCCCAACCATGCTTTTTCCTCCATCCCCTGTTCTCCAAGCCTTTCACCAGTTTTGGGGGACAAGTGGTACAGCCAAGGCAGTTTTATGGATCAGGCATAAAAAGGAGAAGCCAGATCTTCCTGCGATCTTCTTGTGACTCAACAATAGATCTAATATGTAGGTCTACTGTGTGGAGAAAGTAGCCATCTGCAAGGCCGGTGCTTAAAAGCAAAGCAAATCCTAAGAGCTACAAGTGGGGAGCTTCCAAAGAGTGCTATTCTGTTGTCTGGTGCAATGAATAAGAGATGAATGGGGAAAAAACAATGGCCAGAACTAAAATGCATTTGTCTACATGTTCAGCATTTTGAAAGGTATTGCTGTTAAAATGTGCTAATCGTTGCACAACTGCAATAATATTTAGAAGTTCAGAGCAGTTATCACCACCTACATGTGCATGAGACGACAAGTTGCTCATGCCTTGTAAGGCATGGAGATCTAAAGGTTAGATTCAAAGTTTATAAAATATAGAATGAAATCAGATATATTTGCATGAGAAGATTTTTCAAGGTAAGTAGAAAGACAGGAAAAAGTGGTTTAAGAGTTTCCTGTGACCTGAGAGATTGTTTAATTCTTCTATTACTTGAAATAGAAATGTTTAGCACAGTTTCTGAATTTAGAGTAACTATCACAACCACAGAGAGAGGTTCATCTAAGAGGTGTTGAGCAGAAAAAGGAAATGGCACAAAATACAGGTAAGTGGGAGCAAGGAGCAATGTGAGACATGGCCAACAGGAACAGGAGGAGCCTGAAGAGCTTATGGAAACAAATAATACCAACAGATCTGTACAACTGAAGTTCTTACCATTCAGCAAGTTTTAAAATCCTAAACTGTGAGCTCAGTTCACTTCAAGAAGTAGGAAATAATCTCCTGAGGACAGGGTGTGAGGGCTAGAACCTGTATTTTAAATTGGGATCCAATCCCTGCTGCTGCTTTCCCAGCAGAAAGACCACATATGGGACCACTGGACAAGGACGGTGTCTTTAGCTCTAGCAGAGCCTTCCTTTACAACTGCAGAAGGAAGCTGAACACCCAACCCAGTTGTGTTTTGCTAGGTCAGTGGGAGTTCTGCAGTGGGAAGCCTGGCAGCAGCCCAACGGTTGATATAATCCCTCCAGGTCCTTGCTGGAGTGACAAGCCTATAGTGCAGGTTCTAGCCAGCGGTGAAAGGGATAATAGTGTGTAGGCTGATAAAGAGCTCTGCAAGGATTAAATTGGCTACACAGCTCCATTCCCACATCCCGTAAGTGAGGGTGTTCCATTGTTTCGAAAATGATGCTGTCTTTTCCCTGACAGCACTGATTCTAGCAATCTGGCTTAGTGCGAAGCAATTTCCAAGTTTGTTTCTATCATGGGGCAGCTGGGAGAAATCAGGAGGTAGTTTATCCCTAATGGACTTTTTTCTCTCCAGGTTGACTGTCCAGCAGAATGGAAATGGTTCATTTGACACACTACCAGCACATGGCCAAAGGAGCCAAGAGTCCTGACATCCTCTCTAATATGCTTTTAAGCTACTTTTCCCTCAAATGGGCAGGTGAGTTGAATAGCTGTAGAGCAAACCTTCAATTCCTAAGAAAAATGACCACTGGTTGGGATTCCCTGCTATGTGGTGTATTATTGCCTCAGACTCTGAGGACTTCTGGGAGACAGAGGTAATTATAGCTTACAGCCATTTGGCCATGTTGGCTTACCCAGAACCGTGGATCCCTTGGGCTGTCTAATGACATTCTATTTCTTTTTTGCTCTGGGCAGTACAGTAGCAACGGTTATAGTCAGCTTCCTGTAAGGATGACCATAAGGAGGTAAATGCACAACTCTAGCCTTTTTTGCTCCAGCATGCATATATATGCAAAGTGTGAAAAGTGACAGTCACGGTGCATATTTATTATGACACACCTGATAAGACTGGTGATGCTGACAATATAGATCATGGCTCATTACATACAATTAGACAACAGACAGACTTTATAAACAGTTATATTAAATTTTTGACTAAGTTTCTAGAAACCTCTCTTGTGTTTTTGATATCAGCAATGAGACAAAAACCATATCAGACGGAGCTACACGTCTTTTCTTTAAGGTTGCTGTCATTGTAACTTCTGGGAAAACTTTCTAGTCCCAGGTACTCAGAAACGTGCCATTCTTAAGTTCCTAATATCTAGTACTCACTTTAGAGCAGAAACTGATGGATTGTCACATCTTACTCCGATCAGTAAAATTAGGCTGCAAGTTGGATAAGGAATAACAAATGTCTTGTATCCTCTGGCCCTTTGTCTTTCTCTTCTAAAACACTGAATTATTGGTAATCAGGCTTGTTTGGATCGTCCAAAAATTCTATTTTCTACTGATTAAATTGCTTATAGGGATTAATTTGAGGTTTCAGTTAGTTAATTGAGTAGTCTTTGTCTAACAATTTTTGTACACCATCTATCACATTTGTAGGGATTAATTTGGCTTTCCGAGGAAACACAAACGCATTTGTTCTGTGACAATTTTTTCTAAGTCAGGTTAGGTGGATGAAATACGCAATGAAGAGACCACACGGCACTGGTTTTATTCCTTTAAATATGTAAAATATCACTATGGATAAACATAGAAAAACTTCTGTTAAGCAAATATTCCAGACATAAATGAAGCCTGTTTGCCTCAGTGATGCTAAGAAAACATTGGTTTAAGCAGTAACTGATGTAAGAAAGAGTCTATTAACACTGGAACAGATTTAGTCATCACGTCATTTTGCAAAAAGAAATAAGAATGAAATGGAGATATGCTGATTTGTACCTTACTAAAGGTCTGGGTCTAAGTTTCCTACACAGCAAATAGCAGTTAAACAAATATCAACAGTTATAACTGAGTGTTTCTATCGGTCATTTAGACTTGACTGGAATTTTCCATAGGTGAACTAGAATAAGAATTTGCAAAGGAGTCCGAAAGAAAGCTGCAAGCATGATAGTAGAAACTGATAGGCTCAGATGAGCATATTTACTCTTCACAAACATTCATTAGTTCTGTGCTGTAAAATAATGAACATCAAACTCTCTAATAGCCCACAGCCTGAGTCAGTTCCAAGACTGAATTAAAATAAAAATCCTGAGTGGATCAACTACAGGGTTTTTTTTTTTGCCTACTGTTCCCAAATACATACCAGTGCCAATGCATAGATAAATAATCAGAATATTTGTATTCGGAACTTTGTAAAAACAACTACCGAAGAAGACAACTTGGGTCCCCGTCCCCCCCCATTGCCTTCACAGACATCTTTTTTGGTAGAGGCAGATTTATATGGAACTATTTCTACACCAAAAAATGGTTTTGTAAAGGTGACTTTCAAGATGCAGGCTGGATTTTTCTCTTCCAAAGCTCACCCTCAAGAATAGCCTACAGCCTTGTAATCATAGCATTTAACTGTGAGGCAAAACTGAGTCAAATTTTGAGTGAAACAAGCTAAAATCGTGTTCCCTGAATTCAGAGGTGATTGAACCAACACGGCCATGAACACTGAAACAGTAACATGTTCTTTTCCCACGGGTATGTTCTACTTTTTAGTAGATATGGGGGATTAAAAGGTAAAAGCATTTGACTATACACAAGTGCCTATATAGATACAATGTTAATTTTTGACCCTGGGCTCTCTTCATGGGAGATCTAATCAATATCATCAGCGAAGCCTATGGCACAATTCACTTTACCATACACATCTAAAAAGGCATGATGAATCACTCTGGAACTATTCATTTCTTTCTGCTGACTGTGAGTTTCCCAGGTGGAACAGCTGAGCTATCAACTGCAGATGTCTAAAGCTAAATGAGATGAATCTTACCCACATTTAAATCTCATAATTTACTTTATCAATGAGCTTTCCTCACTAGATCTGTACATGATGGGCATTCATATAGCACATTACAGTCTCCAACTATCTTATCCAAAAATGCCTAGAATTTGAACAAGAATAAGGTTGCCAGGAGGAATTAAGCAGTTCATGAACATTTGCTGGGAATTACTGAGGACAACATGTCTCAAGGATAAGTGAGAGCCTTAATTCTGACTCCACTTAGGGTAAGCTTGGAGAAAAGCAGAGCTTTCTTCACTGATGCCTGGAATTAGCTTGCACTGGCATAGAACCTAGGAAGCAAACAGGGTGTTACCATGAGCCAGTTCCCAATATGGATTTGTAACCTCATGGTCCATTTGATGTCACCTGCGTACTCTGTGGTGGAGGTAATCATACATTTTTTCTTGAAATGACCCATTTGGCCCACTCAAGTCATATGCAGTTCACTATCTCATAATAATAACTACATTATTTGAATCTTGGACTTGTAGTCCACAAAGAAGATTGTCAGATAAATTGCGATAAGGAAATGATTTCTCTGCAGGGGCCAGTTTTCTATGAAGACAGATGGGTGACAATTATCAGACAACCCAAACAGAGTTTACCTACCCTGTAATAAAAATGACTGGAAAAAAATCTTATGTTACCAGCAAGTTCTATCTTTATGTTAATCAGGCTGTCAGCTGTGTCAGATATTTTAAGCTTTGTTGTTTTAAGTTGCACTTTCTTTCTCAGTAATGTAATGATCCCAGGCTAGACTTAACAGAAAGGAGTAGAAGGAAATGAGTTCCTTTGCTTAACTTCTGAGCTGGTCAGACATGAACCAGCTCTATTCTGGAAACTGGAAACCTACATCATCATGGCCCAATAGCTAGTTTAACACACTCTCTTGATCATGAAGTTTCACTAGCTTAGGCATAGAAACAAACCACCAAAGTCCAGAAGGCAAAGCAGATTGTTTCTTAAGAGTAGGCAGTCAGTAAAATGCTCAGGACCCCGTTACCAGCTTTGCTTATGGGAAGGCAAAACCAGGTGAATGCCATTGGCAGGGTACGTATCAGGGCAGTTGGAGCGGCAATCATTCCCAACAGCCATCTATTACTCTTAGCTGTCCCAACTTTGAGACGGTGTTTGAATGCACACTATTTCAGCCAAGCTAACTAAGATGCCACATTCAGTCTTCGATGAGTGGTTACCAAGAAGAGTTGTAAACCATCTGTGTTGGACAGCATGCTTCCGGCTTAAGTCTTGCTTGGTGCCACCTTTGTAGAAAAATCTGCTGCAAAAAGAATCACTTTCTTATTCAATCTTTGCAATAATAGCTTGTGTTTCAAGGCTCCAACAGATCTCTATGAAAGAGCAAGAGGAGAGACTATATGAATCACTACTTACAAGTTTTAGTGAATAATCCGGCCTGAGTATCTTGAATTTATGGGTGCCCGCAGAGATCAGAAGTGCGTATGCATATATGATTAAAGACACATGTTCTTCTGGCTTAACTAAACCTTCCCAACCATTTATCCTGCTTTACAGTGGGATGTGTGATGGAATGGAAACCTTTATGAAAGTCTTTGGTGCATTTTTTATGAAGCTGGTATCCTTCTTAAGGCAGCAGGTAGTATAAAAATAGAATGGAAACAGTGAGTCAGGCTCATGGTGTTGGTAGTATGTCAAGTGTCACAGGGCAAACTACTGTAAGCTGAGAAAAAATGATGTGAAACTCCTTAAGAGTCCTGGACTACTACTTTAAGGATAGAAGTTCCTGTCTCCACAGAAACAGGGCCAACAATTTTTGCTTCTTAGAAGCATCTGGCTTTTTGTACAATTGGCTGAATTTGAGATGAATGTAAGATTCAGAGTTTTCTCACAGATTTCTCATGCCGTATCATTCCAAGTACTAATTGTAAGCAGGAGCATGACATTTTTGCTATTTTTTTCTTGGACCCAGGAGGGAAAAGTTCTACATACAAAATGACTATGACATTTGTTTTGATAAGGAACCATTATAATGTAACCAAACCAAAATCAAAGCAGAGCAGTTCTTTTACACCTTTAATATTTAAAGGAAGGTTAAATGCCATCACATAGTCACAAAGTCCCTGAGAAGACAAACAGAAGAGGTCAGACAGACACAAAAAAAGTATGATGGGAAACATCATGAGAAGTTGCAGAACTCTCATACCTTGTGGCTAGAAAAAAGATGCCGAGAAAGTGATTGATACAACATTGGATTTTGGATTCAATGTTTTGGTGCTTAGCAGGAATTTCAAAGCAAGCAACCTAAGGAAATTTTTAACAGGTGGTGAACATCTGAAAACTTCACAGGAATAATGGAATTACCTATAAACTGTTACATGTGGGGTTGACTAATGGCAGCAGTGTAAGGTTGAATCCAACAACAAGACATTTTACAAGAACTTTTCTTTTCCTTCCATGGAATTTGTTGATGAATTACCTTCACTCTGGTGGTCAGGGATACAGTGCTGTTTATGTTTTATAACAATGATATCAGAGATCCAGAAAGAGTCAAATATTTCAGCCTGTCTCTAAACTGAAGACAGAGTCCCAGAGATTCCTTTTAACAAAAGTAGGTGTCCTTCCGTCTTTCAAATCTAAACTAAGAGATCTTTTGAATGAAGCAGTTAACCTGTTATCTTTAAAGAAACACCTTCTTAAAAGCCTATGATCCCAATTCTAAACAGAAGGCAGCATCAGGAACAGTCATCCCACTTACTTCCCAAATAGTGTTGGGAAACAAACTTTTTGGGTACAATTTGTGTCACCCAACCAATGGCAGATCCTTAGTAGGCAGTTAGACACACCACTACGGCATCTCTGGTGGATCCCTTCCAACTATCATGTCTGAGCTATAAAGCTTTGCATGTATGCCTAGTGTAGAGTTCTAAAATAGGTCAAGCAAAGCATGGCCTAGAAGTGTCCATTTCTTTCCATAAGCTATGAAGTCAACATGACTAGTCTTGGTGGAGATATCTGGGAATGTCTAAAGGCAGGAGAAAGGAATCCTGCCCCTTAAATGTGTCAGCCCTAAAATTTCTTATTTTTCCTTGAGAACTGTTGAGAGTGTGTTGAGCTACTGTATTTTAGATTATCTGTACTCTATTTAAAATGGGGCAAGGACTGTTCTCCTTCAACATGCTGGCACAGCATGGCTCACAGCTGGGCACAAGGCCTCATCCAAACTGCTTCTTGAAAGTAAAACCAATGGCTCGTGCTAATTAATGTGAACAAATCTAGGGATTGCTTCCAATGCATAGACAAAACCACACCAGAAATCATAACAACAATTCAACTTCATGGGTAACCACACCTGCCAGCATTTGGACTCATTGCTGGCTCTGGATAGTTTGCTAGGCAGAAACTATGACATCTTATTTAAAAACCTATTGGATGTTTCTGATCCTACAACCCATAAAAAACAAAGGAAGTTCAATAAATCATAAGGCATTGAATCAAGCTCTGTGCTTTTATCTCAGAGTACTACTCTTCTCAGTTACAGAAATCCAGACTGGAAATCACAAAAGCCTGGGTGGAAGGGGGGTGGGTATGGGGTGGGAAACAAAAACAAAGCAAAAAAACCAAAAGAGCTTCTAAATAGCTTCATGGTGGAAAAACGATATTGCAGCTTTCTGCATCTTTATTTGGTGCAGCTACCTGAACAGTCATAGATGTTAAGAGGCATGTTTATTCAAGTACCAGATTGCTTAATGAAAAAAACCTACAATGGTTCCAACCTGCAATTAAACACTGATCTTTCTCCAGAAAGGACAACTTTCTAAAGAAAGTGCTGCCTGAATGTAACCATTTCATCCATCATCGCAAATGACAACTCCTGATGACACGTCAAAAAAAAAAAGACAGCATGGATCCAGGCTCAGCATGTTCTGTAACAACATAATTGACATAACCTTGAAAGAAAAGTATTTGTCAGGCACTGTCAGCTCCAGCAGCTGCATAGCCTCAATTTTCTCAAAATTATAAGATTGGGTTTAAGTACTTTTTGTAACAGAGTGAAAAAGTAACAAGTAGAAAACAAAGTTTCTTATCAGGAATAAAAGATCCAGTCAAACCTCCACCATTAACACCACAATGATGATGATTTACAGGAGGCATCTAAACTTATTTGAACTCCATTATGCAAGTGCTGCAAACCTGCAGTAAGACATTTTTCTCATACCAGAAGTTTGCAGCCTAAAGACACTTAGTTGAGGCAAGATTGTAGATAAAAAGTGTACTGATCACAGTCAGGTCAACAGTAAACGGCTTTAAATAGTTAATAACTACTGTTTCAGTGAGGCAGCCAGATGTAGCTGGTAGGCCCTGATCTTGTTTTATCAAGGGACTGAGCAGCCGTGGTTGCACATGAGTAACACGGCACAGAGCGGGGGGGTTTGATATCCACATGTCAAAATAGAAATAGTAATGAAGGCTTTCTTCTGGGTGATGTTTCTCACCCTCTTCATTGGTGCTTTCTACAAAATTACACCTTAGGAGAACAAGTCAAGACAGCTCCTTCTGTTTTTTAATTAAATAGTTCGTTTATTCAGGTGAGGGAATCCAGTTACTGTATTTCAGGTGTTAAGATAGTTTTACTTAGTTTTTATTGAACAAAAATGGAAGTTTCAGCAGAAGTTGAGATAAAAAGGTCAACGCTACTACCCATATGGACTGGTTTTAACTATTCTGGGATGTCTGAGTATAATATTTGCTTCACTTTTTTTCTTAGGGCAGCATTTAGGATATCGCCTAACAGATAAAGGCTAAACCAGTTGCCTAGAATCAAGGTAGGGAGACATTCACCTGCCTTTTTTTTTGAGCCTTCTTGCCTGGGATCAATCACCCTCTGGACTTCTCCATTAAAACTGCAGGGAGCCTCAATAGCCAGCTTAGACTAGGTTCAGTTCTAAGATTCTAAATGACCAAATGAGACATAAGCTCTTGGAGTAAAAGCTACCTTTTTCCTTGATGCTGGCATAACAGAAGTTCAACTTAATTAATGCTTTTTTAAGGAATGCTCTTGTATTTTTGCCCTCATGGCCCCACCAATTGCAAAAGAGAGTAATGGTCTTCAAAAGCCTGTGGTACAAACTTGCCAACAGGACTCCTATAGAAGACAACAGCTCTTGTCTTCTGCGTGGAGGGGGTTAGAAAACCTACAAGTTGCAGAGCAAAAATAATGGGGAATAGTCCATTTTCCCAAACTGCATCACTTCTTTGCATGAGAACTCAGACCTGGAGGCACGAGGACAGCGGTGAAAGTTTCTCCATCCCATGCAACTTTCTAAAAAAAGAAGGGAGTAGTTGCGACCAGGAATACTCCTCCTGATGACATGAACTTGGAACTAGGAAAGCTTGATATGTTTCTTTACATTCCCTGTCTCTGAAGTGGGACAGTTATACCATGTCAGTGCAGTGTCTAAAATCCATCACGCAGGGCAATTTAATAAGTACATGTGAGTTAGTACGTGGTTAGTACTAACTATGGGACAGTGGTTAATGTGAAAGTTATTCTGTGCAAGCTACCTGGGACCAGGTTCTTAAGAGAATATACAGTGCTTCCTCATACAGTATTGTGAGACCTGAGTAATCAAAATGCTTAAATCTCATTTCCCAAATACACTTTTCTTTCAAAAAAAGAAAACAAACAAACAAACCAACCAGGATTAAGAGCTTTATTTCCAATAAATACCATGTAAATATTTTGCTATTTTATCTTTTGCAAATCTACTTACCTTTTGAGAAACTGCTTCATAATTGGACTGTGGTCCCTGATCAAGTGCATAGCTGAGTCAGGGAAACACAGTAGGTTGAACATTGCTTAAAAAAAATTAACAAATCCAGACTTTGCCTCATGGGCTTCAGCCATCTCTAAAAGAGAGACTATATTATGTCCCTATCACTTAAGAGAGCTGTTAAGATAAAAAAATAAGACTGAAGCACTCAGGTCTCTCAATAATGAGAGTCAGAATTAGATAAGAAGAACTGACAATGTTGATAAACTGTATAAAGATTGTATGGATATTCCGGCATGTCCCTACAGATCCATTCAAGCAATGCAAATATTATATTTTCCCAGTGTTACTCAGTAAATAGAAAAATCAATCTACCAAGATCAAACGGAGTTTAGATTGCTTGGATAAATGCCAAAATCAGTAGCAGTATTAAAATGAAAGACAAAACAGAACAGAAAAAGGACATGCAACTTCTGCCTTGTAACACTGAAAAGTTCAGGAAAGGAATAAAGAACTAAATCTTGTTTAAAAAGCCAGGTCTGAAAGTCTGACAACTTAAGTTTCCTTACTTTTTGCAAAGCAAAGTGGATCTGAAACAGAAGTAACACGTTTTAGGCCTAACAGATGCTGAGAAGAGCGCAATTGTGCAGCCTATGTGCAGTTTAACTATGCTAACTACTTGCTTCAAAAGAAAAAAATGTTTGACACTTGTCGGGGTGTAGTAATATAAGGAACTCTTGAGGCTGTTGGCTCCAGTGGAGGGAGCAGGGACCAGCATACATAGCAATAAGCTAAGTCCTGCAAGAACAAGAACCGCACTCGCACTTCTGAGTCTTTTGCACTGTCAAGTTCATTCAATTCATCTTCACCGACAGCAGCCTCCCCTGGGACAGTCGGTAGGTTCACTTACAATACCAAAAAGATCCAACAACATAAAAAGATTTCTGTCAACTTCCAGAAGAAAAAAATAATAACAACTGTACTGTAATAATGCCAGTAGTTGTACCATCTGTATTTAAAAGCCTTGGTTTATAAGCGAGACTGAAACCCCAACATTCCTTACTGAAGTGGTAAAGGAAACCAGTAACATATTTCCCAAGAACGTTTTTAGACCATATCAGATTCTACATGTCTCAATCAACATCCAACATACAGATTAAGTTATACAGAAAACATAAAAGTTGGAGCACATCTTTTAGGGCAACAATTATTGCAAACCACACTCAGAAACCTGTAATAATACACTGCCACTTCTCTAACACCACTAAATCTGCTTAGTGAACGCTCTTAAATCTTACTGTAGTCTTAAAGGTAAGAATAAAGTCTCAGTGAAGAACAAAGACTCAAACACACCATTTACAGCATAAATAAAAGAACATCCCTGTGAGATCAGCTGTTATTTATGAGGAGAAGTAGGTATTATTGCAGCTGTAGATAGTTTAAGAGACAGAATCATGATAATTAGCTCCATTTCTTCATTGACTCCATTGTTTCATTAGCTCCATTGTTTAGGGAGAAAATTATTTTAGGTGAACAGGAAGACTACCTTGAAAGACATACAGAGTCAAAAAGGTTATTAAAAGAAGAAACAAATTTCTTATTCAGGGTTTAGCCTCATGGCCAAACAGAGGTGTCATTTAAAGTAAAAAGCAAAGAAACCATAAGTTTCAGGGCTGTACCCCAAGGTATTTCAGGGTTGAAACTTTTGGCTTACATTAAGGCACTTCGAAAACTTCACTCTGGATTTGCGTAGAGTAGCAGACCCACACAGCAATACACTAGTGTCCTCAGTACTGGAGAAAAATGAAAGAGATTTGCATAGCAAACCAACACAAGCATCTTCAGCTCATATCCTTATGGCTGCAGCATTTACCACAGACACGGGAGAGCAGATTCACCAAGGCACAGTAGGGAACCAACCACACCATGCCCGTATGAACTCTGTCATATTAAGGGGAGAAAAAGGGATATTTGTGTAGCTATAGCCCTGCTTTAGAAAAACATAAAACTGAGACATTTTTTCACATGGTGGATAATCTAGGAAGCATCTGACATGTGATTCCAGCAAGTGCTTATCAGATGAGGCCTGTCAGGAGGAAAAAGGAAGTATAAGACAGACACTATTCTCCTCAGCACTGTCAAGACTGACAGATCAGAGATAGCCTATAAATGTAGATGCCTGAGGCATTTCAGCATCGAAAAGTAGATTAAGGTTAAGTGGCAGATGTGGAGGTTTTTTCAGGGTGGCAGTTTTAAGCATAGGCACCCAGCTGCTGCTCCCATTTTGGAGCTGTGTGCCTTGCATCTTCCCTTTGTCAAAGGGCTAAAGCACATTAGTATTCCTCACAGATCACATCCCTGAAATTAATCATGGGTATCACCCACATGACCACAAATGATTTCTATTCCACTTGATTTCTGTCAAAACTGAACCCTCTATGGAGCTGGCCTTTCTTCCCTTTCATATAAGAAAGTGCACAGCAATGTTTTTATGGAGAAGGCAATTATTTAGTTGTCTTTGTCTCCTTTCTCTCTGAGTCTCCCTTGGGTGACGTCCCTCTGCCCCTCAGATAGCATAGAATTGTAGAATGGTTAGAGTTGTAAGAGACCTTTAAAGATCATCTTGTTCCAACCCCCCTGCCATGGGCAGGGACACCTCCCACTAGACCAGTTTACTCAAAGCCCCATCCAGCCTGGCCTTGAACACCTCCAGGGATGGGGCAGACGCAGCTTCTCTGGGCAACCTGGGCCAGGGGCTCACCACCCTCACAGCAAAGAATTTCTTCCTAAAATCACATCTAAATCTCCCCTTTTTCAGTTTAAAACCATTATCCCTCCTCCTATCACTCCACTCCCTGATCAAGAGTCCCTCCCCTTCTTTCCTGTAGGCCTCCTTTAGGGACTGGAAGGGGCTCTAAGGTCTCCCTGGAGCCTTCTCTTTTCCAGACTAAACAACCCCAACTATCTTAGCCTGTCTTCAAAGGAGAGGTGCTCCAGCCTGCTGATCATCTTCATGGTCCTCCTCTGGACCTACTCCAACAGGTCCGTGTCCTTCTTATATTGCGGATCATCAATCACCCTCTCCTTTCAAAATGTCTCATTGACTGACCTGCTTGATTTTAACTCAGAGCAATTGCTCTTACTTGAAGCTTGCTGCTCCTCAGACCCAGAGAAAGGCGAGTGTCAAACACCTCATCTATACTCTTCAGCTATCGCAGATGGTCTTATAAAAAGCTGATACATCTCCAACCAAACCTTTCCTTGCATAAGATAGCATAATGTTTCCCTTGTGAATGTGGCCAGAACGGCAGTGCTGTATTTATTCAAGGCAGGCAGCACAAGTCTCTGAAAGGTCCTTTGATCTTTAAAGTTACATCTAGGAGCAGAATCAATCCTGTTGTCTTTAATTTGCAACAGTCAGGGGTTGAAATGGCTCCCTCGCAGAGATGTTCAGTTTTTTGTTATGCTCCTTCTGACAGGGGCAGGAAAACTGTATATATGCACAAGGCTACTGGTGTTTTCCAGAAAACACTAATTAGGAATGGTTGACTAGATATAAATCACCAGCGGGAAGGAATATAATTGTTTTACAGATTCTGACAGCTGCTTAGGGGCAAAAAAATCAAAAGGCATGTTAATCGCTCGTACCACAGATTCTTTCACACAAGTAAGGTTTCTTCTTTCTCTTGCTTTACCTTTCAGGCCTGGGTTGCTGACAGCCTTACTATGCTCAGTTTAAATCCCATCTTTGTGCCTTCATCAATACAAGAAAGAAGAAATTTATTAAATATTTCTAAACATAATGAAATCAAGGAAGCTTGGGAACTTGGATCAAATTTATAGCTCGTGTTCCTTGATGCATAACCCTTATACTCCTTCCTGCTTGGATTCAGTGGGAAAGAGGAGGCCCCATGCAAAATTCCTGAGTACACAGAGATTCGAGTAGTCTTCTGGGTCAGAAGCCCTCAGTGTGGGGAAAAAAATGAATCCGTGTGTCCCAGGTCCTAAGTTGATACATAAAATGCTTTCACATCTGTAACTATACAGAAGATGTCATCTTCAAGACTTTCTTTGATGGCATAACACAGTTTGACATCGGATAATTAGAATAGAATAGAGAAGGAAAGGAAAGGAATAATAAAAATCTTTTAATAATTATGGCAAAGACGCAGAAACAATGACTTCTAATGCAAGAAGTTTGCCGATAATATTTTTTTATTAGAGCAATGCGTACTGAAGTTCTGAAGAGTTTCTCCAGTCTAAAAATTTTACTGCTACCCAAAATAAACCCTTTGTCTACAAACCTTCTGTTGCTTCTCTCTGTAGAACACCATAGTTTAAGATGTTGTAACTATGATTTCTAAACTTGTTTTCCATCTTTTTTGTTCATCAATGATGTGATTTTTGAAGCTGCTCACTGAATACCAGATTTTCAAAAGTGTTTATGTGCCTAATCATGCACATAGACATACAGTGAGATCATCATTAGGTAGATCTCAAACTCCCATACACACCTAATATTTGGCTCCCATCGATTCCTAGAGTGTTTAGGCAGCTAAATCCTTTATGTATCTCCCTGCATGTGGCTAATTCTTTGTAGGAATTTGGTGACTGTGAGGGTTAAAATTTTAAAATTCTGTAGATTTCACCATTAATGAAACATAGGGAATAATTGCTTTAACTTCCTCAAGTGGAAACCACTGGATAAGGGCAAAGGAGGAGTAAGCACGTGTTATAACTGTTTTTTAAGCACATTGTACACCATTCCACTGAACAATCTTCATCTCCTTTGTCCGTCCTTCCATGCAAAACACCACAGATGAAGAACTCTTCACCTTTCTCAGAATTTGCTTGCATCTTGTTTGTGTTTGGATAAGGAGGAAAGCAGTCTGCTGCGTCACTATTACAGAATAGTAGGCGCTCAATTCTATTGACATATTCATTGATAATTAGTGGATTTTCTGTCAACATTTGCTTTCCAGTGTAATTACACAGTAGATCAAGCTATAAGTACAGGCAGCCATGGTTTTCAACCTGCTGTCCACATATAAGTCCTGCAGTTACTATTATTTTTATTTGAGAAAAATAAGTGCTCTTCTTCAAGAGGACAAAAAAATTTTGGATAAAGTAACTTAACATCCTGATGTGAACTTATCAGGTACCTGGACGAAGAAAAGTTCTGTAAGAGGGATGCCAAATTTAAGCCAAAGCCCCAGACTTGTTCCTTTTACTCTTACCTGGCCAAGGCCAGAGCCCTCTGTATCCTTAGGGATCTTCCTGAGACTCACATGGAGTTTTGCCCTTGTATTCAGTATTCATAATAGCAGATACTGCGGAGGGGAGGGGCGGGGGTGGGAAAAGCAAACACCAAAAAACCTGACTGCAGGAAATGTTTGCCTTTATACTACTCTTCAAGAAATAAAGAGGAAAATATAACTAATTTATTACTGTGCCTGCAATGTGCTAAGCAGTGATGAACCATTTCCAAATCTGAACAGAAAATAGCTTAAACTCTGGCTAGGGCAGAATATAAACTTTTGAGGTCAGAAAGGAAAACTGCAAGAGGAATATTCCTGAGTCAGAGATGCTAATACAACTTGTAACTGAGGGGCGGAAAAATCATAAAAAGCTGGAAATAGAGGAAATTTATGAAAAACAACAAGAGCAGATATTAAATGTTATTAAAGTCCCCTGGACAGCAGAGACCACTTCATTGGCTAAATGAGCTAGCTAAGGAACTCATGATTATGACAATATGTAGCTGATGGGTCCTCCTTCTCTCATCCCCACCATAAAACCCTCAGGAAAGAATTTGTATGTCGATAGCTGTAATTAGAGCTGTCTCCTAGCTCAGCGTGTGCCTCCTCTCCCTCAAATATTGAGTGCCTTAAACCATTATGGCCAAAAGGCTGGAGACAATTCCCTAAATAGAGCAGATCATGTAGCTGAGGGAGCTTCACTAAGAGAAGCCTAATGACCTGATAAATCAGACCCTCTCTCCTCCATAACCAAAATTCCCATTAGCATCTGCAAGTGGGTGGACAGTAGGTGGCAAGAAGAATGGTGGGGTTAGAGAAATATTAATGGCAGCACACAGCAGGAGCAGGCTGGGATCTAAATACCAAAGACTGATGTGAGGGTCTGAACTTCAGCATGTAATGGAATAGTCTGCTTAAGTCTGCTTGTTTTGAAGCTATCTACTAAATTAAAGAAAGAGTGTCCACATTGCAATGGTAGGGTGTAAATCATTACCAGCTCTCCCTCAGCCTCACTAGGAGACAGGCTCAAATTATTAGGCCTAATGGTTCTTTAATATAATTATTTATGTTGTAAAGCACTGTAGACATTAGTGATAAACACTTTTCCTGCACAGACATACTGCAAGAAGTTTCAACCAGTCCTGGTAAGTTTTCATTTTGTCTTTTAATGGTTCCTCTACAGGATTCCTTGTTTTTTTCTCAGGGGTCATAAGGATCTTAAAGTAGTCATAAGTTGATTGTGCCACTTCTTTTCTTACGTGACCCTGACAGCTCCCAAGCAATCTGTGCTAGCGGGCTGTCTGGCTAACCCATCCCTGGACCCTGGGATTCAGAATCCCGTGGGCACCCTCTTATAGTGCTAATAGGTTAAAAGATTATTAACAGGCCATGAACAGTTTTTTTCGTGCTGGTATGTTTGATCTTGCAGGACGCCTTTAGCTTTTAGAATAGATTCAGGCAGTGACTCAGCTGAGAGAGATCTGTGTCTTTTTTACACCAGAATTGAATATATGTGAAGTTGGTGCACAGCAGTGTGGTTGCATCAGTTGCATCCCTGATGATTATGCCTCATTTTTTACTGTCCATTGTTAGATAGAAAGGATTATTCTTAAACAGGCTTCTGGATTCAATCTGGGGAAAAAAAATGTGGCTAACCCCAGAAAGTTACTCAGCAAAACCCTACTCTTGGTATTTGGTAGAAGAGAGAATGCCCTTAGCATAACCGGATATTTTAGGCAACTGAGGCAGAAGCAAGATAAACCTGGGAGAAAGCCAGCTAATCTGGGTCACCAGATGGGATGCTGTAGAGGAAAAGGCACAGTAGCAGGAACTGTCTGAATGAGAGCAAAGCAAAAGGATATAGCCATTATCAGTAGCTCTAATGTTTTTTTAACTAGTGGGGATTGCAAGAGAAAAATCTGCAGTAGGCTTGTGTGTACTTATAAAGCAACAGACGTTTAAGAGCACAACATTGTACAAAACAGAAACAGCGTAGGCTATTTATTATCAAGGCAATAGTAACATGACAGGAATATTCAGTTATTAGAAGGTGTAAGCCGAAAAAAAAACAGCCTCCTCTTTTTAAATTATCTTGTCATTTTCTCCTATATGTGCTTTTTAGCACTCAGGGCAAGCTGACATATGTCCATCTCTGCAACTTTCGGAGTAGCCAGCAAAATCCTTCCTGTCGATTTCTGTGCAGACACACAGCATGAAGACTCTAACGAATCTGCTGAACATCTTTTTCAGCCCCAAAAGTTCTTACTCAACTTTGTCTTCAAAATGAAGGTTGAAGGCACACACTTAAACAATAAATTCTGCTCTCATCTCAAGAGGACGTGTTGGGGCTTTGAATCTTCTGACTTCTTCCTAAAGTGCTTCAAATTCCAGCAACTCAGGCTGAGTTGCTGGAAGCCTGTTTTTGAGGCTTTGGGGATAGGCAGGAAAATACCCCTGGGATTCCCCTGGCTACCAAGCAGGCACAAGACACACCCAGTTCTGTTGAGTTCCTGGGCTTGGCTGGAGGAAGTGTGCTGCCTGTGGCTAGTGTAAGAGGAAAGTAGCATTCAGGAAGATTTTACAGCGTGGTTATATAGATTTGATAGACCTCACCACACTCTAGCAAAGACAGAATGACTGCTGCATCAGTCCTCTCCAGACACTTGTGATTGGATGTGAAATGGCAATGAGAAGTATCTCAACACCGGAGTTTCAAAGCGGAGATATGCAAATGTGTTTAACACATGGTTGAATTTATTTGAAACACATTGGTCTAACCAGTTATCTTAGACATATGCGTGCTTTCAAGGATGACTGCATTTGTCCATCTACATATATAAAATAAGAAGTGCAAGGAGGACCACAAGAACATAAACGTTCAGACTAAGAGTTCGTGTAATACAGTAGTTTGTTTCCAATACATAGGAAAAAGGACACAAGAATTAAACAAGAATCCTTCCAGCATTCAGCATCTGCAGCTGGTACAGCTGGAAAAAATGGACAAACTTCCATTCATCTTTGTCACATCTGGGATAATAAATATTATTACTTTTCCCTAAAGACCTTGCATCCAGATATTATCCTTGCTACAAAACTGTTATTACTGTGTAAAAAAAAAGCTGAAATATGTCCTTCAATATTCCTCATTCATTCCATTCATGTGAGAGGATGACATTTATCCCTGGTCATTTTTGGATGGAAAATGTCTATTTTTCCCCAAAACGTATTTTTCAAAGGTAACATTTAAACAGATCAAAATCTTCCCAAAACAATTAAAACAAAAGACGTTGCTTGGGCCTGATTTCCCTTACCCCTGCCCAGTTTTAATGTGTGGGAGATATCTGTGTTATTTTAATAACAAATCTGATGTAGCTTTCTGTCTTTCTTTGACGGTCACTCTCCAGGATTGGAAGAACTGATATCGTGTTTTGGAACAGCAGTTTGATGGACAATTCACAAGAAGGACTCAAGGTCTGCTAACACCTGAATCACGTTAGGGCGCAGATACCATAACCGTCAACAAAAGAGACAGCACACATGAAAGTAGCATCAAAGCTCTGAGAAAGACAAATACACTGCCTGGGGCTAAGGAGAAGATGAACCCTCATGCCTGTCAGGAAAGGCTGCCATATGCATTAATTCTGTTTTTCTATTCTACTACTCCAAATCCAAAAATAAGTAGGCTTGTTTTGAAAAAAAAAATAAACCACCAGTTATGGGCTGGCTGGATAGATTTAGGTTTCTTTGGCTTTGGTTCAGTGAGAAATAAAGATGTGGAAGATCATGTGGAAGACAAGTCTGGACTAGGTACTCTCCCTTTGATGCCAACAGGAACTTAAGGTCTGGCAATACATAGACAACACCTTGAAGGGGACTCTTCTGAGGAAGGAAATATTCTGTGACGATCCATTTTTGTAGTATAATACTATAGGTATGATGGTGTTGGGGTATAATAGAAGAGCTTTTTTCCTTCTATGTCAAAATATACAGTAAAAACTATTACCTCTCCATAAAAATACCAACTTCCTGAAAACACAATGCAGATGTGAAAGACAAAAAAAAATCAGCAAGATTTTAAAATTGCTTGCACTTTCAAAAAAATCATAAAAATAATAATGGCTGAATAGAAACACTTCCTAGTACAAAATTAAAAAAAAAAAAAAATCAGTCCCCAAAGGCCTTATTTTAATCAGCTGTGCTAGTTCATGGATTTAGCTCATCAGCCTAATCTCTTTCTCTGTCCCTTCTTCTGCCAACCTGCACTTAATCACCATCAGGCTAACTGAAAACATAAATGATCTCCAAGACAGTTGCTTGCAAGCAAAATCAGTGCCTGCCACAGCATGGGATTCTTGTAATTAGGGCCTTAATTCCACTCCTTTTGCCATCAGTGGTCATCCCAGATTAAAGCATAAATGACTTTTTAATGCAAGGAAAGACTCTTAAAACAAGATATTTTCCTACTTCACCAGCAAGCAGGTATATAAAAGATACTCAAAGCAATCAGATGGAAGGTTTAAAAGAGAGGAGAGTCAGTCCACACAGCACTCAGGGCAGAAATGTACCCATTAGAGTTATAACAAACCAAGACATGTTCCCTGATGCATAACTTCTTTGATGGACTCTGCTCCTTGTGTTTTGAGCACATCCTGTGTAAGCTTATTAAATCATTCCTCTAATTAACTTGATAGCATGAACTCACAGTTGGACTTACTGGTCAGAGTAGGATTTTGTTGTTTAGTGCGCAGACAGTTATAAGAAAAAAACTGCTCATGGGGGAAAAAAGATCCCTGATGTTTAAGATCAAACAGTTTCCAAATATTAGCCAAGCTTCTTACATAAAAGGCATAGGTGGAGTGTCCCAAAGACAAACAATATCCCCGTACGCACACACACAGAGTAAAACCTAAGGCTCTGCTATTTGCTTAGCCCCAGAAGGGCAAAAGCTGGAGGCACAGGACCAGTCCTACTGCAGGGAGACAGCACATTTCAGCAACCCTTGCTACATCGCCTCAGAAGCACCTTTCTTACTCTCCAGGAGCAACAGGAATACAAACCATTAATTTTCTGAACCTTCCCTACCTCGTTTCTCTGGTCTCTTATGCCACGTTTCCTTTGAAGGTGTTATAAGGCTTCAGGAACAGAACAAACCACTCAGTTTTGGTTGTACTGCTGAGGTGCCTTCAGCAATGCATGTGGCTTTTTAATGATGCGCTGAAGCAGTAGAGAATTTAAAGATGGTAAACCACCCTGGTAGCTTGTTAGAGTTCCTGTTAAAAGGCATCTGCCTCTTGTTTTGTGGTTTTGGTTGGTTTTTTTTTTCTTTCCCTTTTTCTACAGGAACTTTGTTTCTATGACTCATTATTTCCTTGTCCAAAAGACTTTACATAACGGAAAGGTAAATATGACATGGGGTGGTACAAACCAGCCCTGCTGGCCTGGCCTGGAGACGAAAGTTGGGTTGATTTAAAAACATTAATGTTGTCATCTTTTCCAAACAGAAAATAAAAATGAACATACTTTAGGAAAGAAACTCTCCAAGCACCTAATTTACCAGAAAGTGAATAAAGAAATGCCTACAGATTTACAGAGAGAACCGTGATTTTTCCCTTTTTCCAGGGCCTACATCTGCTTATGTTAAGGCTGATTAGGACAACTAAGTTAAACATGGGACAATTGTCCCCAGGCTCTGTTTAGCCTGAACATCATTGCTCCTGCTGTTTCAGACTTGAAGAAAAGAGAGTGTGCTCAAAAACCTTTGCTTCTTCCTGTTGTATTTACCATTCTAATGGAAGGCATCACCTCTGTCTCCAGACTTTGCTTCATTAAAGCTGGAAGCAATCTTGCTGTTAAACAAGGTCAGATTTTTAATGTTGCCACCATACACAAAACAGATAATGGACATGTGAGTCAAACTTACTCACAAATATGCCCTTTTCAAAGTGATGCCTATTGGATCTCATTAAGGCAGAGAACAGTTGCATATGAATTCAGTGGAAAAAAATGTCCTGAATGGTACAAAAGAAGGATTCCTACACATTATTCCAAAAATTAAAGTGAAATCATACTGCAAACAAGAGCAAAAGAAAAAAAAAGTCTTCCCCAATAGCTGTCATATTTGCCCAGCTTTATTGTTATGATAGACAGAGCAGTAAAGAGTAAATTAATTCTCTTCCGCAAACATACCCTCTAATTAGTGACTGCAGTTTCTAGACTGAATAGGTTGTAAACATGGCAAACGATGTCTTCGCTGAAAGGTAAATACACACAAACATGTATATACTTGTCTAAAGACACGCAGAGACATATATATTTTGTATAGCTTATGCACTAGATAACTATTTACACAAAATATATGACTTACTAGAGTCATCTGCTATTAAATCTTTTCACAGGGCTTTTGTCATCTGATAAGGAGAAAGTACATCTATCTAATTTGCTTTGGAGATGGGAAAAAACTTTAAACATTGCTGTAGAATTGAAATTTTGTATATTATTATCATTATGCAGGATGTTACTAGGACGGTACCTGGATGCTTTGACCACCTTGTGGTCCCTCTGTTGAAGTCACTCCATCTCTTATCGAGGTTCCTTAAATACATGGCAGGAAGACTGGAAATGGAACTGAGTGATAAGCAGCCACATTCAGGGAAACATATCTGCTTTTGGAAAGGGAGCAGTTCTGGGAAGTCTCAGTATTTGGCTGGGAAAGCATCTGGGATTTTTGGAGACCTTGTGCACAGATCAAGTAGCTGAGGGCGAACATTAGACCACAGATTCGCATGAGTTCACTCTGTAGTTTAGTGGAAAGTGATAAATTACAAAGAGAGGAATGGAAAATCAGAGCCATCAGGATGGCAATCCTGGGCTGTCCCACCAGCCATGCTGGTTGTGGGAAGCAAGGAGGGATCCATCTGCCTTCTGTTCTGCAAAGATGCAGCTTCTCAAAAGCTCTGCTTTTTGCAGCCATGTCTTTGCTTTCCCATCTTGCATTCTTAAGCTTGGGACAACAACCCAAAGCCTTGATTATCACAAATACATTACATTCACAAACTTTTGCTGTGCACTTTTTTGACCCATCTCTGGGTCCCCATCTCTGCCTACATCCAAAAATCTGGATTACTCAATAGTCGATTTTAAAAATTCCTCCCGCAGCCATCGTCGTTCAGAGGGACTGAATCAAGCTGTCCAACCTCTCTAAATCCCTGACTAATGTGATGCAGGACTGAATCCACCTTTTCTTGATGCCCTGGATGACCGGATCTGCGAAGAGCTTGGGTGCCCTCTGCGGGAAGAAGGAGAGATGGAGCCAGGTGCCTTCAGCAGACCCGCAGCTCCATCTAGTGTCACATAGCCAAACAGGGAAGGAATGTGCAAATAGCCAGAAACCACAAGGAAACTCGAGTGAAGCAGGTCTTAGCAAGAATAGAAGCAAGTTTGCTCTTTCAGGAAGGGTTGTCTTGTTAACATATTACAGCTACAGGTTTGTTTGTTTGTTTGTCGGTTTGTTTTCACAACTTTGCAAGGTATAATTGATATCTGCAGGAGCTGGAGATACCAAGTGGCTGCAGAAGCACTGTACCCTTGGGTGCAGCTTTCTGAGCTGACGGCAGAACTTTGGTGAAACCACAACATAAGAAGTCAATGGGAGCAAGGCTGAGCACTTGGGTTTCCCTCTTAGGGTTGAATATCTTAGGTATATTACTTTTAAAAGAAAAACCATAAAAATCATAGACTCATAGAATGATTTATGTTGGAAAGGACCTTCAAGACCATCTAGTTCCAACCCCCCTGCCATGACCAGGGACACCTTCCACTAGACCAGGTTGCTCAAAGCCCCATCCATCCTGGCCTTGAACACTTTCAGGGATGGCACCTCCAAGACTTCTCTGGGCAGTAAGTAAATGCAAGTACCAAAGTCCAAATTACAATTCTAAAAATCTCTGCACAGGATGGGCCAAAACTCCATAAACACATTATTTTATTTTTTCCCTGCTTTTAGTTATTCTTTTGGTTCCTAGGAGCACTTAGCATTCATGCATGGAGGGAGTTTTAGCCTTCCTCATAGCAATGTCCAATCCAGACCCCAAATTCAATCGCTCTTTGACACACAAATTTCTTTGATATCCTTTTCAGAGCCTTCTAATGCACTTGCAGATGTTCTCTGAGGTCACCTAATGATACAGGATGCTGAGGTCTTGTGGAGGTGCAGTTGTCTCTTCAAAGAAATAGATATATATTTAGAGGACTCGCAGATCTTGGGAAATAACCCAGCATAGATATCGCCTCAGCCAGTATGGACTCAAATTGACCTTTCCCAGTGAAGGAGTTTTGTCCCTGACTATGTTGTGCCCTGTGTTGGGGGCGCTCTCCCTCTATTCTCCTCTGTAACAGTGACATTATGCAGAGAAGAACAAGCCAGTGAGCTCAATGTGAGCCAAATCATTCCCAAATCTGTGGTTACTTCCAATGCTCATGAAAATGCACAAGCATTTCTGTGTAAGATACATATGGGCAGGCAGAGGACAGATTCACTGTACTTAGGACTTGAGAAGCAAAACTGATTTTATGCCCAGTGGTATTTGTTCAGTGTGTGCAAATACAGCCATGTAAATAAAAGACTTTCTGTTTAGTTTTCATTACTGAGAAATTAGGAAAAGTGATGGTTTTAAAGTCAAAGTCAAATGTGAATGCACCTGGTATTTTTTTCCACATTTGAAAGGCTGTATGATGTTTCATTTAGATTTGAAGGTCTTTTTGGTCTCTTCAAATCTCAACGTTTGCAATTCCTCAAAGATTACAAAAGACAAAGCAAAGCAAAAAATTTTGGAGCAGTTGCTTACTCTGGCTTCTAAAATATTATTTTTTTTAATTTACTTTACAATATGGGAGCCACTAATTCTTTAATTCTAAATTGTGTGTTTATTCACCTGAAAGAAAATGGTGAAATTAATGTTATTTCACCAAATTCTTCTGTCAGTCCGCATCTTCAGGTTTCAAAGAATGACCATTCATCTCAAAGAACACCACACAGTAGTATAAAGACAGAAGTACTTTTTTCCCCTAATTAATGGTTTACAAATGACTTGTTGGGTCTATTCCTCTATTCTCCCCCCAACAAACTGGGCAGAGGAAATGGTGCCTTGGTGCAAACACAAATAAAATACTTTCTGCCATTTTCAAGTAACCAAATATTTCATTAATAACAAGGGTGTCTTTATAGACAAAGCTTTATTTGCTGACATATATGATACTGCTATGTGATCTTTTTCTATGCCAGCAGTGTTTCCTGGCCAAAAAATACCACCCTTTACTCAGTGTTTAGACCTTTTACATCCTAAATAATGCAAGTAGTTCTATCACTAGTGGAAACAGTGAAGGTTGTGGGGTTTTGTAATGAAAATGAGTCTGAAAATTTGAACTCTCATGTGATTTCTGTGGTTTATGTTTTGGTCTCCTGTATTGTTCGTTCCCTCAATAAGAAGTGCTAAAGAGGTACTGCTCATCTATATGATTTCTTTTTTCATTAAACTGGAAAAAAATAATGCCGTTCAGCCTCTGTTGCTCTGTCAAGAGTGGCTGGAATGGGATATTGGATTTCAATTTTTTTTTTTGGAAAACAGGTAAGAGTACACAAGTAGACAGGGATGACACATTTCCCTTTCCATGAAACCACTGAAGCAGTCAGAGAGCCATTTCATTTTAAGACGCCTGGAAGTTATTAGAAGGCTTGATTCCTGCTTCCCCAAAGATAGATTTTTTTTTTTTCTCAATTCTTGCTAATCAAAACCATTTTTCTTGACATTTCTTTTCACAGTATGGGAGCAGTTCAAGCATGAAAAAGTGGATATGTAATCACACTGCCAACATCTGGGGGTATCTCAGAGGTCTCCACAAGGCAGATGGATACAGCACTGCAGTTAAGAGATTGTACTGGGGGAAGAGAAGGAAGGGGAGGGGGTTTGGAGCAATAACCTCTGTCTTCCCAAGTCACCATTAGGTGCAATGAAGCCCTGCTTTCCTGGAGATGGCTGAATACCTGCCTGATGATGGGAAATAGTGAATTAATTCCTTACTTTGCTTTGTTTGTGTATGCAGCTTTTGCTTTCTTTATTGAATTGTCTTTATCTCAAGCCACGAGTTTCTGCACTTTTACCCTTCCAATTCTCTTCCCCATCCCACTGGGAGTCGGGGGGGCAGGGAGGTTAGTGAGCAGCTGTTTGGGACTGAGCTTCCTACTGGGGTTAAACCTCGACAGAGATTTTGTGTCATTCTGGAGCAGCAGCTGGAAGCCGGACATAATGTCCTTGAGTATCTCAAATGGGGCCAGATGTCTATCCTTAGGCACTTGCATTGCTCTTTAAGCAGTTGTCTGGGAGAGAAGGAAAAAAAAAATAAATTATTTTGTCAAATTTACTGTGGGAATACTTCCTTTTTGTTTTGACTTGGAGGGTTTCAGTGAAACTTTTAAACTTATTCCTAAGAAAAAAACTCACAAAAACCACATGCACAAAGGCATTACCATATTTTGGGGAGAAAAAAGAGAAAAGAAAAGCTGTATCTATTTGGAAAATCTGCAATCTAATCTTAAAGCACAGTTCTTGGATTAGGGTTGTTTTGGAAGTGGGGTGAGGATGAAAGGACACTTAAATTAGGTTATAGACTGCCTTCCTTTGGTGGCATTCTGCTGGATTCAGGGGAAAAATAACCAATATCCACTGCCTTCTGATCTAGCTTTGGCTACTGCATTACGACAAAGTTCATACTTTGCAATATAGTTATGAGCAGGACATAGTCCATTGGGCGACTCCACAAATATCAGGCTGTTGTCGGTCTGGTTGCAAATGTAGCACGTTGCAAAGTGTGAATGAACATTTTCCACGGATGGGATACCTACACCTTTTCTCAAAAGCCCAGACAACAATAAAATCTGAAGATTATTTTTTGTTATCAGGCTGATTGGTTCTGCTCCAAAAAGAACCATTGTCTAGGATTCTTTTATCTATGACTTAATTTTGTCTCTTCTTTTTTCCTTTGTCACAGGATTGTCATTAATATTTATGCACTAGCAGATCTTTAAAGAGATGGCCTTGTACAAACATTTACCAAGTTTATAAATGTGCATTACGTAGATGTTTCTTGGTGTACCTAAATTTCTGTAATGGGCTCTATAATAAAGGTGATTGCTTATCAGTTTTTAAATTAGTCCATGTGATTTCTGTTAGGAAGTGCATGCTAATCAACCATCTTACTATTTTCTTGCTCCTTTCTGAGGTGAAAATTCTTTTCCAAGGACTTGAATTGTCTCAGTTTTGCACATACAGGTAGCATTTACATTTGAACACGTTGGCAGTATTTGGCCACTATTTTCTTGTTCTAACTTCACAGAGATATGAGGAGATAAACTAAGGTGAGAAATATATCAGAGAGAATCTTTTGCATGTTTTTTCGTTCACAGTCTGTTGACATTTATCACGCAACAATTGGCATGTTGTGATTTTCCATAAACTTTACTTAAAAAGTAAAGAATTAATAAAATCTAAGCAAACCATTATTAAAACCTAAGCAAACCATTCCTACTTGTTCTGAGCTGTTTTGGTTGTGGTTTTGGGGTTTTTTTGGTTCACTGGTATGCTTGAAGGGGAAAATCCAACCAGGTCAGCCTGAACAACTTTTCAATTTATAAGAATTAACAGCAAGCTGAAAAATGAATTATTCCTGTCCCTCCACTTCAAGATCTCAGTTCAGTAGTGCCCTAACTTGCACATTCTTTTTCTCTTCCTTCCTAACCAAAAGCACTTACTCGCTTCTAATATGAAATTCAGGTCTCAGCTCCCTGTCAGAGGTAAGACCTTTGTTTCTGCCCATGCAGATGAGTACAAAACAGACCAAAACTGTTAGCGAGAGGTGATGCCACCCCACCTGCCTGCCAGGTCTCACTGCAGAAGACAATGTATGGGGGAGAAAGTACCTTGAGTACCATCGAGGGCATCTGCATGGGTTGCATGCGTTACCAAGGTTTTTAAAGGTTGCCAGCTGTGTTTGACTTCTTTTTCTCACTAGATCCTTGAATCCTCTGCTGTATAAATCTCTTTTTTGTTTGTTTAATTCCCCACTGCAGCTAGTACACCACTGCAAACAACACTTGGGCACATACCACCGGCCCCTGAGACATTTAACCAACACAAAAGAGGACAGTCTTCCTGTTACTGCTCCGTGTTTCATGAAACGTCTTTTTAATTATGGTGATTCTACCTCGGTAGCTTTTCCGCTATAATAAGCCCTCCACTGTCAGGAGAAGAAACAATAATAACAACAAACCCTGCATTAGGAGGAAACATTTAAGTCCTTGATACAAAGCTCATTGCCATCTATTAATTAACAGAGGCACAGGAGCTGTTTTCATCATTCTCAGAAGAAAATTGTATTTGCAACTGATAGTTATAACCCTTGTAATAGGAGGCTGCAGAAATAACCTACTAATCACCTGATCATTTCAACCTGAATTAAGGTAATGATGTTTCCAAGAAAAGATCTGAGGATGTGTACCCAGGCCAGACCTGTACTCAAGGATGTAATCATGTATCTTTTCAGGATTCATACACCTGCCTGAAAAGCAATTCTAAGAATAAACTAACAACGCAGAAAAGCCTGTGTTGCTTTCTGCCTTCACCTGCCTTCTTCTCTTATTTCATTTGATTTACTGGTTAATATTTGCATCAATAGTTTCAGATTTAGTAGCAAGTGTAAGCGGGAGTGCTGTTATTTTATTATTTCCTTAAAATACCTCATAGAAAATTCAGGGCCTCTTAATGGCAAGTATTTGATTGCTCAAAGAGCTTTTATTTAAATAGCGGAAACAACCTTCCACTCCTGAAATATTTAAAATCAGAAAATACATTGGCTTGTTGGGGTTTTTTTTC
>VWZL01000641.1:1349758-1392168 GCA_013396915.1 Stercorarius parasiticus
TTTTTTTTAAGTGCATGAAAAACAGTGGTACAGTTCAGTGTAAAGATATTAATAGCTCATTCTTTTCTCTGACAGTGGCTGTAACAGAAAGCTCGATAAAGGTGTAAAACCACAACAACTATGCAGTGGTTCTTCCAAGAATACCTGTCTGACTTCCAGCAATCTGCATCTCAGCAACTTCTGAACAACGCTCTGGTCCAAATAGGTCAATGACTTAATTGTTACACAAATCAGTCACTTAAAACACAATGGATTAGGCTCAGCTGGTCATATTTGAATGCCTGTTGACCCATTTGGCCCTATAAATTGACAATTGGTGCCTATTAAAAGTACGCATTTGTTAAGGATGATGTGTGATTTCAGGTTTTTTGTCTGTTTGCATCATGTTTTTCATCATCTATGGTGTTTTAGCTGGCTGTGTGTGAATCTTGACTCTTTACAGTTTAGAGCGACATTAAAGAATTTTTTCACCAAAGCTATTGAAAGGATTTTGTGATGGACTTGTTTTCTACTTTCATTTTTCACAACTACTTTCATTGGGAGAGGAAGAAAAAAGTAGGGAAACATTCACTTTCATGATCTCTTCAGGTGAGTATTACATAGTAAAGACACAGAAAAAAAAGCCCAAGTATTGAAAAAATCACTAAAACTTCTGCATATAGGAAACTAAGTCAGTGTAATCATTGGATGTAAAGGTACCAAGTGCCTGAAGCTTCAAGTCAAAGTTATTTTGTCAGTATGCAATTATTCACCACTTTTTCAAACTATTAATCTGAGACAATTAAAACCTGTTCATAAAAAAAATAAGTAAAAGGAAAAGGGCTTCAGTAAATACATATAAATGACGAACAGTTCACCATGTTCAGCACAGCAAACTAGCTATTATATATATAAATGGAATTATCCTTGTTTAATGGAAACTTTATGGTTTTATGTTCTCTGGCCTGACTACCATAAGTCTGAAGTTTTTTTACTCGTTTTGAAATACTGTTGGAGAAAGCAGAGGAAGGCAATCACAATTGTCTTTAAAAGAAAGGAAATTTTGGACAAGTGAGTGAGTTCATACAATAGGATCTCTGAAAAGGTAAAACCTCATGATCCCAAATGGTAAGTTTGTCCCCTTTCTGAGCTTTGTGGCACACTTACACTGCTTCTTATTCCTGCTCTCTTGGGCGTAAATCAATTATAATGCTGAATTAGATTTTATGTAACTTCTATTCATGAGTGCCTGGGTATAGATCAATCCTAATGCAGACCCGGTTTTCATGCAGCTATTTTTCATGGGTATTTACAATAAGAATTTTCTCACATTATTCAACTAATGCTGTAGGAAATAGTTTAATTCGCTGCATATAATTGTGCAATACAATCAATATTGTACAGTTCTCTTTCAAAAATTCAACCTTACGGTTGGATTACATGAATTTTTTAATGGAAAGAAAATAGTTTTGATATCTTTTCTGACACCATTTTATTTTTGTTATTTATAATGGCCCCTACGAAAATAAGACTAACAAAGGAAAAGCTCTACATAACAGCATAACTAGGAAAACAGCATCTTCCCCGCATACTTACGATAAAAACAATGTAGTTAGCTTTTGATCAGCTAGAATTACTAAATCAAGCAATGGTTGATTTGTTTGCCAGGATTCAAATAATGTCACTTGAGTTGGAAAATTAGCTTATGTGGCATTCTGCTTCCATTGCTACTGTTTTCTTAAAATACAGATTTTCAAGTAACACTCAAAATTGCATCCACTTACCCTTAATATGTCATATTGTTGAGTTACTACCAAAAAATGTTTAATGACAAAAAAATACATAGCAGATACAGCAATAAAATATACAATCTATTATCCTGAAATGTTGTTTGCTCAAAAAAAAAATGTCACTTAAGCAATGACTACAGCCTTAATTTTGACCCCAGATGGTCTTTTTACTTACTGATTTGCCAAAAGTTTAAACAATATTCTCACTTTGAACCAAATCAACATTTCTTTTTAATTTCCTTGTGAATGCCACAATAGTGACAAATGTATTTTATTACAGTTTCCCTGCAGATTAGTTAAACTGGTGCAGATTAGTTAAACTGGTGCAGATCAGTTAAACTGTTGCAAGTTCACAAATTTTGCAGGATGAAAACTCTTCTTTGTTTCATTGGTCTGTTCCTGCGGCAGGTTCATGGATTTTTTCCTCCTGCACTCCTGTATCAGAGGGTAAGGTGACAATTATCTGTTGCCACCACACTTGTGTTAACATGAAATAAAAGTCTAGCTCTAAAAAAAAAGAAAAAAAGGTATTCCATTTTATTTTTGTTATTGATTTTTCATGAAGAGATATTCTGCAACTAACAGATGGACCTGTTCATTGATTATTAGTTTGGATTGTGATTTTTGTCTGGATATGTTATCTGAAATATGACTTTCATCAAATCTAAAAGCAGTTATTTGAAAACCCTTTCATAACCATAAGTTTTTTGGTTTTGTTTTTGTTTTTTTTTAATGTATTTAATCTCTTCTGGAGGGGAAATCTTTTGTACTAGAAAAGGAAAGAGAAAGAAAGGTAGGGAGGGAAGTGGGAATAAAGAAGAAAAGAGAAAAAATTCTCCCTGTGGTAGTTTTCATAGTCAAAGTTGATGTTGGGTTTTATAATATATTTTATATTTGATCCTTTCTCATTATTTGCCTGTCAGATACTATTTGTGAAACAGGAAACACTTCAGCTCCTAACAGTCTGAAAGGATTGCTGTTTCTGAGATGTGTGGCAGCTTGGATTGTGCAGTTACTTACACGTGCTCCTCGGGGTAGCATTTAGGGAACATACTTTGCAGCATCCACTCTGTCAGACTTTAGGTATGTCACATAAGGGGATGGTCTCCCTAGGTATGATGTAGTCAGTGAAAAAGGAGAGAGATGCCCTTCCACAACGAAGTTCAGAGCAGAAACCTAACTGGCATTCCTGGGGATTGAGTCTTTTTAGAGGAAACTAATACAAGGCTTTCATCCAAGATTAATGTCAATGGAGGCATTCCACAGTTCTACTTCCATAGTCCAAATATGTGTGTTAAAGGGAGTAAATTGTTGTTGATATGTTTCATATAGATACCAAAAAAATTCTCTGTTTAATCCTAGAGATTGATGGCCCTCCTGTTTTCCTGAGGTAGTTACTTTTTAGGGCAAATATCAGTGCTCTAATGACTACAACTTTAGCTGGAAGACCTACGAGATAGTTTCATCCCTGTAAGACTTTATTCTGTCCCATTTGAGGGTTGTGACTCAGAAAAGTTTAGCTACAGTATTTTGCACGCCCAGAAATTGAGTCAACTAATTTCCCCCTACACATAGCTTGCAGTGCTTGGCCTTGAGCACAGAAAGTTTTGCTCACGGGAAAGCTTTTGTTTCCTGTTATGATTTCATTTTTCTTTAGTTCTCCTTTTCCAAAATGCCAGCACTCAGAATAATGAGTCTCCAGGGGGTAGATGACATAAAGGATTTACATGTTGGATTCACTTAATCAGTATAGCCAATGACATAGAGGATCCAATTGGTCTAATGTTAAAATAAAAATATAAGAAAAAAATCAGAAAAAAAAGACACCAAAGCACATCTCTTTTCTTCTTTCATTACAAATAGAGCTATGGCATGAGAAGCTCAGCTGGACATATCAACAACACAAAAATTTAAAGAAGGTGGGAAGAATATCATATTTTCTAGGGTCAGGGATGAATTCATCACATAAGAATGGTGGCTGAATCTATATCAGACTTATGTCTTTGTATTTATTACTATTTAGATATTTTGCATTATTTTTCTAATAACAGTTCATAAAAAAAAAAATCAATGTGTTTACATACTGAAATCTTGTTCTGTGTGTAATCCTTAGCTAATCAAAAGGTAATAAATTCTTAGCTAATCATCCTCCTAGATGGCTTTTCTTTATGCTGTCCTATGTCTTTCAAGAGACTGGCCAACTTATCAAACTCATACATAAGGTATTTGCATCACACCCATGTATCGTCGTCTTTACACTGTTCCTCCCAGAAGTGATGCTTCTGCTGGCCATTAAAAAATCTCTGAATATATTTGCACCCTTATCATCTCCTGAAAACATACGAGTGTCTTCAGAGGGGGGCTATCTGCATGGCATGAGTACAAGAACGTAAGAAGGGTCAGGGATAGACAGAAGCATTGGAGTGTTTGTGTCATTTATATTGTTTCATTGTTAGCATACTGCCTGGATGGTTTGGCCTAGAACTCTTTTAGATCATGCCTGGGCAGAACCCAGGTGATAGCACAGTCCAGAGACTGTTTCCAATAGATGGTAGGGGTGAGGCTTAGCTCTCTCTGGGGGAAAGAAAAGCTGGCCATATGGACAGGAACCATCTCCACCACTTGCTTTTGCAGCCACAGAATGAGCCCTTACACATTTTGATTTACTAGGGTAGATGTGAGCTTTGGACTTGATCCAACTCTCAGAAAGCTCTTCCCATTGGTTTGGGTTTTGCGTTGAACTGAGTGCGATGTGGTATTTCCACAAAGCTGAAAGACTAGGAAGAGATGCTGAGAAGATCATGTTGAATGACAGTAAGAACTGGAACACATGAAGAAATGTGTTGTTGTGTAGAAAACTAGTGGTGGAAAGACAGTCTTCTATTCATTGTTAAGAGAAAAGTTTGTGTCTTGGTGTATATCCATAACAGACCTGACCGCATTTCCTTATGTTTAATGTGAAGAGCAACACAGGAAGGCACAGCAACAACTGTTCTACCATATTTTTTGACAGCAGAACATTCTGGCTTGCCACTGCCATAAAAATTCTGTAGATCCCACAGATTTCCTCATACAGCTTTTGTGATAGGTCTGCTCTCCTTATCATCTACCTTTCCAAAGTGTCTTTCAAATAGTCTTAATGCATTGTGCTATCTGTGGGGTCATTAGAAGTATGCAGTAATATCTTCTGTTGGAAGAACAGAAATGAATGACATCAACAATACTTATTCAGCTGCTAGTGGTTGTATTAACATCCATGCATCTTTAAAATTACCACAGAAACTATATTCTGTTATAAGCGGATAATTTACCACACCTAGGAAGGTGAAGAAGAAAACTAACTTTGAGACCCTTTACATGTTCTCAGTGCTTTAGTATTTATGAAGGGACTAGCCGTTTGCTCATAAAGTCATGGACATCATCCCTTTCTTATTATGAGTTCAACTGTGAATCGTACAAAATTTAGTTATGTGGTTCCTTGTAATATGCAGAATTGTAACAAGCAAGAAACAAAAATCTAATGATAATGTCCCCTCAGCAAAAGACTATATATATGTATTTTTAAGTGAGATTGAAAGGCTGCTTTAAATAAAGAAAGTGAAATCATTGATGAAGTGCAGTATAAGAGGTGATACACCTATGCAGAAATCTTAGCATCCTAAGGAGAAATAGTTTGTGATGGCATGAAAAACAGGTTTAGGTGAAGATGTTCAGCCAGGCTTTGTTGCATTTCAAATAGTCTTTGAGAAACACATAGCATGGGATTCATCTTAGTGAAGCTGAATGTTAAAAGTCAACCTAAATCAGATATCTGGACGGATTTTATTTTATTTGATTTCAGGGCTTGATTCATTTGCTCACACACAGGAATCTAGTTCCATTTATTCAGGTAGCCTCAACCTGCGATGCCTCCAGTGCCCATGTTTCATATCTGCCAGCCTCCTGGGAATATTAAATATACTAAGGCACCTCAGTTGGCAATGGTCACCTATTATTGGGCAACATAAATGAGCCTTGAAGTGTATAAAATTATATGGGATCTTAGACAATATAGTCAATGGAGTCCAAAAACCATTCAGTGGACTAAATGAAGGTGCCATTTTAGATGATTATTGACCCAAGTGGAAGCTTAAACATCCAATCTGCATGTAGATGCCTACATTTTGGTATCTAAATTTCTCACTCTCTTTAACAAACTCCACCTCTCATGTCCCTTTGAAGTCACTTAGAAGCAGCAGAATGGCTTGGGACTCAGTGCCTCCCACAACAATATAGTACAAATGAGTCCTAACTAATTAGTTTAGACTAGCTGTTAACCACAGCAAGAGCTCACTTTTCCAGCTTAAACATCCATAGAGATGCCTACACTAGGTATCCATACCAGTGTGTGGATTTTCACTCCTAAACATCTCCATCTGAACCATCACCCTATCCTCCTTTTAGAGGAGGTGGAGAGAGCCCTCAGGAATTGATTATCTTGTCCTCAGTAGACATCTAAATTATGTCAGGCTAATTGCATTCAATGGTGTCTGTGACTGTGAACATAAGCTGGAATAATCAGTTCATATTTACACTCTTCATGTCTGAAATTAGATGAGACAAGTACTACTATAGGGGTGTGAGATGAGCTGGTGGTCTGAGCCCCCTCTACAGCCAGTCGAGAAATTGGCATAATCAAAGAGAAAAGTCTGGATAAAAGATGTCTTTTTCTTTATTAAACATAAAAAAAGCAGAGAAAATTATACACTAATAACTGAACATCTATGCTTTTAAAAATAAGTTCCTCATGTTTACCTATCTTCTGTTTTGTAGATGATATGGATCTTTTCTTGGCCCTTATGAGGGAAACAAACTTAGTCTTAAACCCACATTTTAGTGAATAAAAATCAGTGTTGTTCTATTCATCTTGAAAAACAAATGGGAATGAATCTTGAGTTGAAACGGCCAGAGGAAAGCAAGAAAACAAATGAATAATATAATGCATAAAACTATTTCTGAGGACACGAACAGCTGGTTTGTCAACTCTTTAGAGACTATTAATAGGAATGAAGATTGCATTGTGTGTCACTGGGAAAAGTAACTTCCCTTAGGTTTGAAAAAATTACTTTCTTATTCAACAAGTAAAATACAATAGAAATAGAGTGGGGATCACTGTCAGATTAATTTTTTTTATTTATTTTTAGTAGAAATACTGAAAAGATTCTTGGGTGAAATTAAGTTTACAGATTAAAACATGTGGGACAGAATCCACGTGAGCCCGGTGTCCGTGATTGCATGACAGAACTGGACTGCAGCTCTGTCTGTATTTCTGTGGTGTCCCTGGAGTTAGGCCAGGTAACAGTAACAGTATGGGTACATATGGAGTCAGAGCCCCAGGGCAGAGCAGATGTCAATTTTACCGAAGAAAAAAGTAGATAGTGTATCTACTCTTGTATACAAAGTTAATGTATACAAAGAAAATGAATTGGACAAACTATCCTCATGCAGCTCTAAGTACTTGTTTTCTGATATTTAGTGCCTTCTCTCTTTAGAATCTCAAAACCAATCCATTCCTTTGGTTTTTTTAATCTTCCTGCTTTCACCCCTCTCCCTCAAACATCGCACAGAAATCACCCTCAGGAATAAAGCATCCATGCTTCTTATATAGCCTCAATTTTTTAAATACAGTGGAGTTTGGCTCTTAATTACAGTTGCAATATGTCTCTCCGTAATGCCATTTTCTCTCTTACCACTGGATTATGAGCTTTGAGAAACTGCAGCCTTCTTCCCATGCTCCCAGGGCTTTTTGTTTTGCATCTTTAGTGGGATTATCAAAATAATATTTAGAAATGTCAATAGATTTACCTTTATTCCCTGGCTGATGGCTTGTATTACAATGTGGTGCCAGTGCACTATACTTCTGTTGTCTAAGGAGGTGCTTGTATATGCACATAGAGGAAATTCAGTTGCATTTCAGAAAGATTTTTGTTATGGAAAAGCCTTAGTCGGGTAGTATATGGTATCAAAAAAGCATTCTTCAGCTTCTACAGAGGTTCTAAGCAGCTCAGTAAATGTCAAGTAATTTTCATTAATCGGCATCACTTGATTCAGAATATTATTTCATTATTGGATCATCTTTGAGTACATACAGAGAAATAACACAGAATAGAATAAATAAAGTAAATGAATATCATAAACAAAAATTAGGGTTTAGCCTAAATAGGTTAGCCTACAAAAGGACCTGTTTAAAATAATTAAAGGATATAAGTAGACTAAGGAACTCAAAGACTTTAACATAAGTGAGGTTGATAACTTTAACAGTGAAATGTTACAAAACCCCAACAATAGCAGGATTTGTTTTCTTTATTAGCATGGACAAAAACTCTTACAAGAGGAGTTTCCAGCTAATTAATTTAAAGTCCAAGGATTGGAAAGTGGCCTGGTTTTCAGGTCAGCTGGAGATCAGATAGGAAAAGCAGATAGAGGAGAGAAAATATATAAGGAAGGAAGCACTGAGAGGTCATGCCTGCTCAAAGCAGCAATGCCTTCTCCTGAGGACTGCCTGTGAACACCCATGTCATGAAACTGCACAAAAAAAAATACTAAAAAAAAAAAAAAGGTTCTCATTTGGTTTTGCTTCATACTTCACGTGTTATGATGGCCTAAAAGACTTAATTGAAATGACCTGAGAGGCCTTAAGTAATGGAATACAATTGAAATATTGTGGACTGGAATTTCATGCTGATATTAATTTAATTGCATCTTTGTGGTTGCAGTGTGACTCTTGAGAACAATTTTTTTTTTTGAAACACAGCAACCAAATCCCTGAGCGACATGTTCTGCCTTTGAAATTTGACCTATTTTGAGGGGAGGAGGTGGTTGGGGCCAGATGTCCATAGGTCCCTTCTGATCGGAATTATTCTATTATTATATGATCTTGCATATTCAAGTCAGTTGAATACTGTTCAATAGGAATTATAATCTTTTCCTATTCTGGAGGCATTTGATAGGCCTCTACTTTGCATTTTCTTTTGCATTAGAATTAGGAAGTGTTTGATACCATGTGGTGCCTGCCTTGTAGTGGGATCCTAAAAATTATTCAGATGTGATGAGAACCACCTTATTGAGTAGAGAGAATTAGCCACAGCTTTAACTCCTCCATTATAGATGGGGTGAAACAGTCAAAATCAGACTGCAAATGACTTTTTTTTAGATTTTAATCTCTTTGTTTTATAACAGACTTGATTTTTGGGTAGCATTTGAGGGTTATCTATGCAGGTAAGTGACCAGGTGCCATATGCAACAAGGAAGGAGAACGATCTAGAAAAGGGGAGGTAAATGAGAATTAGGTTACAAATGTTATCCCACAAATCTATGTCTCTCTATTCTTTACAGGTTGTAGAACTGACTGTCTCTCTAGCATAAGCCTAGGGTACTATTTGGTTTTAGACCCAAATTTCTTTGATTTGAAAGACTAAAGTGGTCTGAAAGACTAAGGTCTAAGACATCCTGATACAAAACACACGCATTTCAGCATTTTAATACAGCTTTCCACACATGAACAAGTTGTCTAAATTCCCCTTACAACAGAGGGATTTGGTAAGGAATATCAGGGTGCAAAGAGAGAAATTAATAGATACCACTGACATGACTCAGTTTCTTGAATTTAAGTAAGGAATGCCACTCAAGGTGCTCTTGTATATCTGAAATATCTAGGCGGGGTTCTCAAACATGATATAGGACTTAGAGGAGAGATGTACACTTACGAAGATAGCTGCAAAAACATGTATTTCATCAAAAGGCATTTTGGGGTAACTTAGGTGAGCCCTGGATCTCATCTGACTAAAGAGAACTCCTGTGTTTAACACCATTGTGAAATAATGAAAGATAAACAGTATATGAAATAACCCTTAAATCTTATCAAGAAAAAATGCTTTTGTCATGGCCACAATTGCTGCTCTCCCAGGCCCTGAAAATAGCTTGGTGCAATATTATTTGTGGCAAAACCCAGAACTCGTGCCTAGGTCCTGTGAACCCCAACCTTTAAAAAATTGCTTTTTTTTTTTTGCCTATTTTTTCCCCCACAAATTCTAAGTTGTAGGCAAAAGAGGGCTTGAGCTTTTACCCATTGCACCAAGAAATAAAGCTACATCCAAGACTTCTTTGTAACACAAGGGCCACAAAGACCTTATGCAGCTTGTGGGGGAAATCGTCTGTCACTGCTCAGAATTTTCCATCGGAGAGGAGGGGGATACCAAAACCCAGAAACTCTGTCTCAGAGAGTCCCCAGAGAATACCAAACTGTCAGACCCACTGAAAACCCAGATCCTTTGAAAACCTGCTGCCGCCAACCACAAGCTCGGTCCCATTCGCAGGAGAGGGGAATCCAGCATCTCTTCTCGTGCAGAGAACATACGCTTCCAAATGCACCCTAAAAGATCAGTCGGTGCTCCAGCTCCCCGGAGTTTTGCAGTTGGGTGACCAGAGGACGGGTTCATAGAGGTAGGTCCAAAATCCCAGGAGGATGCTGGAGAATCTCCTTCCCTCCGCATCGAACCTGGTCCAGCGGGGTGAGAAGGTGCCGGGCTCCCCCAGGATGGCCCCGGGTGGCCGGGGAGGGAGGTACAAGGCTCTTCGGGGCGGGTCTTGGGCAGGTAGGGGCGGGCAGAACCTCGGCTTTTGGCAGCTTCACAACAGGCAGAGGGAGCGGGGAGGACCCGGCGGCTGCTGCGGAGGATGCTAAGTTTGTGCTGGCTGCTGCTCCCGCTGGTGAGTGCCCGGGGATGGTCCTCTCTGGGGTTGAGAGGGGGTGGGGGATTGGGGGGAGAGGTGGGACACCTCACGTCTGGCTCCTGACACTGTTGGCCACAGCTGGATGGCTCCGCAGCTGCCCCGCAGGATCCGGGGGGGTGGAGGGGAGGCTGTCCGCGGAGGCAGGGTAACTTTTTGGGGAACAGAGGACAGGTAGGAAGAAAGAAAAATAAGGACAAGATTAAAAAAAGGGGATGGGGATGTAGGAGGGGAGGAAAGAGAAAAATATTTCTGAGTTAGAGGTTTGACCCAGCTCTTTTCTTTAAAATTATCCAGCCCAAAGATGCTATTAATAAATGTCTTTTCATTTTCATTCACTAGAATTGCAGTTTCCAAAGGACAGAGAAACATCCCTAAATCAGAATAGCTGTAGCATGGCTTCAGAGAGACAGAGAGGAACAGCTTGCTGTCCCAGTTGTCCTGAGAAAGGCAACTTTGCTGAAGAAGGAGGATAACTAAAAAGGAATAGTTCTCCTGATGGATTTGAGACATTTACCTCTTTGAGAGGGCACTGATGTTTTTACTGCTGAAGGCATCTGCTTATAATATCACCAAGCAGAAACATGAACTGCCTTATGTCTGCTATGCACTGGAGGCAGCAGGTGAGACTGTAACACTAAACATCAGGGAAGATGTATGAGCACAGAGACACGATTCAAGCATGTATGTCCCTGCCTAAGCCCCACACTCAACTGCTGGCATAGCCTGAACTGGTTAGCAAAAGCTAGTGTAAGTACAAGTACAGTCATATATCCTCTTTCCCCTCAATCTTCAGCCCCAGAGAAGTGTATGGAAACCTTCCTCTGGGTGTGATTCCCAGGGACTCATTAATTAATTAAGCCATTTCACAGTTAAATGTTCAGTGTAGGCTGAGATTCAGGCTCCTGCTGCAGTCAAGGGGGAAACAGTCACCTCCCCAGGAGGCATCTCATCTTGTCCTGAGAATGACAGATGGGGTGAGCATTCCTCTAGGGCCTGTTTTCTTCTAGTGATGATCGCAGAAGCCTAGATGGTCACAGACTGCTCTTGACCCTCCAGCTTTAAAAGATGAAAGATGGGATGTAAATTTTTCACACCCGCACCTCACATCCTCTGGAACTTGTTTTTTCCTCTGTATTTACACCAGCTGTATGTACAAGTGATAGTATATAGGTCCTTGCTACATAAACCTTGTCATGTGTAGTTATTATCACGTGTAATATCCTTCTTTCAGGGAAAACTAGTCAGCCTAAAGTGTTACACTGCTATAGATAGAGTGACCTTGGCATCTGGACAAGCTTTTTACACATAATAGAGGCACAACTTATTCTTGCAGCTGTCAGCAGAGTGGAGCTACCTTGAAGTGATGCATCATCCCCATCTGTGGGCTGCCACACGTTATTTTAGTGTTCTAGCATATTGCAGCAGACTGTGCCCATAATAAAAGAAATTCTACAAACTGTATGCTCTACGTAGCTTTTGGCCTCAAAGTATTGCTCATATATGAACTCCCACTACATGTCTGGTAAGAGTCAGTGCTCTAAATATCAGCAGTTTTTGTGTCTCAAACTGGGTCTCGCGGGAGGCTTTACGCACGAAGTTAGACAGTCAGGCAAGGCCAGAGCCCCGTAGGATATATTGAACAAATAGTTCTTTTATATTTCAAAGGATCATGTCAGAGCAGGGAAACAATTCTAGTGTGGAGTCTGCAAATAACTCATTATTCAGATATGAAAATAAACCAGAAGGGTAATCCTGAAAACTTCTGTGAAACTGGGGTACTTTTACCTCCTACCAGCTCCACAGGCAGCTGTATGTTGCAAGATACACTTTGTGCCTTGCAGAATGGAGTCCTTGACATTAAAAATTACCTTTTGCTTTTAAGTGACAATGAACAGAGAACAGTAGGTGCTGAAATGCATAAAAATTACTTTTCCTGTCTTAGAGTTCAGAGTCTCAGGAAACAGAGGATGGGGAACACAAAAGACTCCGCATTCACTGTCCTTCCTGCTGAGCTAAACTGCTTTCTTCTGCAAACACATAACAGCTTTTCACATTTCTGGGGAAGGGGTTCAGTCTGATCTAATGAATGGAATGAGAATGGAAACATAGATGGGTTATTGTTGAGCCATACATTTGTTTTAACACAGCGTTTCTTGTGGTAACAGGCATATGGATCCAAATCCGTGGCAAGATGCTGAGCTCCCAATAAAACAGAGCTGGGTGCCTAAATTTCTGATACAGCTACTATTGGTTAATTTGTGTCAGAGGGACATACATGCTTCTTCTAGGGACCCGGTCCCTACAGACCTTAAATTCCCCTCCGTAGGGAAAGGGAGGTGTGGAAGGATCAGTCTGTTTAGGCATTTTGTTTTCTTGGAGGGAGTTAATGGAGGGAGACAGGCTCCTGTACAGTGAGTCACTCTGTCCTCAAATAGGTGTCTGAGAGAGGTAGGAGGAATCCTTCCCTGGAACTGCTTGTCTGCCTTCATTGATCATTAAGGGAGGCTTGATGGGGAATTTAGATTAATCATCTAGAATTACCTATCTAAAATTGGGAATCTTGTCTAAAGCTACTCATTTTGCCGCCTTCAATACTACTGGTAAGAGGTGGAAACACTCCCAAGAACAATGGATATGGCTTCAGTTGAGTGAACTTGCTGATGGACTTTGACATGTAGGTTTCAGTTCTTTGGGGTTAGGTGACATGAACCCCACCTTTAGGCAAACATGCTACACATGCAGAAAGGGAGAAATTTCTCTTTAATTTGGAGGAATACTTGCAATAGCAGAAAACAAGGATCCTCAGTTATTAGTGTTCTGTTACTCTTTAAGTGTTCACGGTAATTAAATGTGCTACCAAATTTAGCATAGACCTAATAAATTAATTTTCGTCTTTCTCAAGATAATACTAATTACATGGGGCTTATAAAAACAATAAATTAGTATGGCTGTATTGTCACATACAGAATACTTATGAGCAAATAGATATATTGATATACATGGATATGTATGTATGGCAAGTACTGTTCTGTATAAGGCTATGCAGTTAAACACAGTCAGATAAATACAATCCAATACACAGAGGAGCATTCAAACATTACTCCAATGTCTTAAAAACAATCTTGACAGGATAGTCCTCTAAATGGCTGTAAGGCAATCAGTGTCTCAACTTCTTTTGTTCCATAGGTAATCGAGTTAGAAAGAGAAAACAAACACTGAAAATGTCCTCTAGGTAGTCATTTTCAGTGAAAAAGACTCCTGAAATAATCTGTTTAACTGGCTGAAGAGACAGATTGCAAATAAGTCTTTACCTTTGGGGTTGAAAGCTTCTGGGATCAAGACTGTGTCAGAGCTTGCAAGTTGAGGGCAAGACTTCCTATGATAACCAAATACATTGCTGGTGACTGAGTCATGTCACTGCTGTGGTGGCCTCATGCTTTACAGTCAATCAAAATCAAGAGTGGTAAACATGGTTTGGGTATAGTAGAAACAAAGTGGATGCTCATCTCTATCCACAATTGCATTTGAGCAGTGGACTTTTTTGCTGCATAAGAAATCTTTGGTTGTTTTTTGTGGTTTCTTGCAGTTTTCTGACAGAACATAATACTACATATACTGCATTATAAATATCCCAGAATTACTTATGGGGCCCAGTGGATAGGTAGAACCTTACTGTGGTGATTGTGAATGTAGCTGTACTAAAATGGACAAGAGGTTATGGAGCTTGAGGTTGGTTCCAGTTTCCTTCAAAGTACGTGTGAAAATTGGCCCTGACTTCAGTGACCTGTGCTTCCCAGTCTCAGAGCTTTCTAATTAACACTTGGCTTTTTGAGAAAGGAGTTAAGCAGATGGAAGGAGACAGGCCTTATGGAACATTTTGATGAGATATATGCATCAGAATGAGAAGCTTATGAAAGAGGCTGAGGTTTTCTTTGTCTTCTTCAGTTATTTGACCCAGGTTCGACATTTTCCGTGAGTCTCCTTCCACCCCATAAGCCTTTACAGTTCATCAAAATTTCAGTTGAAAAAAATGCATGCATTTCAGAGCATATCCTGGTTCTCTGCACTGTGTCTTTGTCTTCACTGGCCAACTTTCAGGATTGACTGAACGCTTCATTACACAGTTAAAAACGGGCAGGGGATGCAGGAGTTTTGAATGTGTGCTATGCCATTCTGTATCCTAAAATACCAGGTGAGTTTTAATCCTCCAAACTGGGAGTCAGCATGTGACATGAATGGCAGAGAACTCCTTTTTTGTGTAAGGGAGAGCTAAAATATTCAGGCGTCAGAGTCATATCAGAAAAACTGAACAGGGGAAGCACAGAAAGGGAGAACAGGGAGTACAGAGATGATTTCAGAGCAGATCTGAGATGAGATCTGAGACACAAATGCAAGCTATAGAGACAGAGGCAAAAAGAACAGTAATTAATATTCTTAGTAAATGATTTATGCACTTGACGCAAAACCTATTCAAGAGGTTTTAGGATTGCACGGCATTGGAAACTGAACCAGATGACTGGAAAGACCCTTCAGGTTCTTGAAACCTTCCCATCTTATCAGTGAATTCAGCCACTTCTTCAATTTTTTTATTAATTTTCAAAAAGACTAAGTATTACTAATTTACTTCTGTCTCTTTGATCCCGTTGAATCACTTGTTCAAACGTGACTAATATATTTGATGTCCAGCTTTGAAGCACTTCACTTGTTTTCAGAGAGCATAAAAAATGTTCTTACTTTTCCCCACGCGTGCTAATGGACTTCTTAATGAGTGAAGATGTGTCTCTTATGTGACATCTAAATTACAGTTTTTCTACCACCACAACAGCCTAGGGGCACCATCTTTGGATCGGCTCTCAGGAAAGATTGTTTTAACTAACTTGCGCTAAGTATGGCATGAGGATATTGCAAGAAAAACTCTCTTCCCAGTGCCTGCTAAGTCTGATGTTGTCCAACATGAGCAAAGCATAGCCCAAAGCGCCATTGGCTTATTTTTTTCTGTTCAGATGCGTGTAAATAAATAAACTATCCTGTAATAGAGGAAATACAAAACAATGTTATACTTGCTATCAGTGAGTATGCCACTCATGGTTTCAATGTAATAACCTTACAGATGTTAAGAAAAGGAAGTCTAAAAGTAAGCACAAGCCCAAAATCTGACCCTTTGAACTGTCTCAGGTTTTTAGCATGCTCCTACCTGTCATAAGTAATTTTTTATTGATCATTATGTGATTGCTTTGTTCCAGGCAAGATTGTTTCAGTGGTTAGGACTTAGATTTAAAATGCCCCTGTGAATTTTGGCTGGTCACTGATGTTCAAGCCAGCAAAAAATCTTTGTGTTATGCTGCTCAGCAATACAGAGCTCCATTCCTTGAGTCCTGTCTACAACACTGCAAGAAACCTCTAAGTTTTGTGGCACCTCACTTTCAGTAACGTTCATGCCAGGTTACTGCCTAGCTACTAGGAAATGTTGATCCAAGTAGTAGCATTTTAAATCAGCCTCTTAGACTTATTACTGTGGCAGGGAAGACTCTGACACGTTGGACGTACCTGCTCAGAAATCTCTGCTTTGTTTTAGTTCCTAAATGATCCTTTTCTAAGGTGAACAGGAGCTACTTTCTTCCTACGAGAGCTCAGTCATTACAGCAGATGCCTCTCAAATTGCAATACTATGTCCCTGTAACAAATGCAGAGCCTCTCTTTTCTAGAAAGCCCCATCACCTAACAATTGTAGGCAGATTAGAGTAACAACCTGCGCTTTTCTCTCAAGGCATTGTGAGATTAATAACAAAAAATAAGTAAGCCATAGCCAACAAATCACAAATAATATTCTGCCCAGAAGGCTTTTCTTTAACTGTAAAATGGTTTAATGTCTTTCTTTTCCTTAAAGCCTGAGGAAAACCAACAAATTGAAGCATCATCACTGTTCTCAATTTCTTGTATACATGTAATTTTTTCTTTTTTTCCTTTTTTTCTTTTCCTTTTTTTTTTTTTTTTTGTAACAGTGGGATTACTTCCAGTAAGGCTACATGATTGTAAGTTGACAACACCAGCCTCATTTTTTAAGTCAACTCATCTCTCCCAAGTGCTTGTTTCTCAAAGGCATTTTGAATCTCCTTTCATAGTTGATTTCATTTTTGGTCATGACTAGCTGTTGCTTTCAAGTCTTTTAACAGAGGACTCAGTATAGATGGTAAATTGTCATGACTTTCAAATGTCAAGCCTAAGAATATTCTAAATACAAAGTTTCTCAGCAGTAAGAGAGTCCAGAAATTCCAGAAAGTAGAGAAATTGCTTCTTTCCTGTCCACCTGAATCCATCTTTATGAACTGGAATAGTGAGAGATCTGTGTAGCAATCATTTTGTTACTATTACTCAAATCAGTTATTTGTTACCATAGGCCTCATGCAAGTGAAATGTATGTTAAAATATAAAGTGATGAGCAGGGATCCTTTTAATACCTGAAAAATTTCATTTCAGAATTGTGTTACTATAGTTGAACATCAAGAAGTACTATTTTAAAAGTCACTCATGCTGATATATAAAATGTATTTTGAATTACTCACTGGAGGAATATAATGCATGAAAAAAGCCATGTCTTAATTTTCTTTTCAAACAGTGTCCTTAATCCTCTTTCTGTTCTAATATTAGGATGTATGAACCATTTCCAGGGTCTCATAATTAAAAGCAGACTGTCTATGCTACTTTAAAACCCAAATGTAGGCAGAATTTTTAAAGGTTTTTAAAGATAAAGTTGTGTTCTATTTTTTTTCCCCTAGGCAGATATTATTGCTAAGATGTAATAGTCTACTTGACTTCCAGTAAAGTTTCTGTGGAGGCTAAAAGAAGTCCTGGTTGCACTGCTGACTTAAAACATTCTGAGGGCCAATAAATCAACTCCCAGAGACTGAAAAGGCAATATAGCAGTGATGTTTTCATCCATACTGTGTTTTCAAAGTCATTAGAGGTTTAGAATGGCCTACAGTCCTCCACAGAAATGTCTCAGAAAACCTTCAATCCTTCATTTCAATTAAAATCACTACCCTCTAAGCCTCTTTCTTTGCCTTGAATAGTATAGCTTGCAAGGGAGAAAACCCTCTGCTCTGTTCCATGTAAGACTCCCTGTGTCTTGAAGATCCATATCCCAAAGGAGGCTTTGGTGCGGTAGTTACTTGTTTGAATACAGTTCAGTTGCTTTCTAGACTCTATTGACTCTGTTGACTCTGGGTTTAATTCAGTTACCTAAACATGAGTGTGTAGAAATATTTGAGACATCAAATAATTCATTTGAGACTTCTACATGTGGCTGGCAAAATCAATGCAGAATCTATACAAGAGAGCTGGGATACCCTGTAACATCCAAAACAGCACTAAACATTCCTGGCTGAGTGAGAAAGCCTTTAAATTTTCATGGACTGCAAAAGAAGCTCAGATAAAAAGATCACATGTAGACACTGACATTGTAGATTCTTTCTCAGAATTTAATTGCCTTTCCAGAGGCAATCATTTTGGGATGTTCTAGAGTATCAGAAACATCTTCACAATCACAGCAGATATGATACAGGACTACAGGCGACATGAAACTTTCTAGAGTGGGAGATGAAGGCCAAGTAAAATACATAACAGCACCTAAATGGCACTAAGTATCTGTACTGAAGAAGATGAATCTAGACTCTATTCAACAGCCGATGTCTAGAAATCCATTTAGCTGTTTAAATGTAGGTATCTTAATCTGTGAGATAAATATCACTCCTTAAGCTCCCCAAACAAATCATTAATTTTTTCTCATTTCTTCATCTGGTAAAATGGAAACAGTGCCTCTATCTAAGGAGCGTGTAGCATCCTCAGATAATATGTTGATAAAATTTTGTAGTCACTCAGATTAGACTATGGCCAAGACTACCATTTTTCTATTTTCTTTAAATTCTTGGACTTCAGTATTTCTTCTTTAAGCCCCAATGGACATAAAACTTCTGCTTCTATATACTACTACTATTTTTTTTTAATTATACCAAGGCATTGAGAAGGGAAGATCTTTGACTATGGTGTCTCAGTGGAGACCACTATAATCTCAGGGTTTCAAAGAAGACCAGGAGCCCATTCTAATAGTATCAGCATCAAAGCAGAGTAGGCACGCCTTCCTGAAGAGTAATCAAGACTTTATTGTCACACTTAGGGCTATTTCCCCCAGTAAAGAAAACTTGATTCTTTGGAGCTCCAAGATTCAAAATAAGAAGGGCCATGAAGATGACCAGAGGACTGGAGCACCTCTCCTATGAGGACAGACTGAGAGATTTGGGTTGTTCAGCCCAGAGAAGAGAAGGCTCCAGGAAGACCTTAGAGCCCCTTCCAGTACCTGAAGGGGGCCCACAGGAAAGCTGGGGAGGGACTCTTGATCAGGGAGTGAAGTGGTAGGATGAGGGGTAACAGATTTAAACTGAAAGAGAGAACATTTAGATTAGATATTAGGAAGAAATTCTTTACTGTGAGAGTGGTGAGACACTGGAACAGGTTGCCCAGGGAAGCTGTGGCTGCCCCATCCCTAGAGATGTTCAAGGCCAGGCTGGATGGGGCTTTGAGCAACCTGGTCTAGTGGGAAGTGTCCCTGCCTATGGCCGGGGGTTTGGACTATTTGTCCTATTTGCAGAAAAATTTTCAGATAGAGTTTTCACATTCAAAGTATCAGCCAGGAGGTACAAACAGGAAGGAAACCTGACTCTTCTTCCAGTAATCACAGAACTTGGTTTGTTTTGTCCTTGTCTCACTAAGGTTGCGGGAATACACCCAGAATGCAAGATATTCCAGCAGGTGGTCAAAGAGGAGGCCCTCTGCTTAGAAAAGAATGAATCTGTTTCATCTGATATTAAAGGTAACGGTCCTGATTGTCCAGCTCTTATATGAATATCCCTTGTGTATATCATTTCAGGGGCACAATGCCAAGATAGCATTTGTCTCCTGGTCAAGATTTCTTTCCTACTTTATTTTGTTTCTTAATAGTTTGAAGTGCACCTTCTGCAGCCTGGGAGCTCCCCTCATTTTAGACATCTTTAAAAGCTCAATGTTTAAGTCAGGACTTGTGTTGTTAGGTTCTCTTAAAGTGAATGGAGAAAGATGGGCGTCCCTAGAGCATGTTTCATTGCCTCTGGTTTATATATTTACTTTAGAATGAGATGAATCATTCTCTGGAGCAGTAGTTCTCTTTACTAACTACAGAATGAGATTAAGATGATCAGGTCAGACCCTGACAAGTTTAGATGCTCAGTTAGGGCAGGAAAACCTACTTGGAATGTGTTACATTTCTAAAGTATTTGGTGTGTTCTTTACTTACATCCAAAACTCAAAAAAAGCTTCCACAGAAAGACTGAAAAGCATGCTGAAATTATATCGTGTTGGGAATCATTCCAATCTGGTGAAAATGTTCTTTGCAAAAAGTGAAAGAAAAAAAATAATAATCCCCATTTCTCCAAAATATTCTACTTCTATGTTTCTGGAGGTTCTTTGTTTCTTAATTCATTTGAAAAGATTTATTCTGGTGGTGTTTTGAAATCTATTACATGTTCAAATATAAGTGTTGAAAATTAAAACGACCATTTCAGAGAGCCTGTAAAATATTTTTAAAATGCTGTGTAGGGGGTTCTCTTTGCCGGGGTTTGGGCATTGTGGAGAAATGTTTTTAACTGATTCAAAGTGAAACTTCAAAAAGTTCAAACTTTTTCAAAAGTTCAGTTATATCTTTTTCTGGCCAGCTTTGCTTAGAAAAGTATGAATCCACCCCAGTGAGATTTTTCAGTTACATATTCATTTTCTACAGAGGAGTTATGAGACAAAGATGCCTCATGCACTTAATATGAATAGAAGTATTGCAACCACCTGGAATTCTGCCTTTAGCAGCCCGTGGAAATTTAGAGACTAACCCCCCATGATATTTTCTTTATCTACTTATTTATTTTTCTGCATCCTTTCCAATCATTCTAATGTCTGATATCCTTTTTGTACTTTCATACTCTGTTTTAGTGGTATTCCCCCCCCCCCCCTCTAATCAAGTCCAGGATACATCCTAGACACATTTTGCACTTGGAACGTCCAGTAACCCACCCAAAAATGTTCTGGCAAAAATCAGGTGGTTTTGATAATGATTTATTACATGCACTACAGTATGACATTCCAAGTATTTTTCTCTTTACCAGAAAAATAATTACATGATTTTGAAATCCTCTTCGTAGCAAAGGCTACTCAAAGAAATAAAAATCCCCCCAAATTCTGTTAAACTATTTAAAAGTCTTCAATTTAAAAATCTTCAACTCCGATCTTCTCAAAGCTCTCCTTTCCACCTTTTATTCCCTAAGGATGGGAAAACTTTAATGAAAATCTGTTCTGATATTTACAGCCTTTCTCAATATATTTAAAAATGAAACATTAGATCTGGAAAAACAATTCATCCCCGATATTTTATATGGGGTGTTTTAAAACTAGAGTAAGATTGGTGAAAGTCCCTAGCTTGTACTTTAGTTTTCAGAAACTGAATGAGACAAACTGAAGGATCACAATTTGTACACAGTTACTCTCAATAGTCACAGATAATCTCTGCTGGAATTAGTCTGTGTTGCAGGTTTTTTAATCTAAAGTAGTTCCACATTATTCTTGTTGTTCAGAGCAGTGTCTAATGAGTGTCATCAGTAGAGTCCAGGGTGCAATTCTTCTCATCTTGAAGTAAATGTGTAAAATAGGTCAACTGAATCAAGCTCTAAAAATGCTTATTTTTCTCCGTTGTTTAAAAAGAAAAAAAAAGCCCTGGATTACTGAAAAAGACTTAAATATCTCTGATGTCAACATTACTTGATACAATTCCTACTGCAGTTCTCTTTATGGAGTCTCAGGTGACTTGGACAATCACTAGTCTCTTGAAAACCTTGGTGTGTAAAATGCTCTTTCTGCCTCTGCACTCAGCTGTATCTTGATAGAAATTGTAGAAGTCACTGGAAATGAAGCCAGATCTAAGACTTAAAACATACAGATTCCACTCCTATATAAAGTCACCTGATTCTCATTTTTAACCCCATAACGCTGAATACAGTAGGTTTTCAGACTGAGCTCCTTACAGGTACTATAGTCCCTCTAAGAGGGACCCTTTAAGTCCCTGGGTCTGAGTGTGCGGGCCACTGCATGTCTAAGTGGGACTCCTATTACCTGAATTTATTAATTTGAAAATTTACAGCCTAGTTTAGGCTATAATCATCAGAGAGACCTAGGTATTTGCAGTGAGTAATTCATCCCATCCTCAGAAAGGAGCCACCAATATATGGAATGAATCATGCACTGGAAGTTCCTATCTCTTTCTGCTCATTACAGAGGTAACATAGCTAAGATTAGCTACCATATTTTAGAAAATTAAAATTAGAGATAATGAATCAGGGCTTCTATTTTCCCATCTGGCAAATTGGGGATACCAGGAATTTTGTTCTCCCAAGGGTGATGTGAGGGTAATGCTGTGGGAGATTCTCAGGACTACCCTTTTGGAAGCCGGAGAGTAACTTTGCTCAGCTACAGGCAAGTAATATTGCTTCCACATTTCAGCTCTTGACAATTTTAGATTTGCCTCATCATTAGTCACAGAGGAAACAGAAAAGAATCAGTGAAAGAAAATAACACCTCCCAAATGAAACTCATGCACTGCTTTATATCCACCTTACGACTACCTAGAGATTAGTTTCGGTTACAGCACGGTGCTTTTTTTATTGGTTCAGGCACCTTTACATGCTGATAATTTCTCTGTGCTGCGCCCACACCTACTTGCCAAGAGACACTGCGTGACCACAGCTTGAGTTTCAGCGTGATGCATTTGTGACAAAGCTGTGATTAACTCTAACTTCTGAAAACCCTTTTTATTCGACTCATAGCTCATAGCATGTCCTGCATCATCAGCTAGCAATCTCTGGTTTAGGGAACCTCGTGAACACCAACCTCTCAGACCTATTCCTGATGATGTTTATTTTATATGATGCTGGGAGATGTTGTTCTAGTTTGGGATGAATCTAGTTCCTGTTTCAGTTCATTGTAAAAATCCCATTGATTGCCAAATGCCAGGACTTCAGCCCTTACGTTATGTCCTTTAAGTCATATGAAATTGGTAGACTTTAAGCATGAAATCAAGAGACTAAGGATGAATTTTTAAGTCTGATGCTTTTCAGTTAGACTCTGAAACCAGTAATGAGAAATCCCAGGTGCTAATAATTATTCAATATTTTGTTTTTAGTTACCTTTGTTGAGACAATAGAAAGAGCTCCAGTTGATTTGATTTTCAGATTGTGTCTGCTTGAATTTCAGGTACATTCTCTCATGAGATAAGGTGGGGGAAGGTCCAGCTGGAATGCCAAGTGCGTATGTGAGTGACAATGCATTCAAGAAGAATAGGAAAAAAATACAACCCTTCATTTGCAGAGCTGCTCATGCTGTTGTGGCTCTTCTTCGTCCATGTGAATTTGTGGGAAAGCCACAGAGAATCTCATTTTGGAAGATCAGCTGTGTGATGTTCTCTGTGTGTTTCTGTATTTAGAGGCACTTTTCTTTTCAGGATGTGCCAGAGATTGGGATGGTCTAACCTGCTGGCCCAGAGCCACTTTTGGGGAAGTGGTTAAAGTTCCCTGTCCAAGGTTCTTTGAAGAAATCACCAATATCCATGGCAAGGCTTTTTTCCTATTCTTTTTATCCCTACCTATTTTTAAAATAAATTCTAATAAGTAAAGATTCAGTAACTTGCGTATTTTCCTGATTCACATTCCATCTTATGTCAGTCAACATACAGTAGTTAACCAGATACACATCTTAGATTATGGTCAAACTATTTTATTTTGTGTTATGCTGTTCTGAATTGTTTAGTCTCTTTGGTGGTCTAAAAAATATGGGTAATTGCACTACATTGTTGACATTATAATAGAATCACTGATTTATAAAGTCACAGAATAATTAATGTTAGAAAGGATCTCTTGAGGTCATCTATTCCAATCCTTCAGTCAGAGCAGGAGCAAGTTCAAAAACTGTATCCAACTTCAAAGTTAGATCAGGTGGCTCAGGGCTTTGTCGACAAGCACAAATTATGTTGTAAATGCAGGATAGACTGATAATTTTATTTCCTCTGTGTAAAGATTGAATTTGCAGAATGAATTCCCTATATGAAACGTAGAAGTTCCACTGCATCTTGAAATGAGTTGCGACACAAAGTCTCAACTTTTCAAATGGTAGATATATAGAAGATTATAACTCTATTGCTAATCTTGCTGAACATGACTAGACCTGTGCATGCCTAACTTAAGAATCAAAGTAGGAATAAAAGTTTGTTCTTTTTTGACAAAACTTAAAGAACACCACCCTCCCTATAATTCATTCTCTGATGTGTTTTACCATTAAAGGCTTCCTTCAAAGAAACTGTACACAGGAGGCGTACTGGTCAGAACCATTCCCACCATACACCATTGCCTGTGGATTTGATGAAGGTTCCAGTAAAGGGCCTGAGGATCAGGTGAGTTTTTTATTTCCTGCTTGTGGACATCTCCAGAGCACCCTCTTCTGATTGTGCTGAGTAGTTGGACGTTCCTACACATCTGAGCCTCGTCAGAACCCAGTAATTACCTGTCTCTAGTGCTCAACTCAAACCTTTCAGGTATATTTAGAGCCTGTTTAATAAATTAGGCTTAATATAAAGCAAGGGAGTAGCAGGTAGCACTTTTCTCTCGATCCAGTTGTCTACTCTTGGTGTTAATGAGTAGTCTTATAGTTAGTTCACTTGTCCTGCCTAACAAAGATTTTGATTCTCTGACAGAGGTGATTTGAATCCACATTATGCTCCCATCTCCCAGGGAAGCCCTACCAACCAGTCTGTGGGGAATTTTTCAGGGCAAAATTCCTTGTACCCCTCCTGTTTCTTTTTTCTGCTGATTTTCTTTAAGTCAGAGAAAAGGATTCCATAACTTCATAGCATGGTGGTGAACGCAGGTCTCTAGGAGTGAACTCCTGATTGCCGCTGAGTATTTTCACAATTTACCATAGGTGTTCAGTGGAGTAGGAAATGGACCTTTATTTTTCCTATCTGAAGAGCATCATTGCTGCTCAATTAGGTTACAGCAACATTTATTTTTCACGCACGTTTTTATATGATTTAAATTTCTGTGTTCCTCATTGTCATACCTGACCCTGGGATAGGAGAGCCTCACACTGCATTGGTAGTGTTAGTGCCTCGGTGGTGAACTTTGCCTCATGGCTGAAGGTTGTTGATTAACAGAGACCTGCTCGCTGGCTCTGCCTTTGAGAATTGACCTTTTCCAGATCGGATAGTACCAGAAAAAGAGAATAGGGGTGTCTCCATCCCCTCATCTCCAGTCTGTATTGGACAAGGCTCATACATCTTGCACAAATGCAAGATGGGGTACATCACTGCCTCCTCCTCCTACTGTGGCATTTTGATAGAAGCAATCGACTCCCTCCAACCTGTGAAAGAGAAGACTAATGCACATAGCTCGTTGTGAGTGTGCAGCCATGACTCAACATGGAAAAATATCATTTATCACGGACCATAGCAAGGCACAGAAAGATGAAGAGGATTGTCATCAGTAACACTCTGGGTGTTATCTGGAGTAAACCATTATGTTGTCCAGGTATGCAAGCTCAAGCACAGAAGTATCTGAATCTTTAGGAAGTGTAGACACTATTAGCTTCAGCCATTTGGCTCCATAAACTTAGAAACTCAAGAAGAGCCTTAACATACAGCATATATTGCTGGAGCTCAGTTTCCCAACTGTAAACTAAGGGTATTATAATTCTTTACACTTTGGGGAAGCTAGAAAGATAAATGTTTAAAAAACTTCTGGAAAGATGCTGGAAACCATGCAAACAGTTCAGAAGGGATGTAAGACTCGTAAGTTGGCATGTATTCTGGAGCACAGTTCTCCAGCCCTGGGGCCAGCTGCAATGGCATGGCTCTCGCCCACAGAGCTGATGTCTGTTACTCTCCAGGCTGGCTTTCTCCAAACAGTCCCTGGCTTGTGCTAAGCCAGGCATAGTTTGTAGCTGACCTAGTCCCTAGCAAGGGATTACATTTACATTTTAACCTTATGGAAGATTTCAGGGCAGAGCTCATGTCTATGCTGTGGCTGTGTTTTGTTTGTTATTCCATTCAAACCCACAAGATCTACAAAAGGAACATAAAATCAGTAAGCTCTACTGCATTGTAAACAGAGGGAATTAAGTAAGAAGAATTCCACTTATATTCTAAGAGAACCACTTGTTTTGTATTTACTATCTGCAGTGACGACTTCTGATGTCTTCTGCACATAGTGTTTTTTCAGCCCTACAAAATCAGATAAAATGCATGGAAATACTACATTATTCAATTGAAGGACCTATTTTCTAATTTTCACCTGTATAAAAGATTAGAACTGTTTCAGAAATGCCAGGACGATTTCTAGGTTGTCAGGGTTGCATGATTTATTTATGGATCTGCTTAAAATTGCTAATCGGTTGTCTCAAGCCAGAATTGCTGCCTTTTGGATAAACAGAGTTTGGATCAATTGGAGAACAAAGTGTCCATTGCATTTGCAAGGAGGAAATTTGCCTGGATTCAGAGAATTTAGTTTCTTCAGATTTTGAGTAATTATGTGATCTTGTAGTGAATCAGATTAAAATTTGCATAGCTAAGGCAACGTAAACGTGCTTCATTTTTCTTGGGATATAGGGTATTTGAATGCAAAACAAATAAACAAATGAACTATAAAGAATTTACTGTGTTACAGTATGCAACTGGAGAATGAACTGTTTGTCCAAAGAATGAAAGACTGTGGGGTTATTTTCTTGGCTTTAACTTTCCTACCTTCCCAGTGTGATGTGGCAGTTTCATGGTATTTCAGTTTTCCCACCTGCAAAACACAAATTTTATTTCTCTTTTAACTATAGATGGTTTTGAAAATTAACACTTATCAAATCAGGGGAAATGTCCTTTGAGCTAAACAGAGCAGAATCTGGCCCAATAAAGTGACGGATTCCCAAATCACCCATCGACAAGCTTCTGTGGCCTAGAGTCTTCATGTACCTGTAGGGGAAACATAGTTACTTAACAAAAGTAACATTTTCCTATTGAACCTGCTCAAAGGGGTCACGATTTCATTTGAGCCTGTGGGCTATGGAATCCACAGGTTAAACAGGATTCAAAGAAAAAAAAGGTGTGTTAGCAATGGAGGGAAAAACCTGGATCAGATCTCAAGCACGCAAAGCAGCACATAGGTGATGGGACTGATTGGTAAGGGCAAATGTATCATAGTGAAATAAGCACACCAGGATGGATGCTGCATTGGTCTGTGTTCTCTTTTTCTCATAGAAATCATATTATTCTGCATTTTGGCGTGTCTACACTGCTGGCTATGCAGCATCAGTGACTTCACTCATTACAGCTCTAATTGTCTTTGCTGCCTTCAGGTAAAAAAAAAAAAAAAGGTCTGTTTTCAGGATGTGTCAAGGTAGCCTCATCCTAATTCCTCTCAAACTCTCTGTGTTTTTTGTTTTGTGGGATTTTTTTATTATTATTTTTGAATTCTTCTCAGCTATTACAATGTTGATTGCAACGTGTCTTTCTCTATTCACATTGTGGCATTTCCATGCAGATGTTAAAAAATAAAGCTGGCTAGGCAGTTTCTCTTAGTCTCTTTAATCTTACCATACAGTGGAAATGCTCCAACCTGTTTTCCCTATTAACATAAAATAACTATTTCTCCAGTGCATAGCAGGACATGCTCTGCAGAAACCGAGTGTCTTATGCCCTGAACCTGTAGTCATTCTAAGCTGTCCATTCCCCCTCTGAAAGACCATAGATTACATAATTGGGAGCTATAGAAAGAGATTTAAGGATATCTAAATATCATGTTTGATGATGTTGAATATTAAGAAATGGATTCTGGTTTTGATTAGTTCCAATGTACTTGGACAAAAGCCTTAAGCTACTCTGCAGATAAGAGTGAAGAGCACAGAAGCAGCTTCCTAACCAGAGTGGATTGGCAGTCTCAAAGGTTGTATCACTTATAGACGGTCCCAGGACCAAGAGTCTGATATGTTCAAACCTTGAAGGAGATTCCTTCAGTTCAAGGTCAACCTGTGGACACGGTCATCTAGGGAAATGCAGTCTAGGGTAAGGCAGCTACTTCTCTGGCCAGAAAGGGGCCGAAGAGACTATTTGCAAGCTTGTTCAACAATAAAAAAATGCTATTTAGAATAATTAAAAGGCATTGTTGCAATATAGCCTGAGTCCCAGAGTTACTCTCTGCTTCTGGCATCTCCTTTATATGTGTAGTGATTCAAGGACAATTGTACTAACATTTTTTATTAGCTTAAACAGATAATAACTGTTCTGCCCCCTTGTGTCTAGCTGCCTCTTAAATAGTGACAGATCATTTATTTGCTTTGAAAGGTGTCTGTAGTCACCCTGTATTCCCACTTGAGTTTTGATGAGATGAGAAATTTCTCTTGAAGAACAATTTTTATTTTCTCTTTCCATGTCAGAAAATTCCACTGTACACGGAATTACATCCATATGCACCTGTTTGTCTCCTTTATCCTGAGAGCAATTGCTGTTTTCACCAAAGATGCTGTTTTGTTTGCAGATGAAACTATGGACCACTGCCTAATGTCAACGGTACTATACTTCCCCTCTCTTATCCTTGATTTAACAATTCTTGACCTGAAAAACACACAGAGATGTCTTAATCCCATTTCTCTTTAGTTTGCTAGAACCGAAATCTTAAAACAAACAGTACTACACAAGCCTAAAGACTAAGTGCTATGGGCTACATTCAGCTTTGGTACATAAGGTACAGGTCTGTCAACTCTAATGAAGCTGTATCAATTTCTATCAGTAAAGAATTTAATCTGTAACAGAGGGCCAATGTTTCCCTTTCAAAAAACTGAAGTAAAGTTAACAGAAATTATGGAATCCCAAACCTCCTGAAATTTTGTATTGAATTCCTCATTCTTGTGAGCTAATTTTGCTTATGCTTGTAGAGAAACCACGCACAATGGAGAGTGGACCTAACTATTTTTTTTCTTCTTCTTCTGCATTTCCAGGTTTCTTGTAAGGCTGCTGTGGCATTCTTCCAGTTCAGTATTTTAGCCAATTTCTTCTGGCTTCTTATAGAAGGGATATACCTGCAAACACTGCTTTTGCTGACCTTTGTTTCAGACAAGCAGTATGTATGGTGGTTCATATTTACTGGCTGGGGTTAGTACTCTTCTCTTCTTTGTGCTATTTAGTATTTCCGTTTGCTTTTAGAACTAGATAAAATATATGTTTGGAGATAAAAAGTGCTTTTCAAACGTACCATGTTACTGGTGAAAGTTGCCCATTCATACAGTGCTACTACATCAAAACCATACCATTATTGTGTCTGTCTTCTTATTTTGTTAGATATTTAACCATTCAAAGCTTTGAAGGAGAGGACAGGATGGATTACTAGAAGCACTGTGATAAAACTACTTGGAAGACTGCTGCACTTGTATTTATGATTGGAACTAATTTCATGCAACTACAGTGATTTAAATGTTAGCTATCTAATCTAAACTGTCTCTCCAGGTTTCTCCTGCGGTCAGTAGAGTAAGGTATGCATGCCATGATGGTGATTAATTCAGTCCTCAAGAAGATGAGTAACGTAGCTGGATAACACCCTGGAAACACGTTGTCTTCCTCCACTGACTATAGAAGTTTGGGTGACTAACTTGAGGCTGACATTTTGCTTTTAGTAAGCAGAATTAGATTAATCTTAAATCATGTGAGTTCAGGCCTAGGAAATAAAAAATTCTCTTTTTTAAATTTTTTTTTTTTTCAGAGACCTACTGGCTTTAAGGAATTTTTGAGTTTATACAGCAATTAAAATTATCTCTGATTGTCAGAATATGTGCATGTAATGCATAAAATTTCTTTCACTGCAGGGAATCTTTTATTGTGACCTCACCTTGTTCTTGTACCTCACCTTGGCTATTCTAAAATAGAGGCACTCCAATTGAGTGGTTATATTGCCATTTTTGGCATAGGAGTGAAATCTAAATTATTCTGAAGTAAATAGTAATTTATCCTTCATTTTCGGATTCTCAGGGTTTTTCTTTTTTTTTTTTTTAAATTTAACTAAATTTTAGAAGTCTGAGTTCTATAAAGAGGATGTTGATTTGGAGCTATTCCAATTATGATTGCCTGAAACTAAATGCTTAGACCTTGATTAATCACAGATAACTTGAGATAACAAAGGAAACACTGTAATTAATAATGTAGTAACCCTTATCTCCTTCTATAATCAATGGAAGGTGAGAGACATCTCAGGGGCAACTCAGATCTTAGGTGATACGGATGTAAATATTTCTCTTCATTAATAAAAACACAACTTGAACTGATTATGTTCCCAACTTAAAGGCCTTGAACAAAGGTCTAAAATTAGGAAGGACAACTTCCGTGCCTTTCCTATGGATGTCAAATGATACTTAGGAAGATACTACCAATACTACTATAGAAAATGTCACCTGCTTCAGATTAGAGTCCTTTTTGTGGCAGCTTTGAAAGTCACTTACTCTTTGGAAATGCAATTCCACAGGAGAGCAAAAGCAATTGCTAGTTTATAGGCCTGCTTGAAAAAACAAAAAAAAGGAAATAACTATTCAGTCATAAATGTAGAAGGATAAACAGTGATAAAGTGAGGCTAGAAATCAACAGTTCCTGTATTTAGCTAAGTTTTCATGGAATTTCCATGAACAGATAGGTCTAGAGTCATTAGTAAAGGTTCTTCAGGACAAAACTGTGAAGTCTTCCAGATAGTGCACAGAGTTGTATGCCGGCCGAAGTTCACAAGATAAAAGGGCTCTAGCTAAATAAGTGCTCCAGCTTCATAAGTACTCGTAATTCATACCCAAACCTTCAAGTAATTCCTAGCTGCTATTTTTGAAAACACAGTTTCACGGCATCCCCTGTTCTCTTCTGTTTTGATTTCATTCTCCTGCCTTTTTTTTTTTTTCTTTCCCTGAACTGCAAGTTAAGTTCTTTCATGAAGTTACTTAAAATTGTCTGACCCATTGTTTGACCTTTAATGTATATCCAACCTGCTGCACTGTGAAACCTCTTTGAATAAAGTTTCCGTGGGACACAGTATTCAAAACAATTTTATTTTGTCCCATGTTAATTTATCCAGGAGCTCCCACTGCTGTGATGTTTGCTTGGGTCCTCACAAGAATCCATCGACAAAACACTGGGTAAGAGGTTGTATAAGGAAGCCAAAGACATCCTATTTTTTATTGCATTTTGATTTTCTGGTGGGGAAAAAATAATTATAAAAACCAGAAAAGCAAAAAAATTGTTCCAAAATTGGATCTCTGATCTTTATGCTTCATATGCAAATAAGTGAGAAAGTTTTAAGTCTTCTNAACATGAGATACAGGTATAAAGCAGATGATTGTTTACCAAAAGCTGCCCTGAAGGCTTTCAGGTCATTTTACATGGATGATCAGTTGGAAAAGATATTATTTTACACCTGCCTCCTCAGGACTCAGATTAATGTTGTAGAAGCAGTAAGTTCTATGGTCCACTGCATTTGAAACATTCCATTTTTCTTTTTTTTTTTAATATTACTGGAGAACACCTGCAGAAGAAGTTCTCAACCCTAATGCTTCATAAGTGGAAGTGGTCTACCTTTTCACATCATGTGCTTCCTTTTTGTAGCCAGGAGAGGTCCAGGGAAGATTTCATTTTTCCTCCTTTCCCACTGCTCCTCTTCCAAAGAATTGCTGCGTTTATCTATTGGATCTGTAGCAGAAGAATCTGGCACAAGTTACAGCATTCAGAGAAAGGTGGAGAGCAGGAGATGACCTTTTACAAGGTTTCACAGGCTTAAAGGGGGGGTTGAAAAGTGTCTGAACTTCGGGTGCCCTTCTGGCAAAGTGCCTACCTGCTCAGTTTACTTCTCTGATGTATTTTAGGTGTCCACTTTAAGATGAGATTGTGTCCTGCTATATTTATCTCCTTTGACTGCAAAGGAAATGTAGTTGAGTAGAGACATGAAGACATCTACAGAGTCAGATGAATCTCATTGCAGATCCTTCATTGCTCTTCTAATATTGACTATATAAACAAACTACAGTATCAAAACCACTACTCGTTTACCTAATACCCTAATGAATGGANTTGTTCCAAAATTGTATCTCTGATCTTTATGCTTCATATGCAAATAAGTGAGAAAGTTTTAAGTCTTCTGATTTAGATGTGTATATATGGAGTAATAAAACCTGGAAATATCATAGTAAATATTGACATTTCATTTAGTTACCTAATGCCCGGTCCTTGAAATAATTATATTTTAAGAAAATCACTGTTTCTGTGTAAAATCAGCCATAAATTACTAAACCTAATCTCTTCAATAAGTACTTCCCAGATAAACATATTATGCCCTGGTAAGTAGCTTCTTCTTTCAATTGCATTCAGTTCTTTGATTCTTTATTTTATTATTTTATTTTATTTTATTTTATTTATTTTATTTTATTTTATTTTATTTTATTTTATTTTTATCTTTTAACATGAGATACAGGTATAAAGCAGATGATTGTTTACCAAAAGCTGCCCTGAAGGCTTTCAGGTCATTTTACATGGATGATCAGTTGGAAAAGATATTATTTTACAGCTGCCTCCTCAGGACTCAGATTAATGTTGTAGAAGCAGTAAGTTCTATGGTCCACTGCATTTGAAACATTCCATTTTTCTTTTTTTTTTTAATATTACTGGAGAACACCTGCAGAAGAAGTTCTCAACCCTAATGCTTCATAAGTGGAAGTGGTCTACCTTTTCACATCATGTGCTTCCTTTTTGTAGCCAGGAGAGGTCCAGGGAAGATTTCATTTTTCCTCCTTTCCCACTGCTCCTCTTCCAAAGAATTGCTGCGTTTATCTATTGGATCTGTAGCAGAAGAATCTGGCACAAGTTACAGCGTTCAGAGAAAGGTGGAGAGCAGGAGATGACCTTTTACAAGGTTTCACAGGCTTAAAGGGGGGGTTGAAAAGTGTCTGAACTTCGGGTGCCCTTCTGGCAAAGTGCCTACCTGCTCAGTTTACTTCTCTGATGTATTTTAGGTGTCCACTTTAAGATGAGATTGTGTCCTGCTATATTTATCTCCTTTGACTGCAAAGGAAATGTAGTTGAGTAGAGACATGAAGACATCTACAGAGTCAGATGAATCTCATTGCAGATCCTTCATTGCTCTTCTAATATTGACTATATAAACAAACTACAGTATCAAAACCACTACTCGTTTACCTAATACCCTAATGAATGGAAGCCCAAGTCCTTCAGACACAGCTGGTCTGAACTCCCATTGCTCACATTGCAAAGGTACACCTTACTCTCAGAGGAGCTGGGATAAACCACCATCTGTAGGCATTGTTGTGCAGCTGAATATCCTGTGTCACAAGACTGGAAGGGAAAACACAGGAAGAGGGAGCATGATATAACCTAGCATGTGCAGCACTTGACTGGAGAGAGTTAAACTGGACTGTTATTGGTGTTAAATACATGAACAGCCTCAAAACAGGGACCAGAAGCCCATTTTGCTCTCTCTTTTCAAGGTACCTTTACTAGGGCTCTAGATTTTTTGCCGATTTCCTCATGACCGCGAAGTCTTTACAATTATGGATGCACATTTGTTTAATCTCTCACCCATACTCTGTAAAACAGTCACTTTTTCAACAGAAAAGCAGGAAAGAAGCCTGAAAATACAGATGTGCTTTTCTTGAGTTTGCTTTGGTTCTTCAGCCTCTTACTGAATAAATTTCCTTTAGATCAGGTTGCACAGAGACTTTTAGAGAGTTATCAGGGTATGAGTTCTGGCAGGGACCTTTAAAAAGTGATTTAAAATTTAGTGTCCATCAGTTTCTTTTTTGATGATGGAAATACTTTCATGTGCTGTGGGAAGCTCACATGGGACAGATAACATGACTGGTTTTGTTTGCTGTTTCAGATGTTGGGATGACGATGAAAATGGAGTGGTGTTATGGATCGTCAAAGGTCCCATTCTGCTAACTGTATTAGTATGTTTTTTTCAGTTTGCCTTGAGTATCTTTCAAAATGTAAAAGCTAAGGTAATGTCTCCTTTCAGTAAGCTGGGAGAAAAGCAATACCACATTCTACGGTATTGAATTTCAAATAGCTGGAAATTATTGTATAATATGTGGTTTTGTCATTGTTTGTTTTGTTGCTTTTTTTCTTTCCCTCAAAACACCCTAAATCACAACATAAAGGGTAAATCCTATATTTTCTAGAGTCATGTTAGGACACAATGGAATTATCTTGACACCTCCATTCCACATACCACAGTCGTGTCTGTGTCTCTGTAAGTAATTTTCTGAAGAAAGGCAATCCATACTGGCAATATTCTTAGATAATATGAAGCTGGTTTAATACAAGAAATACATATTGATCATTTTATATAGTATATTTTTAAAATGAGTTTTTACGATGTAAACTTAATACAAAAAAAAATCTCCCTCATGCACACATTTATTCCATGTAAATTTAGGGAGGAACCGGTGTGTCATTTAGGTCTGTATCTTTTATAATCCCTGTCATTAACAAATAAGAGAACAGGGGGTACTATTTAGACCATGTAAAATCTACCAGGTGCTGACAACAAGTACAAGGAGTTAATATCAGACATAAAATGATACTGAGATATGTAGGTCTATATTAATTCAACATAACTTTCAGCATATCTTCATGTATGACTGCATATTGGTGGGAAAAATGAATACTATTTCTAATGCTATTGATTTAATCTGAGAATAGATCTGCACTGGTTTATAGCAGTGCAATTCCTATGACAGGGGTTTTTTAGTTAATTTGTATCAACTGAAGATGTGTCCTGATTTCTGGTAAGTTTATGGAGTTTGTTTTGTCTTTTCAGATTAACTTTATTATATTTATTAATGTGATCAGAATTCTAGTCCATAAATTGAAATCTCAAGAAGGAGGAGGGAGCCATTCAAACCACTTTGTGTAAGTATTCCTGAGTCTCTTGATATAGACCTGTCCTAGCTGCTATAAGAAATGCTTTATGGACAGGAGCACAAAATGTTCTACTCCTTCCTAATAGAAGGAGAAATGCCTAGAAGAAATAACAATGTAAACTTTCCTTTTCATCCCAAATATCACATCTCTCTTTTTCTTCAGGGTGAGGAGGGTGGGGTGGATATGTTTGGGACAATGAGAAAAGTGAAATATAAAGTATTATAACTCCAAAAGGACCCAGCCTGAAAGTGTAAACACTAAATGTCAGGTAATGCATCCATCTTGCTTCCAGTCCTTTCCTCACAAATGGACACATAGAGAAAAATGCAGATAATTTCCTTGAAATTCTTAGCAGCAACGTGATGCTGATGTTCTGTTAACTGAACCTAGTTCTTCCTCCTTATGATCCCCTTCACAATCAATGGGATCTCATCAACGCAATTAGAGGACTCTAGTGAGCTATTTAGCTCATCCTAAGATATATAAGTATGACTGTTAGTTATGGCACCGGACCCAGCGTAAACCTGTGCCCTTCTGGAGTGAGCCGAAGACCAAGCAGAATACCCTAGGACATCACCAGTGACTCTCACACCACTGTTTAAGCAACTGAATCAAGTCCTGTGGATGATTAGATCTCCATTGACAGTTTTGGAAGTTGAGACACTTATATGGAGGATACCTCCATGTGATTGAGAGTAGTCTCAAGAGAGTAGGTCAGAGTACTTAGTTTGGTGCCCCTGATTTTGCATGTATAGCAGGGAAAAGAACCCTTAAAGGTCAGTCCAGAAAACTTTCATGCTGATTAGTTCATCTTTGTTCACCAGGTGTTGATGGTGTGAGTGGCAGAAAGTAATCGTTCCATAACTTCGTTGGATGTAGTTGTCTCCATTATGGAGCTGTCCTCTGTATTAAAATTTGTTCCAACATATAATTGCTATCACTAATTCCATATTTCTAACAGTGCATTTTTCTTTAATTCTTGGTTTGCCAGGAGACTTGCTAAATCCACGTTACTCTTGATCCCCCTCTTTGGAGTGCACTACATAGTATTTGCATTCTTCCCAGAAAGCACTGGTCTGGAAGCTCGCCTTTATATTGAGCTGGGCTTGGGTTCTTTTCAGGTAAGCTGGACAAAATGTTGATCAGTCCTAAGAGGTTTGGTCTCAGGATTTTTAAATTTTAAATTTACGTTGGTCATTAGAGCTGGTGTTAATAATGTGTCTAAATTCCATACACACATTCCATCTTGCTCCTTTGCAAGCTCTTTCTGTTGTTTATTCCCTTATCTTGTTACTTGAAATCTCACACTACTTTTGTGTTCTGACTCAGACTTCATATTAATAATCACAAAAAAATACAATATCTACCTTTACTGAATAACAATGTCAGAGTGCTGTGAAGACTAGTCCATGGATTAAGATGAACTGATTGAAAATAATTCCACATATAATAAAGGTGATGATTAAGAGAAATGAAAAAATAAGGGTAATATATAACAACCCGTTCTGCCCTTACCCTTTAGCAGTAGTGAATCCATCATGTTAATACTTCTTTGTTTCTTTTATTTTGCTATACCACTGTTCAGAACAATATCTTGGATTTGAGAGGCTTGGTACATTTTGTAATAAATAGCTGAGGTCCTTTCCTTCCCCTTTCCCCTGTACCCCACAACAGCTCGTCCACGTTGATATGGGTTAAACATGATCCCTCTTCCATGCTTACCTTTCAACCATGGCCAGAATCTTTTTGGGAAAATCTTTACTTGCCCAGGCCAAAGCTATTTCATGGACCAGGCTGACATTTTAACAACACAGAGAAGCAAAGGCCAGTATTCTGTTCTGTGTCTTATTTGGTTTACTAATACAGACATAGTCTAGCACCGTCCAGTGTTTGCCTGTGTTAACACAGTCTGTGAAATGGCTTGGCTCACGGCTGACTTAACACCCCACTAAAAAATGTCTGACTGTAGTTCTGGGTAAATACGAACCCAATAGCCAGTATCTTGTGAGTGAAAGAAAATAGTTTAGCAGTAAAGGCGTAAAACGAGAACAGGTCCTCACCCACTTTATTCACTACTGTAAATATAGACTAGAATAACACAGAGGTCCCTACTACTTTGTCTGAGGAAGAACTTATTTGTAGGAGACAGTAAACAGCAAGTTAGTCCTTAGTGTTTCCATACAAGGGAAATAATATACATATAGTATTGCTGGCCCATTGAGGAATTTAATCCTGTTATGAAAACCCATTAAATAGTGCCACATCACCTAGAATCCAATGGAACAATGGAAAAAAATATGTATTTTTGCTCTTACTCAAATTTTGAGTGGAACTTGATGTCTGTCTTTGATTCTATGCTTTAAATGGTGATGGTTGACTTTTTTCTCTCTACCCTCCCCATCCTAGGGTTTTGTTGTTGCTCTTCTATATTGCTTCTCAAATGCCGAGGTGAGTAGCAAGTACATGAGATTATCAGAACTTTTTAAACTCATGAGTCTCTCTTGTTTTTGTTTGTTTGGTTTTTTTCATTTTTTTTCCTTTTTCCAGAATAGATGCGTGCTTTGATATGCTCCTGAAAGCGTGAAATATGCATATCTTTTTTTTTCCTTGGTACCTTTGTTGACTTTATTTCTATTCCTACAGTTCTGACAGAAGGACACGATATAAGCTTTGAAGCAATGACCTTTTACAAATGATTGGTGACTTTCTTGTCAGGGGACTGTTTTTCTGCTTTATGTCTGATAGCTATCATGATGATGTCTCAATGGAAAGCTTGTAACACTCCTTACTTTCTTTAGGTTTATTTTCTCCTAGTGAGTTTCTTCCCTTTCCCTTTCCCTTTCCCTTTCCCTTTCCCTTTCCCTTTCCCTTTCCCTTTCCCTTTCCCGGGCAGACTATGCATTTTCAGTAGTTTCATTCAACAACTTTCTTGCCTGGTTTTGTAACATTTTTACAATTTGGATAAATTCCCTGTAGTACATTTTAGAGAGACTATCATTTAAAAAACTAACTAAATTTGCTTACATCTTCCCCAAAAGAGCAGAATGAAATAAAAGCCAGGAGAAAATGTAAAAACACATCTCGCCCTCGGAAAAGTCTGTAGGTTAGATGAGGAGAAGGACCCACTAATGGTGTCTCAGTCTCCCCACTAGCTTAGACTGGACACTTCTCATAGATGTGACTAAATATAGGTGAAATTAATCCTACCCAAGGATGAATGATGCCTAAAACACATTTTTTTACTTAGGAAAACAATTTATAATGGCCATTCTAGTGTTGTTCTGAGAGAATGCCTTCAGGACTAATTGTAAATACAGAATGCTCTACTTCCCACCTGCCTTCTGTCTGCCTAGACTTCTTGCCAACAGCCTTTAAATAGCTTCCATATTGTATTTCCCAACACAAAAAGCTACTAGGTGTTAAAAAAGGGACAGGCAGAGAGTGATCTCTGGCCCCAAGATTAAGTGGTATGGGTTGGCTTGCATCCATGTTGTTTACGGATAACTGCTTCTGAAGCAGATTGGCCACTCATTACAACTTGGCAGTGGGTCCTTCCTGTATCTGTTATGGTTCCCTGCAATCATAAAAAATAATTAATATTTTCTGTGTCTGTGTTTCTTCAGTTTTAAATATCCGCAACAATGTGAGAGACTGTGCTGCTGCCAAGCAGCGTGGTATCTGTATGGGATGAAACTGGTATCTCCTGGTGTTTGGAATAAGGTACATGGAGAGTTGAAGGGCCTTGAGCTTGCTGGGATAGTACTGGAGTACTGGATTGGTGAAAGAAGCCCCCTTTTATTTACTAGAGCCTTGAAAGCTCCAGACGGCATGTGTTGTCCATACTTGAAGTTGCACACAGGGGCTGGCATGTCTGTATGGTTAACAGAGAGAATAAAAGCAGAATAGGGGCCACCTCAATGATAAATATTGCCAGTGACTTGCATGGAGCCTTGATGTCCGAGATGTACTTCTGCATGTCCCACCCTCCTCTATGTACATCACAGTAGAGCCCATACCTAGTAGAGGATTAGACAACAGAATTACTAGATGAATTCCTAAGTTCAGAGTACTAAAATCACATTTATCTATACATACATCCCCTGTAAGAATTAATAGTTTGACTTAGTTTATTTCTGCATTTAGTTTGGAGTGGGTTTATGCTAATAATGGCACAACTATAATCCTGTCATAGATTTTTTAGCGGACGAGAATCTCAACATGAGCAGGCAGTGCGAACTTGAAACCCAGAAAGCCAACCACATCCTGGGCTGCATTAAAAGAAGTGTGGCCAGCAGATTGAGGGAGGTGATTCTGCCCCTCTACTCTGCTCTGGTGAGACCCCACCTGGAGTACTCCCTCCAGCTCTGGAATCCTCACCACAAGAAGGACATGGACCTGTTGGAACGGGTCCCGTGGAGGGCCACGAAGATGATCAGAGGGCTGGAGCACCTATGCTATGAGGACAGGCTAAGAGAGTTGGGGTGGTTCAGCCTGGAGAAGAGAAGGCTCCAAGGAGACCTGATAGTGGCCTTCCAGTACCTAAAGGGGGCCGACAGGAAGGATGGGGAGGGACTCTTTATCAGAGAGTGTAATGATAGGACACGGGGTAATGGCCTCAAATTGAAAGAGGGTAGATTTAGATTGGATATCAGGAAAAAATTCTTTACTGTAAGGGTGGTGAGGCACTGGAACAGGTTGCCCAGGGAAGTTGTCAATGCCCCATCCCTGGAGGTGTTCAAGGCCAGGCTGGATGAAGCTTTGAGCAGCCTGGTCTAGTGGGAGGTGTCTCTGCCCAGGGCAGGGGGGTTGGAACTAGATGATCTTTAAGGTCCCTTCCAACCCAAACCATTCTGTGATTCTGTGATTTTCAGTACTAATGACAGCTGCAGAAGATAGCAGGTAGGTGGTTAGAAGCGTTTGACAAATCTTCTTAGTTTAGGATGGCATTTGTAAATCACTTTGTAGACATTCAGGAGAGACACCCCCCTTGCAGGAGAACCAGATGGGGATGAAGCTGGACATGAACAGAGATAACAGGACACAGTGAGCAATTAATCCACGTGAACAGACTGCTCACATGAATGGAGGCAAGGACTGGGTGTTTTGTGCACCTGCTTGCACTCCCTCTGCTACAGCTTGGAGTGTGAGCTGCTTTATGTAGGGCAATAGAACCTACTTTCCCCCGTCCCTTCACCCAGGTCCCGGGAGTGTCGATAGCAGACAGTGGACCTACAGGGTTGTTCAACGCGCCTGTTACTTTTGTGTCTGATGGTAAAAACATCAGTTTTGCCTATGCCTTTGAAGATCCTCAAGGCCTCTCTCAAATCTGATGTGTATTCAAGTTGATTCGGTATCTTTCAGAGTCAGTAAGGGATCTTTAAGAGGGCTTTCTATCTGGATAAAGTGAAAGGCTGGAGAAGGACCCTTATTGTACCTAGCAGGTCACAGCAAGGAGGCACAGAAGATTCAGTATGAGGAAAAACAGAAATTATACAAAAAGGTAGAAATATTTATGAAGCAGACCTACAAGAATAAACAAAGAAACTGCAGTCAAAAACTGTGCCGCCATCCTCTGAATATTGCATATTAAGTCTGTTTATTTTCAAAAGTGAATAGGGACAGAGTTTAAGTTCTTCTGAAAATGTGTTAAGTCTTAATTCTGATTGATTAGGGTGTCTTTGTTCATCCATCTGGGCTAAGTAAACAGGTATACATTTTGGCATATTTTACCTTCAATGTCCACTAAGTCTTAATTTTCTGATTCTTTGTTTTTAAATTCCTTTCCGATAGGTTCAAAGTGAACTGAAGAAACAACTGTGCAAATGGCAGTATCAAGAATACCTGAACTTCACACACAAACACAGGTCTTTGTCCAGAGAAAACAGTCCAGTCAACTATGTTACTCAATTATCACTGCTTGAAAAAATCAGTCCAAAAAGGAAAACCTCTGTGTACCAGAATGGTGTAACCTCTGTCTGAGCTTTTCTAGCAGGACGAGTTGCTGTGACGTTGTAACACACTACTGAAGAGATGGCCAGCTTGGATCCTTTATGGCTTTCCATAGTGTCAAGAGCCTTCCACACATTTCTTGTCCTGAATGTGAGCTGCTTTTCTCACCTGGTACAGATCAGTATCACAACCCTGGTTCTCTCTCTCCTTAAGCGTATAAAATCCACTTGTTTTGTTGTGAAAAGCCAGACCTTGAGTTACTGTGAATCAACAGGTTAGAACCAAAACCCTAAACCTATATTAATTCCTCCCAGGCCCAGTATGTATGCCATGTCTTTGTTAGTGTTTCCCAAAATTTCCAGTTTTCAAGAGCACTATTCCTAATCTTAATTTGAAACAGTTATGTGGTGGCAAAAGTTTGCCATAATGATTAATGTTTTATTAGTTGTTTTGAGACAACTTGAGCTAACTTAATGGGAATTACACACAGAAACTTGCTAAGCAACCTCCTTTAAAAGGAATTTCAAGGTGTCACAAAAGTGACACAAAAAGAGAATGAGTTCCATTATCTGCTTGGGTTTTTTTCTTCCATGCCTGGTGAACAGAGAGATTAAATTAGTCCAGAGGACCCCAAGCCCTTTCTTGTTCATGGGAAAACATGGAGTAGCTGAACATTAGAGAGATTAAGTGTATATGAAGGAAGAACAGAGAGCAAAGCCAATGTAGTATGCCAGATGGACCACCTTGAGCCCAGAATGACTTACAGACTTACTCTTAATGCCCAGATGCTGGTCCTTGTGTAGCTGGAACTGACCTTCTGCCACCATAACCTTTAAGGTTGGCTGTATCCATCAATGACATACAGAATTAAACTGCTTTTGTGCTCTTCTGGGAACCTTTCCTTGAGACTAATCTGCTGTGATAGCTGTGATTATCTCAATCCTGTCCATAATTTTTCAGCTCATTATCACTCTACTCAGTGATGTTTCTGGGTTCAGAATTGTCAACACAGCAGTGTGGTCTAGTGAAGCAAAATATGGTCTAGTATAACAGTGAACAAATGTGCTTGCATCACTTCTTCAGGTGGCCTTTCTCTTTCCACAGAACTGAGTTGGACACTACCTCAGACTCTCCAAAAGTAAAGAAAGGGCACACAAGGTGTTCCTTTCAAGATAGGATGGTTTCCAGGAGAACCTGCATCCAAATTTAAAAACACTGCTAGAGACCATGGCCATTCAAGGACGTGGTGACTTTCTGTGAACTGCAATATCACTTTAGCTCTAAAATGTAGTGCTCCAGTCCCTCATTTTGCTGTACTTTTGGTTAATTATTTAGGCCAGGGGACATTTGACTTTGTGGAAATCTCTTTGTTGGTTTAAGGTGCTTCATCTCTCGTTCCATTATTAGAGCAGAGATGAATTGTCCAAATTTCTATATGTATAATTCAGATCAGTCGTTTATTAGTCAGGCATTTATCCCATCTGTCCCAATGACTCAGATGCTCTCTATAATATGTTATTTTGTCTATTTGGACCTCCTTATCGGTTTTCCTTATAAAAGTAATCCTTGCTCCTGTGTTATTGCCTAGCATAGTGATGTGAACACATTCGTATGATGTACATCTATAAAATGTAAGTGATAATTACAGCTGTTTTGAGTGAGTAATTTTTAATTATATTATGTCAGTTTGAATGTTTCATTTCAGACTTTATAAAAAAAGGACAGTCTTATAATTGTGTTTTCTATGGATACAGTTTTGAAGCCAATGGATATATACAATTTTGTCCTCTTCACCCAATAAAAATATTTACATTACATGATCCTGCAGCCTGAGCGAATGCCTGTGGCGGTGTGCTCTCCCC
>VWZL01000642.1:0-27631 GCA_013396915.1 Stercorarius parasiticus
TTTTCCTGCCCCTTAATCCTTACTGTTCTGGAGGCTTGTTAATACAGCATTAATGTCCCAAGATACTGTTCTTTACCCTAATTTACATGCAAATTTTTCAAAATATTGGTACCTGCTTCCTAAATATTGAAAAGTCAAGGCAAATATTTTTGGGAACAAAAACGTTGAATAAAGTATGTTGTCTTGAATATCTGCTTCTAAAAATAATCAAATTATTTACATTAAAAGGCTGGTCTCCATGTGTTTCAGAAGGGTTATTTGCCAAGTACTGAATATGCATTTTAAGACTTGTTTAATTTGAACTGCGTGTTTTAGATGCATAATGGAATTAAATGGAAAGATCTATGTCAATACAACATTCAGGCTGAAATAATTTATTTGGTACATGTGAAAATTAGTGTTTCCCATAATATCGGCATATACAAAATTCATGATACAGTAGCCATATGTCTTAAGGAATAGATTAACAACAGTAGTGAGCAATACATTTAACCCAAAAGACAGAGAGAGAAAATAGCTGGTGAGATGACCTAATCCTGCAGCCCGATACTTACACTTGACTGCATAAGCAGTTATTCCTGCTCGCTGAAATGGTGCTATATAACAACATATGCAGAGGCCTTTCTCTGTCAGGATACAGTCCGGGAGTTTGTCTGTCTTCTCTAGGTAATTTCCTATTTCTTATTTCCATCTTTACATGTATTAGTCTTTAAATCAATCCTATGTAGTAGGGAGATGCTATTATCCTTGTAGTCAGGGATAATCTTACAGTTTAAAAACTAAGAAACAGGGAGTCTTTAGGAGGGAAAGAAGGAGAATTCATCTTGCATCTGAAAATTGGCTGTCTCTATGGGCTGGTTGTCTAGGTTTGTACTATGCTTCAATAAGTTAGGCATTCATCCTGAGGCAGGCAGGAATAAACTTTGTGGAGGTGCTGGTCTCTCTTCTCTTTAAAGAAGCGCCTCGATGAATTTTGTATACTAGATATTGGAATTTTCAAAGTGTTTAAATCCTTTGAGAAGAATCCTTCTGAAATCACTGATCTAAGGTTGCAGAGAAAATTCTGTGGTGCTGGATTTTGTCTCCTATAAGCTTTGTGTTCCTTGGATGCTATGATCTGTCTTAAGGATGGCCACCTTAAGTGATGTTCCTGTCACTGACGTTTAGCATTTCCTGAGACTGCCTGTGGTTGTAACTATGCAAATTTCATTGAAGATTTAATAATAGACTAGACACATGTGTGTGGGGGAGAAGTGCACATTTTTGGTTTTCTCCTTAACATTGGATGTTTGGATAATGACTTATCCAAAAGTTCCTCAGCTTGAAGAACTAGCTGGTCTGGTGCTTTCTCTCTTCCAGAGAATTTGAAAGCTTAATAACTATCCAGCTAATAAGTGTTATATTTCTGGTTCAAATACGGGCTAAGGAAAAGGCTTTTTTCTAAAGCACTAGTTATTAGTCTTGCCCTACTCTTACTAAAGAAGAGTGCCCAGTAACTTCAATGAGAGAAACATCAATTCATTGTCAATAAGGATTTTCAGCTGTTCCATGCTTCTGAATTGAGCATGTAATTTTTGTACCAATGTGACTATTAGTTTAAAATGGTGTGGGGTTTGGAAAAGACATTTTTGTGCATTTGCTTTTTCTCATATAAATAGACTGATTCAACATTTACTGATGTAAATAACAATATCCTGTGTCTAGACAAGTCTTTTGCAAACCACATATCCAGGTCTAGCAAAAAATTGGTCCAGCGTAGTTTTCTGTGTTATCTCCACAACAGCAGATTTTTAGGCTAGCATGTCTCTGATCCAAAACCAAGTATTATTTTTAAAACAAACAAGGATAACTCTCTCTGTTAAATACAGTGATCACCTGATCTAAAGCCCACTGCAGTTATTGTGGGTATTTCCATTAATTCCCCTGGGCTTTGGATTAGGTTGTAGGTTCTGTGAGTTTCAAGAAATGCTCTGTCCAGAAATGGATGAGTAAAATAACTCACAAATACTAATGTGTTTTACCGTAGCTTCATTTTTCCACACATTTGAACACTCCCTCATAGCTCTTCTCTACAAAAATAGACCACCATCGGGCAGAAATTAAGAATAAGAAATTTCGTTTCAAGAAGTGAGTGTTTTCAGAAGCTGTGAACACATTAAGGTAGTGTCATAATATGGAAACTATCTTGCAATCTGAACCACTGTGGTCACTGATGTTACCTGCTATAATTAACTTAGCAAAGTGAGTTGAAATGCTTATTCACTGGGACGCTTCAGAAGACCTGACTTAAGTATCAAATTAAGTAGGCAAAATAACTTTGCATTTTACTTTCATGATGATTTCAATGTTACAAAACTGATGCACTGCAGCATGTTTTAAATTCCCTTTTGCATCTGCAAAGTCATATCCTTTATTAAAGACTAATCACATGACAATTTGATTTGAAGAACATACAAGAACAAAAGAGCATCTGGAAAGAAAACACATGAATGTTGACTTTGAAACAGATTAATCAAATAAATCCGAAATGATAGAGGTATTCTTTGTCTATAAACAGTATTTACACTGAGATCATGCATGTCATAACTGATTGTGAAAAAAAATATATCCTAAAAAGCCATCAATGTAGTATATATAGTTATAAATGTGCTCTCACATCTTAATTCCAATGTCTGTCTATATATGTCTTTTGATGTATGTCTATGACTCCTGTAATAGCAATAGGGAAACCTTACCAACTAGAGCATTTTTGGGACCATTCACCATTCAGATTTAATGAAAATTCTTAAGACTGTAATGTGGTCATTGCTAGTTCAAGTAGATTTCTTTCAGATATATTCCCATGGGGATTAGCTGAAGCACTAGTATTTTTCCATAAGGTAGAGAAAAGATTTCTTAAAGTGGTATGAACTAAAGACAAAAAATACCATGGTGGCAAAGCAAAAAGAAGCAGCAGAGGAAGCAGCAGTTAACATTTGGCTAACCGAGTTGCTCAGCTTCATGAAGTCTGAATGGCAGAGATCGCCTGTAATAGCACCCATGTGTGATGTACATTAGTATTGTTAAGTAGTTTAGCTAACTTGCTATTTCAAAGAAAGCCAGCAAAGATCTCTCTTAGCAACCAAGGCTGCAGTTTCACATTACACCTAATACAGTGTGACTGCAGGCTGCTAAGAATATGAGCAGTCCCCATCCATTACCCACAGCTGTAACTTCCCACACTCTTCCTTCCTCTCAGTCTAGCAATTGTGTGGCCGTAGGGTGAAATGGTTCAGCTTTCTGATCTGAGGGAAAACAAATCTTTATATTTCTTTCTCTTTTTTTCTGCTTTTTCTTTTTTGTTTTTTTTCTTTCCTGTGGAGGATGGATATTTGTCAGAGCAGCAAACCAAGCCAACCCCACTTGCAGCTGTGTGACTACAGAAGCCAGTGTAAATGTAGGGGTGGGAACCCACAGCTGGGCTGGGAGGGCTGTTTGAAGTGGTCCCAGATAACATACCAGATCTGCCAGTTAGGGAGGAATCAAGTTCAGACCTAGCTTGCAGCTATACCACAATCAGTAGCTATCATTAGATGACATCAGATAAAGCTGTATTATACTCAAGTTTAAGGTCAATTTTATACTCTTCTCAGCACATTTCCACATCAGGCTACTACATGCTGCTTCAATTCCAGAGAACATTCTCACATGAGAGGGCTTGTTATCATAGTCTTTATCCCAAAAAGGGGACTTAAACACAGGCTTAAGTGTTTTTGTGAATCGGGGTTTAGAATCAAAGCCTGCTGTAGCAGGATTACTTACTGTTCCAGAAATATGGTTTGCCTGGCTTCTCTGATTCATCTGTGATCAGTGAGTCAGAATGGCTTTGAGAAGTGGATATTTTTTAAACGATCCAAGTTTCCTCTTTTTTAAAATGCAAAATAATTGAGATCATTGAAAAGATCTGGATCCTTCCAAATATGGCTATCTCAGCAGATTTACTAGATTTACAATCTTGTGCAATGCTTCTGTTCCAATATGAAGTTTGAAATACGGCCTGAGTGTGACAGATTTCTTCTTAATACTATCTAAAATTCCTTAAGGTCACATCATACTTCTAAGAAAGGATAAAGAATTTGTCTGAATTCAGAACTCTTTCAGGAAGACACCATAACAGAAGCACTGAAAGAAATGTGCAGGCAAAGATGCAAATTGGATGTCTGGTAGAATAAAGGAAGTATACCCATTTTTTCACCTGGAAGAATGCAGGAGAATAGGAATTTACATAGGAAGCAGGAATTGAATCCAGGCATCTGAATGCCAGCCCAGAGGTTCATATTTCCTTCTTATTTGAGAAAAAAAAAAAAACAAACAGGAAAAAGTACCCAGTTTTATTTAATTTTCAGAGATTTCAAAATGTTCCCCATTCCATACAAGCCAAAAGCTTTTGAAATTTTTAAAGAAAAAGCCAGTAAAAGCTTAAAGACTCTCTTCTGGCATACTGGATTTTTAATGACTTGAACAAAGTGAAAGAGTTCCACCAAGAAAGCCTGACCTCTGATTTCCTCTTTCTGTTGTTTTTCTGTAACCTTCAGGGCTTTTTGTGGTCTGTCCCTACTCTACTCACCATCTCTCCGGCACTATTTAGCAGCATGACTGAGGTGCCATGGTTATATGGCGCAAACAGTGAAGCAGTATACTCTTGGTAGGTATCGTCCTGATGTAAATGAGCTGTAGCAGCAAATCACAAGTTTTATATCTCCATCCCATGCCAGTAGTCCAATCACTGGACCATATGCTACCCTAGGGCAAATGAATCAGTGCTTCTCCTTTCAATCAGAGATGTAATTCTTGTCAAAACTAGGAGCATAGTCTCAGTTGTCACAGTGGGGACAGTGGAAGTGGTTTCGTAGTAGTGTTTCAGATACGCTATTTTAAAATTAAAAACTTAAGTCGGAAGATGTCCATCAAGCTATGTTAATAAGCTTTTCTTTGCTTTTAATAAAAAGACACAGTTACTGATACTGGGTGTAGGGTGTAGGGATACGGTCAGATTGCTGCCTAGCTCTCCAGAATAGGCTCAAGCTGTGCAGAGCCCACATCCAGACTGGGATATGCAGAGAGTGAAAAAACTACACCCCATCCCTGTTGAGTGTGCTTCACACAGGGAGTTGCCACTTAAGTGCTCCTTCACTTCAGAGGAATTATGGCTGTTTAGGGGCGTGAAATAGCTGTGAATAAGAAAGGAATGTGATACAAATTGTTCTATGCAGAACTCAAACTTAGCTTGTTACTGCCTCTGTGTGTGCTTCTGCAACTGACATTCGCGTAGTCCCACGACAAAATGCCTGAATTATGCATTTTTACATTCCCTGGGTAACTAAACCATGCCACCGACTTCAGCTGAAGTAATTTTGACCTCATGAATGCATTAGAAATGGTTTGTTAGGGGACCACCAGGGGCTGCGGGAGCAGATGGCTGCTCAAACCAGAGCTGTAAGGAGGAGATGATATGATTTGCAAAGATCATTGCTCCCTGTCTTCTTCTATTTAGGGGATCACTATGAAAAACTATACTATCTCTCCTCCTACTTTCTCACCCCTCGACCATAAAAAATACTGGGAGATCTTAGCACAGAAAGCACACAGTGCCTGTACTGTCAGAGATGGTTGCTGCAGAGGCAAAGAAAACATAGAGACCGGAAAAGGAAAAAGACAAAAACAAGCTCAGTTACCAGAGAGACTTTGAGGAGTTAACACCAGCCAGATATCAAAAAAGCAGATCTCTAAAAATCCTCCATAGAGGTGAGGATTTATGTGGTTAAATCTGATGGAAGGATATAGTGGGCAGGGTCATTGGCCTAAAAAAGAGAGGTGGAAAATCTTGCACTGAGGAACAAAGCTGCGAAATAAATCAAGATTTGATCAAGAATAAAACCAGAAAGAGTTTGCAGAGAAAAATTGTAAAATAAAAAGTAATATAAAAATGAGGAGAGGAAGTTCACAGGAGGTGTAGAGAAGGGAGATTCTTTTAAATACTTCAGGCAAGATATTCATTTCTTTGTGCAACTGGAAACAAATCCAGCAATCATCATAGACTGAGCCCAGAAAGCTTTCTGTACCCCTGCCAACAAATCCATAATATGAAGATTGTGCTCTTCTACGCAGAAGGATAAGATTCTGAAGAAGGCTATCACCTTTTCTGGGGGGAGGACATAAACCAAAAATGTTTCAGAATCCATTGCTGGCTACTTTAAGGGAGAAGGAAGAAGTGAGCAATACTATGCCCTGCTTTAGAACAGCAAATATAAAATATAGTTTTCCTTTCAAATAACTTATTATGTATCAAGGACACATCATAAAAAAGGAAAAGGAAGAGACTGAAACCCTGAAGAACTGGATGTGGTTGGAAAACAGTCCAGAAATACAATCTGAATCTGACGTAGACATTAAGAGACAGCACCATGATACTGCATAGCAAACTTACAGCCGAAATAAAGATGAAATCAAAGTAGAGGGATAAGAAGACCACAAATAAAAAATAAATAAATCACAAACGTGAGTATTCAAGAGGATTTGATTAAGACTGAAGAACAATATGAAGGAAAGAATAAGAAGTGGCAGTTGGAACATCACAGGAGATAATAGAGGTGCAACTGAACTCTAGGAAATGGATGTGGGAAAAGAGGTTTTTTGAGGCTGAAAGGAAACGACTGGGAAGGAGAAGGTGCAATCATAGTGGAGGAGAAGTGAGTCAGGACACCAGTCTTCTACAAATGTATCACAGTCACCCAGGTTCCCAGTCAAGAACCTTCCACTGCTCCCCTAAGGAGGGGCTAATCACCCCTCTCTAGAAGTGGACTAGGGAAATTGAATTTTTATCCTTTTTTTCTGCAGTAAGGAATATTTGTGTTTTTGGAAAGGTGACAAGGGGAGGGGTTAAACAATCAGGGAATGCTGATGGGGAAATAAATTCTGGCCAATTGTGACTTCCATCAAAAATTCTAGGGCTCTAGTATTTGCTAGGAAATGCTTTAGGACCAAAAACAATGAAATCACAATACATTGACAAGACCTAGAAGAAAGCCATATCTTCAGTGGATCTTTTAAAGAATGAAATTAGTATTAAAACAAAAACCTTATTGTTGCATATTCAATAATTTATAAATATTTGTGACACAAATTGAGAGAAGAAGGGATATGCTTTGAAAATAAAAAGGAATAAAACAATAGCAGTAGAATGAGAGAACCAATGAAAATTACTTTTATAAATTTTTTAAGACCTGGTTGAAAGAGAACTTTACAAAGACTAGAGTGGCACATCTACCATTGTGCCATTACAAGAAAAAAGTATTTGAAAAGCATGGGAACTGAGCCATTGCTTTTTCTTGAGCGGGAGAGAGATGTGGCAATTTTACTGGCTCAATATATTGCTTGTCTTAAAAATCAAGTTGCTAGAGGAAGGAGGCAGATGCCTCTGATCAAAAGTTACCTAAAGGGAAAATTAACAAAAAATCCTACCTTTAATGTTTCCTCTTTCTTTTTTATTTTCTTTGTATAGCTTTTTAGATTTCTTATAGCATTCAGGGAAGAGAAGTTACCTTCCTGGGGGCAAGTTTAATGAAGTCCTAGGTTCAGCTGATGCGAGATCAGGACAGATGAGTACTGTCTGGTGCGGGATATTTAGAAAGGTTACAAATTTGCTAAGAGCACTGTATCTGAGTAGTATTTGGATGGTGATGAATCATGATTTTAGAAACTCCACTTACTATTTCATACTACGCGCTAGATATCCTATAATGTCTTGAAGGATAATACATGCCTTTCAGTGTCTTGCTAGGTCAACTTACTGCTGAATCCATAGCAGTGATCAGATGGTCTGAACACTCCCCGATAGATCTGATCTGGGAATCAGTTTGGATTCAACTGGCTGACATTCATAGAGACTGAAGGCAATTCCTTTATGTGACCAATTAAAAGTATAAGAACCAGGGAGTGATTCTCCGAAATATTTAGGAGACAATGGTAAAAGCCATATAAAAAAATGAAATGTGTGCTGGCAAGACCAGAAGAAGAGTCAAGAGGCATTGCTGTCAGTAAAGATTCCTCTCTTTAGAAGTCGAAAATCCAAGCTGAACAATGTTTAATAAAGGCCTGCTTTGGAGAACTTAGTTTTAAAGAAAGGAGTGGATATGCCTTTAAAACTCTAAGATAAGTAAGAAGCTGTCTATGAGGGTTTAAAGGCTGAGTTTTACAAAGGCTTTAAAAAGAGTTCTCACTCCTGTATTAATAGGCATTTAATGGAATCAATCCAGGAGAAGACGATGCTTCCCCTAGAAAGGAAGCAGGGAGAAATGTAGCATGTAAAGGCGGGAGATGTAGTATACTCATTTCTCAATCTCCTAATGTCTTGGCACAAATTTTCATTTTACTATTTATTAAAGATACAGACCTATAGAACAAGAAGTTGCCGTACTGTCTCATGTACTGTCTCATTTTGACAGTACGGCAAATTTGTACGGAAAATTTGTGCCAAGACAGTAGGAGATTGAGAAATGAGTATACTACAGGTGAGTATACAGTACCAAGTATTTGTAATCTTAGTAGTTAAGATTGTTTTAGATAGATAAATTGTGTACAGCAAAAGGAATGTCTCAAACAGCTGTATCGCATTGCATAAAAACACTTCTCTGCGCATCCAAAAAATTGCTTGATCAAACAGAAGAGAAAATATGGAAGATGTATTTAAAAAATTGGCTTGGCAAATAAGTTAAAGTTTTCTGCTTTATGCAAGAACTCTGTAACTTCAGAAAAGTGAATGGGTATTACCTCAGATTAGTTTAACAAGAGGAATCATGTCAGACAACTTGTACCAAGGTATGCATTGTTGCTATTGTACTTTCAGGTTTTGCCCTCAAAGGCAGTAGATACAATTGTGGTGAGGCACAAATGCAGGCTATACACATCTGGAGTGTTAAGTTGTGTTAAGTTGGAGGTATTCAAATTGATGACAACAATAATCATTAAATATATACTGCCACTTCAGTACCATAGTATCTGTGAATCTAATTTTGCGCCCAGTCGTTTACAGCCTTGCACAGCCCTACATTTGCTGTGGTCATCCACCCTTTGTCCTCTTGAGGGCTGGAATATTGCTACGTGTGACTTCTCTGCTCCAGCAGTGGGGAAGGAGATCGGCTGGGCCAGGCTGCACTTCCCGTCTGCTCTCCTGAGTTGTGGCTCTCCTGATTCTCCCAGGAAAAAAAGCATCGTCACCAAGTAGAGCTTTCATGTGCGTAGCCACTGGATACCAGAAGGGAAAGGCAGAGGGAAAAGGCTATTCCAGGGAAGGGATTATTCTGTGCCCCAGCTGGAGGAAAAGAGAGGAGGAAGTTGCTGCACACTGCTGTAGCTTGAGGAGATGTTTGTTCAGTCCCCACTGGGCTTGGACTACCTGGGCATGAAGGTTACCGAGAGAAGAGGAGAGGAGAGCAGAAGACCCCTTCCCACCACCTCTGGAACCCCACTGACCTCTTACGCAAAAAGCTTGACAGTACTATGACATCATTTTAGGGGAGAAGTGTTATGAAAGGTTCAAATAACCTTGCAGCCCATAACTGAATATTGCCCTGAGGGAAGTCCACAACTGGATGGGACAAAAGACATCAGGTCAAATTGCTAAAGAATAAGAAAAGAAGAGGAAGAAATACTGAGAAGTAACAGATCACATTCCTAACCTCTGAGGCAAGTAAAAGTTCACTGTGCAGTTTGCTTAACCTAACCATTTTCTTTGATTATTTAAATTTTTTTTCAGACTTAAGGTTTTTTCTAGATGTGATGCTTACATCACAAGGATTGCTGCTTACTATTCCCCTTCTAAACCTGTAATACCTTCAATTCCATGTAACTCCTGTGCATTCACTTCTGTTCGGCCACCATGGTGGTTTGCTTGTATTACAGTCTCCTAACAATTTTTTAAAATGTCAGCTGGCATTTCTTCTTTGCACCCTAAAGAGAGTTTCCTCCTGCGGTCTATCAGACCCTGCTTAGGAGGGTGTAAATAGCTAGCAATGGCAAGTGGTAACAAAATGCAGTTAGCAGTAATTATCCTGGAGAGCGGTAGTGCCTTGGGCCTGTTCCAAACTTGCAGACAGGCAGCTGAAGTCCCAGCTAGTCATACCCTTTAAGAAAAAGATTGTATACTGTTGAGCAAAAACTCTGTATGAGCACTGCAGTGTGGGACAGGTTCTTGGAATAGTTTCCTGCGGAAAATTTGATTGCTAGTGCACACTGTCTTCTGTCCAAAGTATCCATGGCAATATAAAATATGTTGTAGGTTTAGCACGGAGACAGAAGTTGAGGCTGGAGTGAAGACAGTTTAAACAGGAAGCCCACATTTCAAAATGCTGTATATGTAAAACAACTCCTTTTTCAGTGGTTTCTGTCGCAGAGGCTGCTGTTATTTAGCTTGCCTTCTTATTATTTGCTTTTATAATAGCCTATATATTTACAAAGGATCAGTCTACATACAAGCCTCATTTAATGTCCATTTGCTACCATTTGCACCACATTACAAACTCATTTACAAAGTGAATGTGAAAACAAATGTGAGCCCTATGGAAAGCCTCGCTGAGCCCCTGTGTGATTGCAGCCGTATGTAACAGCTCATAAATGGTGTCGGCTAGAGACTGTGCTTAAGTACTACAGCACAGGAGCTTGTCATTTCCTTAACCAGATTGCAGCATCTGTATTTCCCTTGCCCTTTTCCTGGTGCTGTTAAGCCAGAGAATTCTTTCTAGAGCAGTCATCCTAAAAGCCAAATAGCTCCTCTGGAACAGTTCACAATGCTGTCATCTTTAAAATATGCCATTGTGCTGTAAAGCGCTCTTAAGAGCTACAGCGTTCCAGCTTGCAGACTACACTGAGGCACAGAGGAAAATCAAAACCAGAGTCTCCCAAACAGTCACACCGGCAGGTGAGCTGTAGTAGCAAATGGAGAACTTGAGCAAAAGAAGAAATTCTTGTGTTCTCAATCAGCACGCTGTAACACGCCACATCCCAGTCTGTCTGCATCTCCAGATACATTCATTAGCTGTGCCAGCCCCTCAAGCTCCATATCACCACAGCCAGGTATGCGCCTCTTGAGAACTGAAGATAATACTAACACTTTTGCATGTATGAGTGAATACAAAATGCTGCAAAGCGCCTGCGTTCAGAGATCCAGCCATGCTGCCAAGGGTTAAGGCCTTTCTTCAAGGTTGTTCACTTAGATACAGGAGCTTTGCAATGGAAGCATCAATCACATTGCAAACAAGCAGACACAGAACGCAAGCATCAAAAACAGCCTTCTGTGTAAACAGCATTGGTCCCTTTTGGCTTAATCATTCCTTTTTTTGTTTAAATCTTGAACTTGGCTCATGAAATGGGAGTTGTGTGAGGCACCCACGTGGCTGAGCAGCACTGACTCACCTCGAGCATCAAGAATTATGAAGAAAGTTGAAGGATTCAGGAAAAGCTGATTCAGCAGTTAAGAGTAGATCTACCTACTGTTACGTGTGTCTTGCTCACTAGAAACAGTCATCTGTAAGAGAAAAAACAAAATGAGAGAACAACTAGTGCAACTAAATTAAATTCTCTGGTATGCAGCTTAAGGATACTGCTTGTGTGAATCTCCATGTATGCTTTCTCTACTGCTTATACAACAGACACGAAACATATCCAAAGTGCTTAAAGTGTACAGAAGAACTCCTACTAACTCCATTGGATTGAGACTTGATGTGCTGACTGAAGCATAGATTGGGGATAATAAGCACAACAATGCCTTTACTCTTAACAAATGCCCTGTGAGCATCAGTAGCCACCATGCCTGAGACTGTCAAATGGGATTTGACCCCTAGTTTAATGGCAGATCCTTGCAGTTATGAGGAATCCTCCTGTTGAGCAACCTGCTAAATTTTAATCTGATGCTTTTCTCGTAGTCATAGACAAAATGCAAAGTCAGTTTTGTGGTTTTATGGCTGAATATAAGTTCTCTGTTTTGAAGCCTTTTTTGCTGGACTCTTTATTTTCCAGTCAGAAATTTCAATAGGCCCAGTCCTGACAGAGAATGCCGGCAAGATTCCCACTGTCTTCAATGCTAAGATATGATTTACTGCTTATAAAACCTGAAGAAAAGCAAATGTATTTCCAGTTGTGAAACGAATCATGCAGGGAAACTCCCTTTATTTTCCATTTCTGCTCATAGATGAGCATGTAAAATAATCTGTAATTGACTGCTACACACAGAAAGGCATAAAAAGAGTTCTGCCAGAGGATAATATTATACATAAATTTCCACTAAGTATTTGCATAAGGTCTTTCACATAATAGTCTCTAATATGGCTAGGAAAAGTAATGAATTTCATTTTCAGTCTGCTGGCAGAATTGTTTTCTCTTTGGTTCTTGTTGCTCTGAAATTTTTTTAAAAGGTAATGTCTTCTCGTCTATCACACAGTGATGGTGAGCCCAGTGAAGTTTGAATTTTGCTGTTTGGTTTTTTGACATTTATCTATAGTTTTTGACATTTCATAGAAGATGTATCTTCACCTCTTCCAGTGACTGGGATGAAAAATATGGTAACTGGGCTGCCTTATGGGAGTTATTGTGCCTTGAATTCAGTTGAAAGAAAATAGTAATGATTTCTTACATTGCTTCCCAGTTCTCTCTAAAATGAAGATGTATTGAGGTAGGTGAAAATATTTGTGGGTGAGTAGAACATGCAAGGGCTGTCTGAACTTCTTTGAACTTCAGTCTGGTAGTGTTTTGAGGTTAATGTTAAGGGTTAGGCCAGTTCTTGTATTATTCAAATAAGTTTGCCTGTTCTTAATAGAGCTCTTGAAGCAGACAATTTAGTGTGATATGATGACTGTCTAAAATTATTTCAGGATAACAGAGATTTAATTCTTTGTGAAAGTAGACAAAAGGACATATGCTTGATGTTTGGAAGTGTGATTTTTTTCAAGAACAATTTCATTTGAAAGTAGGACACTACTTTTTCAAAAGATGAATTAGTTTATAATGGGAAAGATAATATCCCGTGAGCCAAACTGATGTCAAGTGTTGCGTTACAGATCCAAGAGTCACAACTCTGAGACAGAACATATAATCCTGGGATATGAGAAAACAGCTGGAACAGATGTGTGGCACCCTATGGGAGTGCTCACAGCTATTTGTGAGCCAAAGAAGTACATGTATTTAAGCCCTTTCTTGCTTTTTTTCCGCATTTTTCTTGCTACTCTTGCTAAATCAACTCTGTTTCAAAATGGCCCGTACCTCCTGCTTGATTAAATGAAGACAGAAGGTCTAATATCAGTTTTTCAAAGACAGAGTTGTAGCCACGGTGAACAGATTTGTGAGACTGGGTTTAGAAATTGTAGTTTAGAAGATGCAAGCATCTCCAAAGTTGAAAAGCAAACAGGAAAAGAAAAGTTATTGAAGGGAAATTACCGAACGGTGGTAGCATTATCATGTTTTATCATTGAGATCAGTGTGACCTTTTAACGATATTCTTTTAGACCACAGACAATGTTCTGAATTTTAAATGGCACCTGCTTTGCACAGTATGTTTGCAGGTTAAAACGTTCTTTGGTAAAGTGAAAGGTTTTGCAGTTTTTATGATAAATTCTAGTATTCTTTAATCATTTCATCGTATTAAACTTAGCTAATACAGGACCTGATCCAGCAAATATTTAATCTTACAAGCAACTTGACATAATTAACTGTGTCCAGTTCTCCCATACATTTAACAGTGCTGATACTCACTCCTCTGAATAAATTACTTTAAAAGGTGAGCCTGGAAAATGTCTTCAAATTTAATAAATTTTGGGTAGGAAAATGTGAAAGGGAGAAGTTGTACTTTCAGCTCACAGGAAAAAAAAAAAGAAAAGACAGTATAGTTACTCTTCAGAAGGCATATTCATAGTTGTATTAACATTTGAGACAACTACCACATGTTTAATATCTTGAGAAATCTGAGCACAGTCTTCCTGCTTTTTTTGCCAGAGGGAGTGACATAACAGGAACTATCTACATAGCTTTCCATTTTAACCCTAATTTCCATTCTCTTTGTTTATGGTTGAGGTGACACACTCTGGCAGTCACAAAAATAGTAAAATTAATCTGCAAATCAAAATACTTCTGTCTCAGGATGAGTTGTTTGTAGCTCTCTTTACCATTGTCAACTTCCCTAATATTTGCAGGGGACACTTATTTCCTCTTCCCAGTCTGCTCTACCTCTCCCCCAAATCACATAATTTAGCTGTGAACTCCAGCACGCAAGGCAAGGAGGGAGTGCCATCCAAATGTCCCATCATCAGTAGCAGTCATCTTAATGAAATACCATGCTGTTGGACCAAATGCGTACAGCCTATCTAAGAATGGCGGTCTCCTCTCCAGAACACTTGTGCTTAAAAAAAAGGAAAAGCCTTTAACCAGCCTTGGGGGTAAAAAGAGAGAAGAAAGGAGAGGATATTAGGATAGAGCTAGCAAATGAAAGAAGTTGCTTGCAGAGCTGAATAGATACAGAGACAAATAAGCCACTGAATGTGGATGAAAGGGACTTCAGCGTATGTGAGAGAAAGAAAAGGGTGAAAAAAAAGCACTGGCACCAAAGGAAAAGAAAAGATAATGATAATGGACACAAAAAAAACTATGTGCAATTTTTCAGCAAAGTACACCAGGAATGGAAGTCAAAGCCGTACAGGGTCTATCTACAGACTTCTCAAAATCATGGAAAAGAAATATTAAAGTCTTGCTTTGCATAGTGATAGTGAAAAGCCCTGGAGTTTTGGATCCTCGCTGGATCAAGCTAGCAAACTTTATACTATGAACAACACCATAGGACATGATTGAAAAGCAGGAGGAAAGGTTAAAAGACAACTATTAGCATAGAGGAGTTAGAAGGATTGTATTATGAAGAAGGTCAGAAACGTGTTTGTGCACATGTGCGTGTGCATGCGTGCACACTTGCAGGGTTGTTCCAAAACATCCATCCAGACTTCTGAACGGAGGATTAGAAAGTATTCATGTCACTGCTGTTGTAATGACTATTAAATTAAGGAATCACTTTTGGGCAGACTTTGCCCTCTCATGACACTGTTTACCTATGTAATCATGTAATTAATATTGTCTAAACCCTTGACTGAGATCCTTAGAGAAAGGCTACCTCTGTAAGACTTGGGCTGAGCCTCGTGCAGTGGTTTCCCAAGCCCCTAGGCATCTGTGGGCTACTGGAGAGATAAAAATAATAATATGAAAGGAAACCTGCGCTAATACCTAACCCCCAAAACTCCCTCTGAATCTTATCAATATGAAGACCTGTCATCTGCCTTTATCTCTGATTTCTTACACTCTTAAAGTGCTTACAGAACAAAATCAAACCACAGCATGACTTGAAATGTCATCTCTGTGTAGATAATACATTTTCAAATACATCATTAAAAAAGGAAATATAGGGAGAGAATCAATATCTACATGTATTTTGGGCCTACAAAAGGAAAGAAATTCCACAGGGTTGCAGAGCAGATGATTGTATAACCAGGAGCAACTGACTCATGCTAAAAAAAGAAAATTTAGGCTGTGTGTTAGGAAAGCTTTCTGTCAATGATTATTTTGGAGCTTTAAAATAGTCCCTGGTGAGAATAAATGCTGGTCTTGGATGTCCGATTTCCTGAAACAAGGAAAGGGTGAGCTCTTCACTTGGCCTCTGTCCTTTTTGCTCTTTGCAAAGGCCCTTCCCTCTGCATGAAGGAGACAGCCTGGAAGAGCCAAAGAGGGACAATGGCAGATAGGAACGGGGTGGGAAAAAAGAGTTACCATCCCTCAGCCACAGTACCACAGGGAGTGCTGGCAGGGTTGTAGTTTGTGTTGCTGAAAAAATTTCCTCTACAAAAAAAGCTTTCCACTGAAAAAATGGGTCTTCATCACACTCGCAATAATTTCTGATATGACACATTCTCAATCTGCCTGCGGGTGCCAAAGTATTCTCGTTGTTGATACTATTGCCTGACTCGTCCCAGAGTACTTAACATGATTTAAAGCTATTTAGGCATTATAGTTGCTGACTTCTCTATAGTTCTTTTGCTTAAACCTACCTTAACTGAGAAGGAAGGACTCCCATTGTGATCCAAGGACCTGTACATCTGACCTCCATACTATGCAAATTGGTGGAATTTATGCTAGAGGATACACAGATAAATACTAGGGCTTTTGTAGAGGGGTGTCACATCTCATAAATCTGTTCAAGCACTCTGAAGGAGTCAGTAAGGTCATGTTTTAAGATTCTCTGTTTATCAGCAAAGTGTATTGCATTTTTGAAAGTCATTCAACAGAGACTCACAAAAGACTCCTATGAAAATCAAGCTCTCAAGAAGGGAAGGCCCTTTTGTGTATTAGGAGCTGACTACTAGGAAATCAAAGCAGATGTTTGTGATGGGCTGATGTTTCCAATGGAGTTTTTCAGGCATCTGTGTTGGGACCACTCTGGAATGATCTGGGAAAGGAGATAAATGGTGAGAAAAGACACTTGTCGAAGAGCCTTGCAATATCACGTTACCAGTTTACAGCAGCTGGGGGAAAATATCAGCAGAAACATCATTCTTTGTTTGCTCCGTTTCTTTTATTCTTTCTGAAATATCTGCTACTGGCTACTGTCACAGCTATTGAACTAAGTGGCCTTTTGACCCAACAGTCATGTTCATCTGAGTTAGAACAATTTGGAAATGTGTGGCCTTTGTTCTTTGTAGTGTGTGGTCAGTGGTTTTGATTCACTGTTATCTTGAGGTACAAACCCTTTCACTTAAAAGTTCTTCATGAAAATTTCTCTCTACTGCCTTGCTGTCCTTAACCTTGTTCCCATTACCAGTTTCTTATACTCTTCATTTCTGGGGCAGTATTTTCCTCCTTCCAGCTGGTTTTATCCATTCCAAAATGCAGAATAAATATTTAAATGGAAAAGGGAAAAAAAAAAACCCACGCAATCTTCACTGACAGGGAAAAGTAAATTTTTACTTGCTGAGAGCTGAATAGGTCCTTTCAAACACATTTAACAAGCGTCCCACTAACACAGACTTTAGCGTTACACAGGAATAATGCAAATGTATGTGTGTATGTATGTGTGTGTGTACATATAGATGTACAAAATGGTGGCTGGCCATGTAAAATGGTATCATGGTTCATATCTGCTCTACTGGTTGCATGTAAGCCACCTTTGCTCCAGGATATTAGGCAATGAACATTAGATTCGAGTTCCTTCACTGTCCCAACATTGTTGTTTTCCTCTGCTTCCTTGGGACACAGACATTTCACAAAGCTGCCAAGGCCCTCAGGAGTTAGCCAAATCTAGACTGTTCACTAATGCCAGCAGTGGTGAATTGTTAATAGGAACGCTTCTCCACTCCTGATGTCAATTTCCCAGTGGTGACAAGCTAAGTTGGAAGAGCGGAAGATGTTGCCACCTCCCTTTGTCTGTACCCGCCCTTCTTCAGAGGGTCCTGTTGAGGAACGTACAGCAGAAACAGGTAGAGACAACAGGCAGCAAAAGAACCTCTGAGGGTAACAGTCTTGTCCATTGCAGCAAAGCAGCTCTGTTTTCAATTTACCTTAACCTTCACCTCTAAACCATTATAAATATGAGGGTGTGGAAGATGTTACACAGCCTTTGCAGCTCTCCTTGCATTTGAAGCAGCAGCCTCCACTAGAGTAAGCAGCCGGCCGGGAGCTGTGTGTACTTCAGCCATCCTCATTTAATCTGCTGTTGCATGTGAGCTGACATCCCAAGCTCACTGAAATCACTCCACATGTAGTGCATTCCTAAGCTTTCCAAAGAGCTGTAGTCTTTTCACTGTTATCACATTTTCTGTTTCTTGCTGTCTTTAGGAAAGGGAAATAATAAAGTAAAACTATCCCTGCCTACAGGCTAGAAGCCCACTGACTTTCAATCATTTTAATAGTCAATTACAGTCAAGAATATTTGTTTTGCGCGTCCTCCATGTCTTCACACATAGATCAGCCCTGTCACAAATCATTCATTGTGGACTTAAAGAAATTACACACACGACTACCATTAGCCATTAATATCACATAATAAGCCATCTATAGCCTTTTCTTAATTGAATATTCAGATAATGGAGAAAAAGTGAGCACTGTTAGTATGTCTTCAGGTCTGTTTCAGGTCTTGTGAGATAGATTACATGTAGAAGGGCTTGTGACTTGAATATGAGCCAGTTGTCACATGAATAACGATATCAGACTCCAGCCTTTGTAAACAAAACCATATCAGTGGATTCTGCTCTGATTTTCTTGTAATTGGTTTTAAACAAATCTCCTGTAACTGTTTAGCATCTGGTGGCAGAACTGAAAGATATTGATGTTAATAGCGAAGCAAACCACTGACTGCCAGATTCTGATAAACTATACTGTATCTCACTCCAGTGGAGCCACTTAAGGAACAAGGTGCTAATTAAACTTAAAGAGTTTAAGCATCTGGTCCGAAGTATTTAAAATTTATATCTACAGTTGCCAGTGCCTAGAAAATCTCAAGTATAGAAGATTTGCATAGTAAAAGCCAAGTTTATGCACAAATAAATTGTGTTCTGGCAGATGTGAAGAGAAAAACTGTCCTGCTAGGGAACCCAATTTATTTTTCTAGACCAAATTGCCCATGCTACATTAAAACAACCCTTGAAATTCCCTCTGAAAGAAACTAGTTAATAAAGTTGATCAGCACTTACTGATTGTTACTTTGATAAGTGGTGCTGAGAATTGTTTGCATTTCGTTTTGGATAATTTAATGTCTTTTTTAATAATGTGAAGAACTAATCAAATCCCCCTACATCAAGAAATACCTCTATTCCCCAGAGTTCTGCTTCCTTTGGAATGGTTATCTGCTTCAACAATTACCGATGTGTACCGATTACCAGCAGAAAAAATAACAGAACAATCTATATTCTGATGAGTAAAAGGGTCATTCCTACTCTCTGTTCATCTTGATAATTTCCAGTGCTATTCAAATAGCAACAGACATTATCATGATTCATGTGGAAGAAGTTATCAGCTGAACACTGACTCCAGAGAAATTCTTTCTAAATATAAGTGACATAATTGGAGGTAACGAACAGCAGAAATATGAAGACATTTGGTTTCCAGTTCTATAGTAACACTCCCTCCACAATACTGGAAGTGCATATGTGCATCGATACAAATACCTGATGTGATCAGACAAGTCTAGCAATGTAAATATAAGCTGTTTTTCATTATCTTATTTCCTCATGGCAATGCTGGCCTCAGTCCAGCTGAGGTTAAAGATGTGTGTCATTTTCAGCACATCTGTAGCTCCATAGTAGTCCTTAGACGGTAAATTACAACTTGTAGTTATTTTTCCACATGTACCGTAAATAGTATTGCAGTAACGTGAAAACAAAATGATTCATACAAAAGGTTTGTGTGTTTCTTGTTTTAGCTCACCATACTATTAAGTATCTGTACAGAGGCCTCTTTCTCCTACTTTACACCTCTGCAGTTGATGCCTGTGGGATTTTAAATGAGCATTGGTGGGGACACAGTATGAAGTAGTTAGCACACTGTAAATTGAAACGCCAGCTTTATTTTGCAGCTACGTCCCTGTATAGATAGGACTCCTGTGTCTCCTTGAAGAGGTAGATATGCTCAACACCTGTGGACGTGAAAACCTACTAGAAATGTGGAGTGAGACAATGTGACCACCCAACAGCATACTCTGCCTGTTGGTCAGAGATCAGGGTGCATGATCTGAATGTTACTGACAAACGAGACTGAAATGTCGACCAACTGGACAGTAATTTTCGTCTTTAAACTGCAATGATTTCTTAATACTAATACATAAGCTAGGTCTCTTTGAAAGCATCTGTTTGCCCTGGATTCTTTTGGTTGTTTAACATGTTCAGTGACAGAGCGGTCATGTAAATTATACTACTAGTGATACTAGTATATGCAAATCTGGTCATATGAAACCTCAGCATTTTCAGAGACAGAATCTGGTGCACTTAGACATCATCTGGTTAGGAAATTTATGTTGTATGTTGTGAATCATAGCCTGCACCTGCAGTTCAGATTCTCCTTATGCTGTAACAGAGTCTGGTTGCAGCATTCTAGCTTTGAGCAATCTGGAAGTATTTTAGGAAGATCACAGCATAAAACATGGCTGTCAAATGGTAGGATTTTCAACAGTTTGCTGCCAGCAGGGTCTGTGTTTCTGCTGTCAAAATGACACAGTATAACAGGACTGACCATATGAGATGTCAGAACATTAGGCGAGTTGGACAAGGGCTAAATAGAGAGTTTCAAATAGAGCAGAAGGTAAGGCAAGGTTTTGATATTCATGACCCTTTGGGCTCACTGTCTTCAGAATACAAGCGTGGTAGGACGTTGTTAGTCAGCATGGGTAACCCAAAATACTGGATGTAACTGCATGGGGCTGCCAGTTGGCTAATGTGAGGTGAGGAGATCAAAGTTGGAAGACCATGCTCCTTCCTGACTAGAGAAGTGACAGCAAATCATAGAATCATAGAATGGTTTGGGTTGGAAGGGACCTTAAAGATCATCTAGTTCCAACCCCCCTGCCATGGGCAGGGACACCTCCCACTAGACCAGGCTGCTCAAAGCCCCATCCAGCCTGGCCTTGAACACCTCCAGGGATGGGGCATCCACAACTTCCCTGGGCGACCTGTTCCAGTGCCTCACCACCCTCACAGTAAAGAATTTCTTCCTGATATCCAATCTAAATCTACCCACTTGGCCTAAATCTACCCACTTGGCCTGATTGAACTTCATGAGGTTCGTACAGGCCCATCTCTCAAGCCTATCAAGGTCCCTCTAGATGGAATCCCTTCTCTCCAGCATGTCAACTGTACCACATAGCTTGGTGTCCCTAGCAAACTTGCTGAGGGTGCACTCAATCCCACTGTCCATGTTGCCAACAAAGATGTTAAACAGCATCGGTCCCAGTACTGACGCTGAGGGACACCACTTGTAATTGGTTGCCACTTGGATATCAAGCTGTTGACCACAAGTCTGAGTGCGGCCAATTCCTTATCCACCAACTGGTCCATCCATCAAATCCATGTCTCTCCAATTTAGAGACAAGGATGTCCTGCGGGACAATGTCAAATGCCTTGCACAAGTCCAGGTAGATGGTGTCAGTTGTTCTTCCCTTGTCCACCAATGCTGTAACCCCATCAGAGAAGGCCACCAAATCTCTTGGGCATGATTTGCCTTTAGTGAAGCCATGTTGGCTGTCACCGGTCACCTCCTTATTTTCCATGTGCCTTAGCAGAGTTTCCAAGAAAATCTGTTCCATGATCTTGTTGGGCATAGAGGTGAGACTGACTGGCCTGCAGTTCTCTGGGTCTTTCTTTTTTCCCTTTTTGAAAATGGGGGTTATGTTTCCCCTTTTCCACTCAGTGGGAACTTCACCAGACTGCCACAACTTTTCAAATATAATGGAAAGCAGCTTAGCAACTTCATCTGCCATCTCCCTCAGGACCCGCGGATGGATTTCATCAGGTCCCATGAACTTTTGTACCTTCAGGTTCTTTAGATAGTCTCGAACTTGATCTTCTCCTATAGCGGGTGGTTCTTCATTCTCATAGCCCCTCTTTTTCCCTTCTGCAACTTGGGCAGTGTGGTTAGAGCCCTTGCCAGTGAAGACCAAGGCAAAAAAGTCATTCAGTACTTCAGGCTTCTCCATATCCTGGATGACCAGGTCTCTTGTTTCCTTCCGGAGAGGGCCCACATCTTCCCTAGTCTTCCCTTTATCTCTGACATATATATAGAAGTTTTTCTAGTTGTCCTTGTTGTCCCTGGCCAGATTTAATTCTCTCTGGGCTTTAGCTTGCCTAATCCGTTTCCTGGCCGCTTGGGCGGTTTCTCTGTATTCCTCCCAGTCCACCTGTCCTTGCTTCCACCCTCTGTAGGCCTCCTTTTTGCTTTTGAGCTTGTCCAGGAGCTCCTTGTTCATCCATGCAGGCCTCCTGGCTTTTTTGCCTGACTTCTTTCTTGGGATACACCAGTGCTGAGATTGGAGGTGATCCTTGAATATCAACCAGCTTTCTTGGGCCCCTCTTCCCTCCAGGGCTTTATCCCATGGTACTCTAAATGGTTGAAGATTGTGCATGGTAAGTCCAAAAACTTTGTCAATAGGTTGTTGCAGGTCTTGTCATTGACAGCCGGTGTTATCAGATGGACAGACTAAGTCGAAGATCTATCAAGAAGAACTATGAGACAGATCAGATATGGACTGTATTCCATTAATTGAGAAACTAAACTTGAATTACAGGAGAAATTACAATAGCGAAACATTCAACTGCAAATGCCAGTTATGACAGTATTACTGCTGAATCAGGTTTCAAGTTACTTTCAAGGTCAGAAAAGCCCTAAGAATTAATTCCCAAACAGATGTCATCAAGTCAGATTATTTACAAGTTCAAGTTTCAGGCAGATCATTGACGTGCATGTTTAAAAGGGTTGGCACTATTTCAGAGCCTAGAGGTACTCCTTTGAGTTAAGGTTTGCTGAGTGCCATTCATGAGGACTTCTGAGCAGTGGTTGAAAAAAATAAGCCCCAGATTTAAGTGAACTATTTTAGGCAGTTTCACTAGAGAATCAGTGAGCAGTAGGTACCGTGTTTGTAGGTGGAAGTCAGATGCAGGTATCACCTTTTAAATTTTTCATTAGTTTTCAGTGTGGGCTGTCAGTGGAAGAACTTGATCATACATACTGCAATCATAGTAGAAATTATCTAGCTTTGCAATGAGAAAGACGCATATCATTGACAAGATCCATTGAAGGATGAGATATCCTCATGCTTTGTAGCAAACAACAAGAAAGATTGCAGCACGGTAATTACCTGTGTGGCGTAGCTGCTACCTGGTTTTTACAGGCTGCTCATCCTGTATTTAGCAATTTGGGTCTGAGTGCAAGGACCAAGATATTTCAGGAATTGCCTTGCAGAGGTAGCAGGTTGTGAGTTCTTGCATGTTTTCTCTAATCTACTCATCAAGATACATTCTTGACTATTAATGTATGCAATATTAACGTATGGATGAATTAGATGTGATGTAACTTAGAGGATGCACTAGTAATCCCAGCTTTATCTGTGTCCTCTTGGTGACCACCCACTCAGAGGTTAATACTCTCTGTAGGGCTTGTAGAGGATTTCTGGTCTGGTTACCAATGTCTCACAAGGAGAATCTCAACATGTTAGTTTTGTTAAAATAAATGTCAGGAATATGGATAGGGAGAGAGATGAAAGTAAACAAAATACCAGGGCCAGCATTCATTTTAATTATGTTTACTTTTTCCCATATGGAAAGAGGTAGCACTCACCATCTATTTAAGTCACTTACTAGCAGCATAATTAATAGGGCTAGGTTAACCTTAACTGTGAATTTCCTTTGGAAACTGGATGCCAACGTTTTTGAAGTTCCTTTGTTCCCATTTGAATGGCCCTGTAGAGGGAGTGCTTCCAACTTATTTAATGAGATGATCAGTCCTTTCAATTTATTCTAATTTATTTTATAAACAGAGAATACTGTATAGACTAGAATGATCTGGGATTGTACTAAGTAAGAGGATATAATTTGCATGTAAAAGGATTTTTATCTTCTAAACTCTTCTCTTGAGTCCACTTATTCCTTCAGAATACAGTCCTGTCAGACTGAGGTGAAAAAAGACACTCCTGAATAGTTCCTTGAAAGAGGCTAAAAAAGGTAGGAGGGAAAAGAAATGTTTATCAGGGTATTATACTTGGAACTACTTCACACATGGCCATACATGACCGTATATATATCTGTCAGGTGCTTCTGAGTGGTCCAAGAAAGGCAACTAAGAATCACAAGGCTGCTGTCAGTCAGTTTGAATTCACTCTTCAGGGATCTGCACTTCCATGGGAAAATATTGATGAGTCCAAAACTGGAGAAAACTTGTCTATGTAATATTCAATGTGCGGCTAGGTCAGTCAATCAAAACCTTCTTCTGTTTAGAGAAAAATGGCTGGACAGGGACTCTATAATGTGGATAGGATACAAATATTAATCAGGTGATGATTATCTGAACTTTTTAGAAAATAAATCTAACCAAATTAGCTTGAGCCCTATCACTCATGACCTTATCAAACCTTTTATCAAATATAGCCTGAAATAGTTTTATATGGGGAAGACGGGTGAATATCTGCTATGGTTCTGCACAGCTTTTTCCACTTCAAGGACAAATTTAAAGGCTTTTCTTCCAGGTTGTTGTAATCGTTTTGTACCTTCACTAAATAACTGCTTACCAGCTCAAAGCTGAGAGTTTTTTTTAAGATTTGGTGGACTTCTTCAGGTACAGCAACAGATCTAAGGGCTTTGGTACTGCTCTTTTCCTTCAAAGCCTTGTTTATCTCCTCTGGTTGAGAAGGATAGATAAGACACACCTATAGCTCTGCTGTGGGAGTCTGCAGTTGTTACAAAGCCACCCATTTCCTCTATGCTATGTGGTGAATCATTTTTGTAAAGTGCTAGTCAGAATTTCAGAAACTGGTCAGTGATCACTTTTTGGTTAGTAATTACTCACCTTTAATCTAATGCAAACAACATTGTTTTCAGTCCTATTGGGTTCTTACCTTTATTCTGTATGGAATAAGTTTGTCTTGCTCAAAGGCCCACATGAATCAGTTAGAAGAAAAAAAAGGAACAACTTCAGGTTGGACTGAGAGAAGACAATTTACTTCATGATAGTGCTAAACTGCTTGTGTGAGATTTTATTGGGAATGTCTGTCTGAGAAGTCCAGTACCAAGCATTTCCCCAAATCTCTGACCTGACCCGCTGGTCCTCTTCCTCCTTGCCGAGGACAGAATAGTGCCTGATCCTTGTAAACCATTTTTTGCATGTCCCATACATTGACCTTTTTTAAGGAAAATAAGGCCATATTGCCAAAAGGTTTATATTTCAAAAAGAAAGAGTGCAAGTCTCCATCTTCCTACATGCTGAGTTTTTCTGAAAACAAAAAAATTGCAGGATCCATGATGCACAATAAGAGATTATAAATGGCTTAATTTCATTATTAGGTATTGAGTCCCTTTTATATTCAGAGCCATATTCAGGAATAGTGCAGAGGAAGCTATCTGTGAATAGGTAGAAATGAGAGGCGGGAAGAAAACCAGTTGTTTTTAAGAGAACAGTAACATTCTCAGACAAAACGTTTAATGGCTTATAAATATTGTTTTGAACAAGACTTTAGCTTATCAAATCCCCGTGTGAGAAGCAGTAGAACTGAAAAACTTCTCCAATAGATCAAAACTAGCACCGCATTATTCAGACATGAATTTCCTTATGAGTTTTCATTTTACACAAATAGGTTGCATGTTTCCAGATTTACAGTAAAGCCCAGTTCTAGAAAAATGGTTGAGAGACAGTGAAATCGCATGAGGAAGGCTGAAAGAAGGGTTAAAAGTAGCATGTAGCTGAATTTGAAATGTCATCAACTAGAGAATTCTGCCTCAATTTTCCGCTAAATATTGCCACTGCACAGGGATGAAAATGAGGCAGGACTGGTGTCTAATGCTGCTTTGCTGCCAGGAACTGTAGGAGGAAGAAGGGAGAACTCAGGCAAAGCAAGTGTATTCGTGCTGAGGATACTCTGACCCACTAGCAGCAGCTGCTGAAACTGGTCCTTGTTTTCTCTGTCTGGAACAAAGAGCAAAGATCAAAGTTTAATCCAAGTCAGTTTCCCTAACCGTTTGCTCTTCCACCTGCTCCCTCTGCTGGTAAATTCAAGGAGACCTAAAGAAAGGAAAATGAGAGATGAAGAGGAAGACAAAATGGCGGGTTTACCCTTTACAGTTTGACGATGAACTGAAAACTCAATTTTAGTGCAATGGTAATCTGTCTTTTACAATACTTCATGTCATCTTGTCTTCATTATCTTCGGGGGGAGGGGTCGTCTGTTGTGGCAATACTGGATCTCTTTCAAACCTTTTCATAAAACAAAGCATCCTGTCCTCTTTTTTAAGTTTAGAAATTTCAGGAAAGAAAATATGGTAAGCCAGTTCCTGACTTCAGCGATGGCTTTTCATGTGTTGAATTTCATCCTCTTTCCCATCATGTTCCTAAAGCACACCATGGAAAATCACCACCACTTTTCTTTTCTATGTCATAATTGAATCTTGCATTTTTTTGTAAGGATGAAATTCTCCTTGCTTTTTAAATTCTTAAAAACAAATCAAGATATTTGGTGCACAGGAACAGTAGCTGTCCTCTTTTCTACAGGTGAATTTTCAAAGCACAGCTGTCACAAAATGGATCAGTCCCACTTGCACCTTTCTCTCCAACACGCTCTCTGTTGTGTGTCACCTTCCCTCCTTTGCGCGGGCTCTGGCATTCCTCCAGCTGCAGACTGAACCAATTCATCTTCCTAAACAAGAAAAAATTTTGTTTGGCTTCATTTTATCCCATTTTAATGAGGTGAATCAGTTGAGCACAAGGTCAGAAGACAGCCAGAGACAGTTCCAGAGATGGGGCAGTGGCATGCAATGAACCATTAGATCTGCTCAAGCAGTATGGTGCAACTTCCACACCAGGCTCTGGTGGAAAGAGAAGTAAACATTGCTGGCAGATAAAACTCATTCAAGCTTCTCTCCACGTAAGCAATTGGTCCTGTAATCGTCTTGGGATGAAATGTAAGGCTCTTGGAACATTTTGATTGAAGCTAGCTGCTGGGAGCATTAGTTGATGAGGAGCCTGACTAAAAAAGGCACAAAGATCTCTTGCCCTCCCTCACTAGCTCCTTCTACTAGAGTTTGTCAAGCTACATGTTATGTTAAAGATTCACTATTGTTGTTACTGAGGTCTCCCAGCTAACATCACGGTTCTCCTTCATCACGGTTCTCCTTTTTTTGCATCACCTCTGAAAGATGACAGTTCTCAAGTTATTTCTCCCTGATCTTTGCCCAATCTCATTTTACCTCAATAATACTCTTTCTGGTGCTGCTTCTGAAGTCTGTGATGCTGCTTTTCACAAGGAGGTTCTATTTTCAGCTCTCCTTGTTCTCAATGACCAACCATGCATGATCCCTTACTTAACACTTTTTTACCTCAGCAACATACTCAAATATTTTCTCAAAGTAACTTTTCTCATGAAGGAACATGAGAAGGGCAGACGTTCCTTGTTCAGCTATCTTGACCTACAAGGGACTGAATTACAGCCTTTTTTTTTTTTTTTTGTGGTGAATCTGGCAAGTAAGGGACTCCCTTAACACTCTTAATAGAAAAGGGAAGAGCTGCAGAGAAGTATTTGATTGGTGAAAGATGAAGAATATATGATTCAACTGTAAGGATTTGTATGGATTTTTGGAGGCAGAGAAGAGAGCTCTGGAGCTCTGCAATTACTGTCTGCTTTGTATCAAATTACTATGTGATTCCTGAGCATCATGTTAATCTTCAACATAATAGCTAGGAGAGTATGGAGAATACTGGAGAGTTTAATGTACAACATAGAACAGAGCATGAGGAGACTGCCTTTAAAATTCACTTTATGCAGACATTATATCACCTAAATGTTCTTAGACAGCAAACATAAAAGGACACGAGAACAATCAAAGTTAAT